>JAKEPQ010001004.1:15445000-15853021 GCA_024500445.1 Entomyzon cyanotis | reverse complement strand
TTATTACAATCTTATTTTTGTGTTAAAAATTCCATATAAAGTAACAGAAATAACAGAAATAAAAGAAACTGCCTCTATGTACATTAATGGATACATATGTAAGGATATATTTGTATACATATATGAATATCCATCGTGACTAAATAGCCTTGCATTATAGACAATATTGCAAAAGAGAGCATAAGCAAAACTTTGTGGTCACCAAAAATAATAAACCAAGTTAAACCTTCTGTGGGAACACCTGGGCCATGGTGGGTTCTTCAAAAGAGGTATTACCTGTTGCCAAGGAACCTGTTTAGTAGTTCTTCCAGGCATTCTTCTCAGTAACCCCATTTTTCTTCCCTAGAGGACTTAGCAATATGTTTTTTTCCTTATTCCTATTCAAAGAGGATGATGCAAGGGTGGCCACTTGTTTTCCTTGACAGGATTATGCCCAGCAAAAATGCTTCACATTAAAATGATGAGCCAACAAAATCACAGTTTTATTGCACTGACATAGTAACAGCTCCCTAGCAGCTGTTATGCTACCATCATTGCACCTACAACTTCCTTGTGAAGGGAAGAGGAGGGGCAGGCACTGATCTCTTCCCTGTGCTGGCCAGTGAACCAACGACAGGACCTAAGGGAATGGTCTGAAGTTGTGCCAGGGGAGGATAAGTTGGATTTCAATACAAGAAACACAGATAAAGTTAACTAAAGCTTGATTTCACTCACCTGCCTCTCCACGTGCTGTCTACAAAATGAATTAAGCTTAATTAATCTAACCAGAAGAAGAAGATAATGATTAATAACAAATTGGCATCAGTGTACTCATAACTTACTTAGACAGAAGCCATTATGTTCATCAAAATACAAAAGCACATTTTTATAATATTATCTCAATAGTACTGAAAATTATACTTTGTAATTGTTAGCTTCTATCCAGCAACATTTCAATTGTCAAGCTGTGAGTTGGACCATATACTGTCTCTACTGAACCTGACAAAGTGTTCCTGACAACAATTAAATTACATTTGCCTTAGATGAAAATTAAGATGAAGTTTCCACCTTGCTTAACACAGAATATATCCAGTCCTTGTCTTTTTTGGTAGATCTTCTAGTAGCAAAAGACAGATGTTAATCAAACCTTTCAAATATGTAAACATGAAGAAAGGCCCATTATTCATATCGAATTTACACAGTGGGCAACCTGGTGTAGGCCTAAGGCAGCAGTAAGCACCATGAAGCCTGAAACTTCCCACCAGACTTGCATTGCTTCATCACTGAATGGTGATGAGGCTTGCAATGTGCTGTGTCATTGGGTCATGTCATTTTCTTGAGCTATGACTAAAGCTTGCTTTTATATGGTTGGATATTAGACTTTAGAAAATTTAGCAAACTAGAAAACAAGGTAGATTTTCATAGACCCTGTGTTGCTTTTTGCCTTCAAGCTGATTGCCAGATATTTACTGAAAAGAGAGCAGGTTATTTTTAGATCCTTGTTAAAACTTTCTCATGCCATGCTAAGCTTTCCTGTTCTTTCTAAAACAAACAAACAAAAAAAAAGCAAAAAAGCATTATCAGTTGGCAATCAGAGGGGATTAAGAAAGCACTATATCTAGTTTGAGTTTGCATCTTGCCAAAGGACATAATTCAGAGAAAGGCAAGGAGATTTACCAGAAACAACTTAATGATCATTACTTTTGGAGCAGTGAGAGCTCAATATCACACTGTGAGACCACATGAGCTGCTTCCCCAAGATTTGTCTTGTATTCTTAGTCAGTGGTAATGTGAAGATAAGGGAAGAGAATTTGTGTAATGTGTCTTGGTGCTGCAGCCACTTGACACAAATGGTCTTGAAAGATAGATGATTGATAGCAAATTAGGGACTGTTTATATGCTGAGCCCAAAGACTGGATGTGAGGTGTTAGCACTGAAACTGAGGGGAGAACACTATCTTACAGGATCTCAGAAAGTGTACCAGCATTTGGTTCAATCTCAAAGTCTTTCCCTAAAAAATCAATTTCTTGTACAAATTTATGTGAATGTATTTCCCTAACTGCAGGGTAGATGGAATGCTTCCATCCAGCCACAAGGGTGCTGAGGAAAACACTACTATTAGTCTCTTTTTTATGTCCTTTTGTACTGGGCTGTCCCACTTGAACTGAAAAAGAAAACTAAGGGGTTTTTTTGTTTGGTTGGGGTTTTTTAAACAACTTTAAGACATTAGTTGTCATACTGACTCTAGTGAGTTCATCGCACAGCTCTTACTGGGTTCATCAGGATCATATGGAATTTGTTATATGAACTGAGAGCCACGATGTCTACATGCTGACCTCAAAGATAGGACAAGTCTAAGCTAAAATATCTGGAAAGCATGAGAAGGGATTTGTGAGAGAAGCGATGAGGAGGAAGGGAAAAATCTAAGTGAGTATCTATTCTACTCATAAAGGCCAGTCTGTGCTTTAGAAATCTAGGTGTGTATGTACTGGAAGATAAAAGAATGGTTGCTTAAACATAAATTTTTCCATTTAGCCACTACAAGTTTTACGGAACAACGTGGTCCCAAATGGCAAATAAGATAATTAAAAAAACCCCAAACACAAACCTGTGATACTGCTGAGCACTTTACCAAAGAAGCCAAAATACTCAAGAAGAAGAAAAAGAAACAAGCCCAAATTCAGGACCAGGCAGAAGACTCACCTAGATATGTTTTCATAGGTCTTCACACCACTTCAGCTTGCTTGCCACAGTGTCTGTATGTACACCAAGAATAAGAGAGAAAACATTCCTTTAGTTGTATTTATCTAACATGAAGTACATTGCGGCTTCATATTTGTAAAATAAAATTATTTTGGAAACTAATAGGGCTATAATTCTCATAAATAATTTTGTGGTAATGTATGCTATTATAAATGCTAAAAAAAGTTGCTATATTGGCCATAGGAAATTTATAATGTCTGATATCACAACTGCTCCATTGTAATTGCATTTGAAATAGGATGTGCTTCAGCAATTCTAAAAATTAGACAGGTACTACGCTCCAATATACACAAAGGATTTCTCTTCCTCTTCTTAACAGTTTTTTCAGTATAAGCTTCACTTAGGAACCTAATGTTATTACTTAAAAATAAATAGTTTTGTCTTTCTTTATATGTTTCTGTTTTTCATGAGACACTTCTGCTGTTCAGAAAATAAGCTCTTCTTGTCCTCATGGGATATACAAATAAGCACATTCTGTCTGAGAGTTTTATGATCCTGATGCTTTGTGCATATTTCCTGTGACAGACAAGTTATGGTAAAGTGACAGCAGGGTGTCCGCATGACCTTACTGTTTTATACAGACTATCAGTGAGCACTACCACGAGTCAGCCTTGGATATGACTTGGAAATTGATGCAGTGAATTACTGAATGCATCAGACTGTACGTGCAACATGGTACTAAATAAAAGAAGTGGATGCTTCTTCATGTAAGAATTTGGCATTTTGCAACAAATTAATCATTAAATTTTAGATAGCTGGAAGGTATTTTACCTTCTTAGATTTGTATTCCTAGGACTTGAACTTCTCCAGTACCCCCTAATGAGCTGTACCAAACAAAAGTGAGGCTGACCTTGACAGGATCCCAGGAGATGTGTTTAAATGGAATGTGTGCACCCTGATTTGTATAAGAAACATGTGACTGATAGCAAAAATGTACTGAAGAAAAGACAGAAGTGAGGGCAAAAAGAACAAAAGTCTGATTGCATTTGTAAATATTTTTGGCTACAAACTGAGACAATGTCATAATATGTGTTGTTGCCCAAAGGGTGCTGATAGTAGAAGTATGTCATAAGGTTAGTCTGTCCCCTGTAGACATACAAATAGATTCATGATAAAAGAAGAATGTGTGCCTATTTTATTTTGCTTAGAGCAGAGTGAGATTTCAATAACTTATTGAATAGCAGTTTTAGAGTAGTGAAGTCAAGATATGTGTGTGACAATACAGGAAAAGAGTAACTCAGAGGTCTTGAACTACTGAACATGTATCATCACACATTGCAGAGATTTCCATTAGCCTCAGATAGCTCAGCCAGGATGCTGAGGTCCTTTTCTGCAAAGCTGCTTTCCAGCTAGGTGGTCCACAGCATATCCTGGTGCAGGAATTTTTACCTCCCCTTATTGAACTTAATGAGATTGCTGTCAATACATTTTACCAGCCTGTTGAAGTCCCTCTGGATTACAGCATGACTCTCTGTTGTGTCATGAGTGTCACACATGTTGTTAAGATTACCCCCTTCCCCATTATCCAGATTAATAATGAAGATAATAAAGAGCATCACAGCCAGTATTTACTGTCAGTTTACAATGGTGATGCCTCCAATTAGATTTTGTGCTGTAGATCATCCCACACTGGGTTCTGTTCAGCCAATTTTCAGTCCACCTCATTGCATGCCCATCCAGCCCATACTGCATCAGCTTCTTTGAGGATGGGAAGCAATGTTGAAAACTTTATGGGATACAGTGTTGAAAACTTTATCAAAGTCAAGGTAGACAATATTGACTGCTGTCTGCTCATCCAGCAAGCCAGTTGTTTCCTTTTAGAAGTATCATGTTGTTCTCCACACCAAGGTGACTGAAATGAGAACTTATAAACAGTGAGGGAGAAAAGGTACATAATGCAAAGTACAATGCTATTACAAGAAATAGATTTAAACTAGACATTGGAAGAGGTTTTTGTGTTAACAGAAACTCCACTGAAGCTGCTCATTACATGCAAGTAAAAACAAATCCTACTTTTCTATTTTCTGAACTTTCCCGTAAAAAAAAGTAACTTGAAACTGTGATTGCAGTCAGGGAGTAGAATTCCCAGCTCTATCGAAAAAAAATAGTCAGGTACTGCATTTCCATGTTTATAATCCTCAGATTAAATTTTGTCAGGCATAAAAACACACCTAGAGTTCATAGTAATTGGTGCCAACTACCTGAATATTCAGTTAGTGTGATGGAAAATGTGCAGCCTCCCCCACACTTCTCTCCATTGCCTCGCTGTCCTTTATCCCCTTCAACCTTCTGTTCCTTCTTTTTCAATAGCTCCTCTCACTATAATTCTGCTTCCGATTCTTATTTGGGTTATCTCTGGCTTTATTTTTAAATAAACCTCCAGCATAAGGAGTAAAGGTGCAGTGAAGCATAAATCTGTTGCAGAACATGTGACTCAAGGCCATTGAAAGATGCAAGATTTTTCATTTTGTTTTGCTTGTTCTATCCTCTTTCAAGGTGATGTTTATCTAAGGACTATAAGCTTACAAATAAAACAGTTAAATGGTTTTTTTTTGTTTATATATCATTACTAAAAATTATTTTTGAAAAATTGTTTTTCCCTTACTGTATTGTGCCACTTATGGAATTATAGCCTAATAAAAAATAGCTTCTTATGTGTATAGTTAATAAGAATGGAAATTGGTATAGTGGGTAGGAAAAAGCACCTTGGCTCTGCTTTTTTAAGTTATTGAGCAATGATGTTTTAATGCTAGCCCAGAACTGTCTACATAGCTCATTATTATTGTGTTGAAAAGCTGAGGGTAATAGCAGAGTCTTCATGTCAGTGAATAGAACCTTGATTTCACAAAAAAAATTAATCATAAAGTATATATGTTCAGTTTATAGCATAGGAATTTAAAAAGAGAGAGATAAAAAAATACAGTAAAGGAAAACAATTTTGCATTGACAGTGAAGAATCATGAAGGGCAAGCAATCTGGCACTGCCTGCCTCTGCCCTGTGTGGTTGTACACCAGCATTTACAAAGGTGTGTGAAATGAACTCTGAGGGAAAAAATATTTTTAAAGAATCGTTGAAATTATTGGTGGAGTCAAAATTCAGCTTCAGGAGGAATTGTATTTTTCTGCTAAAAGTGGACATATGAACATTTGGCTGGGGATTAACCTTGACGTGCAAAGAATATCATTCAACAACTTGAAATAAATCTTATCCCTGCTGATGTTGTAGTACCTTTTGTGTCCAACTACCTTGTATGATATGAGAATTATGTCAGGGTGTAGTGAAGGGTGTATTTTTTAAGGATTGCGTGATCCAAAAGCCACTGAAAGCAGTAAGATAGTACCTTTTCACTTCAGCCAGCCTTGGATCAGGTGTGGGATGGTTATTGCTTCAGCCTGTGGATACCAGCAGGGCTTCAGAATGGTGTGACTTGCATGTGCTGTCATGTCATGTTGTACTGAACGGGGACACCAGCTAAAAGGAGATATCTCTTTATGCCAATTCCACACGTTAGATGGTCCAGGGTTTTTTTGTAGACAATACCTGCTTAAGTTCTTACTATACTGCACTGAGTAGCAGTGCAAGATGGTAGGATTAGTGTTTTCAAATTTTCTGTACACTTCATAAGGAGATAAACTGTAGTGTCAAGCATGAAAAACGTAAGTACTTCTGTCTAACAGCAGCACACTTCCATTTGCAAAAGGGAAGATTCAGTTTGTAATTGAAAATTTTCTGCTGTGCAAATCTGCTTTTTAAATGATGTTCATAAATGCAAAATTACTGAGAATAGTTCCTCACAAATGTATACTTAGGCTGAGTAATTATAATTTATATTTTATTTTTGTAGTTTTAGTTCCTGGAGGTTTTTTCAACAGAATCTAAAAACAATCTGCTCAGTGGTTACATGTAATTTTACAATATTTTTTAAGTTGAGCGCTCATTGCTTTATTGTGTCTCTTTAATTATGCCATAGTCAACAGTGCTGCACATGGTCTTTACTGCATAATTGTCTGATCATTCTCAGAAAATACTGGAGATGTTTGAGCTGCAGCCATAGGCCAAGATTTCCAAACCTGCATGTCTGCAGTTAAGGCTTTAAATTCTTATTAAGACTCATAGATAAATATAACCTAATTTTCATTCCTCTAGGTCTTTTCAGTTAATTCATGGCTACTGATTGTCTTTGAAAAGCAGGTGAAATTTATGTAGCTATAACACTATGGATTTAAAAATTTCAGATGCTTAGCTGTGGCCTAAAAGAATGTGCTGTGTTTCCCAGTTTTAACATGAGCACCATTATAACTGACTTTTGAAGGCAGGTCTACTTCTGCTAAGATCAGTGGGACCTTTGCCAGTGCCCAGTTGGGGAAGGATTTGGCATGTTATAAGGAAAACATGTAAGTGTGAAAAATAAGGACTTGAAAACTATGGTACAATTGTGGTGATCCAAGAATGCAGACAGATAATTTGGGGGATTATGTGTTCATAATAGGAGAATAGATATTCTGTTAAACTTTTGTGTGATCCATTCTTTGGCAGGATGTCAATGTTTATAAATGAGTCTTCATTGTATTTTCCTGTGTTAATACACACCTTTTTACAATTCGATCTGACAGCTACTCCAAATTCATAGATTGTCCTGCTAAAGGCTTCCAAGGTCATTGTCCTTCAAAGCACTGTTTTTCAAATTGCTCTGACACACCTCCTGCTGGCAAGCCTACTCTCAGGGTGTTAATATTCCATTACAGAACTACGTGACCTTGAAAATTGATTGCAGGCCACAATAGCAATGTCAAAAAGCTCAGGTAGATGAAGGTAACTGGTGATGATGATGGCAGGGAATGTGTTATGAGAGGCAGAAAGTGTCTTCAGAAGAAGCAGACATTGCACAGACATTTCCAAAGTCACTCATGGGACGTTAAAAGAACAATTAAAGTTTGTGGCACAATATGTGAACCATACATTTTTGTAATATGATGATGAAAGCTCATGTTGAAACCATGAGATTAGAAGTGCCTGTTGAGATTAGAAGTGCCTGTTAGCCCTTGCATGTCTACAGAATTGTACCTAGAAAGAAAATGCTTTCAATCAGATAAAAAATGTGCTAAAAATAAAATCATTGGTTTAACAGTAACTAATGCCAGAAAAATAGTCCAGTATAGTAGAGTTGATTTACTTTAATAACTACCTTTAGACATAAACACTTAGGTATGTTTAAGTTAGAGAACCATGGAGAAGCAAGTCAGATCAGAATCAGATCCCATCTTTTTAGCATTCAGGTACAAAGGAATTCTGAAATTGTAACTGGAATTGAGAAAGCTGTTGTATATGGAAACAAAGACACATTTTGAACTTTAAAGTTTGGCAAGTACTTGTTTGATATGGGAATTCAAATGAATTTTGAAATATTCTGTCTGCATCAGTTTTATGCTTCTTAAAATGCATACTGGTAAACTAAATGTGGTCACACAGTTTCTTATTTCTCTAAGACCCTCAAAAGAGATGGTTTCCAGAATTTGAAATGCATGCTTGTTTTCAACAAGACTTGAAATGAGCCAAGTGAGATCAAAGCAGTAAAGTGAATATTTATGCAGCAAAACACATGTTTAAAAAGTGAATCATCAGCTAAAACACATACAATTGCTTGTGGGCATATTTCATAGTAAAGGCGTAATCAATATGACAACCCAAGTTAGACCCTGTACTAACAATAACTTCAGAAGTGTCTTTAAACTTTCTTTGTTGGACTATAAAGCACATAATTTGACTTAGGCTGCTCTTGATTGCATCAATACAAACAACACAAGAGTTTTAAATCTCATCAGCAGATTTATAATTTTAGGAAAACAAATAAAATGGCAAAAAGGTTTTTTTCTGCCCTTTTTTTTTTAAATAAGCTCACACTATGTTTCTTCAAAGATAAACTCCTTGACAATCCACTTCTCATTTTATTATGTCCTATAAGTTTTTCTCTCTGTCTTGTCTTGCACTCTTTTCTACACCTCATCCCCCGAACTTGACACCACAGCTTCTTAGACTTGAATGCACACCTGCTAAACTTCTAGGTAAGGAAAGTAACTTTGTATGAGAAAATGTCAGGAAAGTCAGAATCTGAAATTTATTAACCAAGATATGGCAAATGTAAATGTCAGCTTGTGTAACTCTGGGTACCTGAGGTTGCAATAGATTTTTCAGCTGTCTGGGCAATGAAAAGTGAACTTTTATTTCAGTGACAATGAAATAGCACTATACCTGATATGAGAAAGTGCTCTAGCTAGAGGGCATATTTCAAGCAAATTAGTTTTTTTTTACCTGTGTCTCAAAGTTTTCACATTAAAAGTAAAGTTAGCATATGCAAAACACACAAATGCATATTTTCAATGATTATCATTCATACTCCACTTATTTGAACAAATGAAGATCTATGTGTTAGCATGTGATCATATTAAATATATTCTTAAATCTTATTTGTAAACTCTTAAATACTGCTGACTGAAAACTTCAGAACAACTCAGACTCAGGAGAACTTAATGGACATCAGTGGAGAGGAAAGATACAGTTGAAGAGTTACTTACCTCCAAGAGAGGAAACAGTCAAAGACTAACTTATCTCCCAACCAGCACAGAAAGAAACACAGGTGTTAAGAGAACTCTCAGTGTTTTAGTTTAAAAACATCCTACTGCTTTAGCATAAGAGAAAGGGAAAAAAACCACCAACCACAAACCACAAACCACAAAAATCCTCTACAAAAAGCCAATGCAAAAGCAGTCTTAAAGCACAATGTCTATCAGTACTCTATTTGCTGGTCTACATTAATTGTTTGGAGTACTATCTCCATTTACAGAGAAAAAAAGGTTTCTTCAGAGCAAAATATCCCTTGTGTGGTCATTTCAGTGAGTGTCAGAACGGGTTTTGATTATGGAAACATTAGTCTTTCCTCCCCTGAAATGCAAAATCATGCTATGATAGAACAATGTAAACTCAGCTGACTGCTCAGAGTTGAATTTTGAATCAATGGAATTACAACATTCAAAAGTCCAACTGGAAAACAATGACAATAATAAATGTGGTAACTATTTTTCTGTCTCACCTCATATATTACATTTGATAAACAATAGAGCTGAGAACGGTTCACATCCTCACCCACCTCCTCTGTCTCTCATGCATAAGTAAACGCACATCATTTATTATTTTGCAAATGCATAGTAGAATTTTCCATAGAAAAGCTTTGCTTTCACAGCTATATTTACTAATTGAAAGTAGAATGATCACAAAAAATATTCAAAATATTATATGTCTCATATAAATTAAAAATATATCAGGTTGTGTGGGCTACTTTCCAAGTTACTGTCCTTCAATTAGTGCTTTGGATTTCATCATCCCAGTAATGGCAGTGATATGACATCAGTTATTAGCCTTTTACTTCTTGGCCATTTATTCACTTTTTATTGCTACTGCCATAATTCTATTTTCACAAAGAGGAATAGTGAAACTAGGAGTGTAGTACTCACTGAAAGTTAAAATAGGTCTTGCAAATATCTTTTCTCTTGGCAGAGCTGTGCGCTGCAGTTGTAGCAATACAAAGGAAACCATCACATAGATTAGAGAGCTCCCACCTCTGTGTGCTGAGACATATGCACAGAAGCACACGGAAGACAAGACAAGTGACGTGCCCTCATTTAGGAATTTCTTCTCTGATGTACATCCATTTGATGAGGTATGCAAACAGGACTGCATCAGGGATCACAATCACCAGGATTTACACTTCCGACAATGTAAAGGGCTTCACCAATTTTACATAATTTTTTTTCTTTGCTGCACTGTTTTTTCAGTAGTTGGGTACTTCACATACTTAAAAATACTTGGTAAGTAGATCAGTCTTCCAGAAAATATAATTAATCTCCAGTAGTTTTCATAGAACATATTAAACTGAGAATGATGCTGATCCTCAATGACTGCTTTGAAAACTTGATTTATACTTGAGGCAATTATTTAAAAGGAAGATTGTAACACCAGCACCATATTGCTAAAATAGGCTGTCATTCCCTGTGGAGTCTGTCAAGGTACTGAGATGCCAAGGAGCAACTCAGCCCCCACAGTGGAGTTAAACAAAAGTGCACCTCATTCCTTCACCTTGAGTAGGCTAAGGTGCAGGTTGCCAAGCTTTTAAGATAGCAAGTTTAAATATAGGCAACTCAGTTCCACCTACATTCTATTTTTGGTATCAAAGTCCTCTGTAGGATTGAGCTCTAAGTTTCTGGTGGAACTGAGATTACATTCATTGAAAACCTTTTAATCTTAATTAGGGTTCTTGCCTGAAGAGAGTACCTGCCTGTATTCAAATTAAAGCTCAAGTTAAAAAAAGTTTCCAGCATGGAAAATAAAAAGGAGAAAAAAGAAGAAAAAAAGAGGAAAAACTGGAGGCTGATTTAAGATGTTAAAGAGACTGAGAGCAACCAGCCAAAAACAAGGCTGTCAAATCAATTTTGTGACTGGTCTTTTCTGACAAATTGTTGTCTGCAGATGCACTTTATTTTTGAGCATTCTGACAATAAAATTACATGAGGAAGTGCTTCCTTCCCAAGACCTATTTGTCAAACTATTATTGTCAACACAGCCATCTCACATCCGTCAGATTATTGTCTACTTATTTAAATTCTGTAAGCAGTTAATAAACAGGAAGTTTGCGTAAAATTGTATAAAATGATTGGAAATAGCTATTAACACCGCTTATATAAGTAAGTTATTTTTAGGCATCATCTGTGGCACTATTTTGCTTAATCATAAATGGAACACTCAAAAAAATAATGGTAATATTACTTCAGTTGAATTTTTTGAGAGAAATAATAAAGAGAATGATAGAAGAGAAAATATATTTCTGAAATATATTTAAATTTCAGTACAATCATGTTCAAAATTTGAAGGTAACAAATTAAGTATTATCACAAAATACTTGGGTTTTATGAAACTTGATTGCTGAATAAAATATATTTTTCATTCCTAGGATAAATGCTCTCTTTTTTTTGTTCATATCCATAGACAACAACAAATTTTTAATTCTTTATATGTTTAAACTTAAATTATATTTCTATTTTTGATGATTTTTATTCTCCGTATTCCAATTGTGTAATTTAATTTAAATTAACCCATTACATTTTGTGATGCACTTTTAATATACAATCTTACTGTCTTGCCTTTTGTCATGTTCACAAAACATAAAATGACCTAGAAAAAAAATAACTTCTAGGAGGAGAAGAAAGAAAAAGTTCAGTAAGATCAGAGGTGGACTTACAAGAGGCAGGAGAAGTAAGGTATGCTCCAAAAATGGTTTAAAATACTGAAATAATGCTGCCATTTAGCACAGAGATTAACAACAAAGCCAAATGCAGTCCTCTAATAGCCTAGGATTGGGCAGTATTGCTGGTTGCTGACTCAAAAAATTGTTTCTGCACTTTTTATGTGTACAGGAGAAAATGAAAGGTTCCAAATCTCAGCAGTTTCAGTCTTAAACTAGTTACACCTAATTTGACAGCTGAAACTTCTGTAATATATTAAGTATACATAGTCATGATATGTTAAGGAAACCTTGAGGAGAGGAACCAGAAACTCGGACACAGAAGAAGGAAAGTGAGAAAACATATGCTCCTGAGTAAGAAATGAGGTAACATAGTTGTCACTTAATACATTTTCAGGACTCTTTCTAAAGCCAAAATGGACGTTAGTTTCCTGCCTTGTACTGTGTGCATACCCACCGTGTATGTGAACACAAAAGTGGTTTAAACACCACTGACAACCTTTGACATGATGCAGAAGACCACTAACTAAAAATCTCATGTTCATTCCAAGGAATATTCCAGAATATCCATAAAGAACTGGCAAGAAACTTTCCAGAAAGATCGTGTTTGAATTCATTAAACTATTTTATACCCAAGTGGTTTTAAGTCCAGTGCTGAAGCAAGCACAGTGACCTGGGATGCCAATTTCTGAAAGCAGTGACTTTTTGAGATTGAAAACAATAACAAAAAATTTTTTAAAAATTACAGACATAGTTATCTCTCAGTCTAATCACATCCAACACATTTTACACATGACTTCCTTTAATCAACATCTATGTTATACAAAGTATGAGAAGGCTTCTTTACTCCATTTCCTAGCCTATATTCTCATGGACACTATAAGTTTAGTCTTGGGAGATCTAAAACAGGTTTAGATGTTAATTTTGCCCACATAGTTAATTTGGTCTGAGCAGATGCAGCTTGCCTTAGAGCTCAGCAACTTTCCTGAAAAGTCCTTTCTCAGAGCAAAGTTTATAGAGACTCCTATGGTACATGTATGGTCCAGCGCAGCAATCACAACAATCCAAAAATTACGTGTGTAAGGTGGGCAGTGGTTCAGGTGAGCAGGTGTGTACTGATATGCTGGAGTAGCAATTTTTAGTGTTGTAGTGACTGGCTTTTCATCATTTGGCTGCCTAGGCTACACAGAATTATATTTTCGGTTTTTGGATGTCATATTATTACTTTTTCCCCCCCATTTTCCTACTACTGTATGAATATAGCAACAGCAAAAAATTAACTATATTTAATTTGATTATTTAAAAAAGCAAAATAAATTAATACATAATTCTGGAAACTTTCCAAATAATAATGCATGTCTGGGATAATTTAGAATGGAACTTTCTGAGCCCTCTGTAAGTTCTAAGTGAAAAAAGGCCATAACTAAATGGATTTTAATTTTTCCATTGTGGATTAAACCCAAGTCATAAAATGTCACCAAGGACTATAACTATGCTCACTCACAGCATTTGTTACTAGCAGTACTGAAGTAATTTTATCATGTTTCCCACTTAGGAAAACAGCTGACACTTATCTTGGCTAAGTGAATTGGTGTATTCCTGGCTTTATTTCAAATGATCTTTCCATTCTATGACAGCTGATTCATCACAGATGAATCTCAGACATATACCTGAAACACATCTCAAATTTAAATTATTGTTATATTTGCCTTTTTCTTTCAAAGATTTGGAATGGGTTTCCAGTTTTTATTAGAAATGTGAGGGTATTCTTGATATTATATTATTTGTAGCATTCTATAATTGATGAACTTTTAATTTGGTCTTTTTTCCCGATTGTTAGAGGCAGGTGAAACTGCCTTTTCCCACTTCCATTTGCGCTTTTCCCAGTTTTGGTATTGCATTGTTACTAACTCTGAAGAGTTGCTCCAGTTGAATATTTTGTGTAAATGTATGAGCTGAAGATAATTGCCATTTTTTAAATATATTTTTTGTCGTTATAATGTCTCAGTCTTGCAGAAATTTGCACATATTTCCTGTTATACATATAACTGTTTTATCCAAGCTAGAAGACAGACAACCTTGTCTATATAAGGATGTTTTAATATTCTGATTAAAGGGGATATCTTGAGATACACTCTGGTTTCCAAGATCCTTCTTAGATATATATCAGTCCAACTTCTTTTTAAATAACGTAATGGGGGATGGTGGTGGTGGTGGGGTGGTATTTCTACAGAATATGGGCTTTTGCTGGTTTTTTCCTTAAACTGGATTGTCACGTGCTATTTCAGAAAGAAGGAGCCAAACATTGGAGCTTGTGGTGCCAAAGCTTTATCTATGGTAAACTCTCAGAGAAGATGAAACCTTTTGATAGAAATCATCCAAGCTTTACCAAAGAACATGATAAATCTTCATGAAAAGGAAAGATGTGCTTTTTTAATTCCTTTGGAAGCATGTAAACAAATGAGAAAATTCAAAGCAAAACTTCTCAAACCCTATTGAATCCCTGCTGATATCAAGTAAAGTATATCAAAAAGCTAATGCAATCCTCTTTCACTGCTCCTGTGGGAAGAAATGGAGTTTTCAAAAGCTTAGTTTGAGTCAAAAGTCCAGTTCAATGGTTCATGACCTTTTTAAAAAATCTGGACTGAGTTCTGGTTTTATATTAGTAGAGTTAAATACTTCATTTTTTGAGTGTGTAGTTTAATCCTCATGACCTGCATATTTTGATCATTTTGCAACCCACTTTTATTTTGGTTTCTACTCCTGTGGAGTATTTTGAGTCATCTTTGTATGAAATTTTCTACATAGCCACTTCTACCTTTTGTGTTTCTACTTATTGAACCTGTTACACAGTTCAAAGCTGAGATATCCCAGAAAATGTGTGTTCAGAGTTCATGTAGACAACTACCCAGCAGCAAAGACAATATATCCCAAAACTTAGTATTCAGCGGAGCTTAGACTTACTGCCTTCAGCATTTGCCACTGCAAAATGTCCAGCTCAGAATCCTGTGTGCTCAAGACTACAAATCTTAAATAAACCCTTTTTTATATACCTTTTTTTATTATTATTATTTATACTCTTTGGTATAAATCTTCAACAAGCTGTGGCTAGCCATTTGTACCAATAAAGTGTGTTTTGTGCTGCTGAGTAATCAGCTCTATTTTGTTCATGCTGATTTTAACACCTGTTTATCTCACTTTCTAAAGGGGAGTCTTTTAGAAACTGCCAATTTTTTTAGCCCAACAGAGGCAAGGCTGTTGCAACTTGGTAACTCTAGGCCCAGTCAGCAGTCAGGCTGAGCCTGTAAGCCCAATATGTATACTCTGTCTCTCCCTCCATATGTATATATTTGCATGGTTGATCAATACCTGTAGATCAATACAAATACACACAATACCATACTCCAATTGTTGAAACCCAGACATACACACAAAACCCACATCACGTGGGTGCAGAGACACATGGACCCCTAATTTCATCCAGTAACAAACCTTGGACAGTCTATCTAGTCTATCTGTGCCCTTAGGTTTCTGCATTTCCCATTTGCCTCATGCCCAAACATGCATGAATGGAAACTCACAAGTAGGTGGTTTAGATCTGTGGCCTTGCTCATAGCCCTCTCTGAGATCCTCTAATGTCAGTAGCTGGATGGGCCAGCTGCCTCTCCAGTAGTCAGTCGCAACACCTTGGAGCTCACCTGTGTTTGAGTAAACTTATGGCACCTCTGATACCTGATTCCCATCCTTTTTTTCCTCTCATTGTCTAGTCCAGCCTGAAGTTCTCTAGGAAATTACAGGCAGCTACATGCTCACCCATGTACTGTGTGCACTACAAGCATAGATCTTTTTCTCACACAAGACCAGCCCATTTTATCTCCTGATCCTTTTATTTTCCTGCTCTTCTAAACACCTCAATCCCTCCCTTGCCCCACATTTGGCTCCCCCCACCACTAAACATTCCATTATCTTCTGCAGTCCCAGGACACACTTTCTTGGCACAGGGAGTGTCATCTCCCACATCAGGGAGCTGCCCCTGTGGACTCATAGTGCTGGGACTCACTGAGCCCACAGGGCTCATAATGCTTTCCTGGGATAGCCCCAGGGGACAGGGGAGCAGGGGCTCATGTCTCTGACTCAGGGTAAAGAGGTTTCTCTGGGAAAAATTAGCATTTAATCACGTAAGCTAACAGAATCCACTGGGTAGAATTTGTTGTGAATCTCCTGGTTAGATCAAAAATAATATATATTAGTTAAATTGTAAGATCACTTCATTTCCTCTTTGTAGAGAAATCAGTGAGGAGACTGAAGATAAGGTAAAACTCCTATCATGATGGTGACTTCTATAGACTCATTACCTTTACTAATAGCAAAACAAAGATCTGCTAGAAGAATGGCCACAGCAGCACAGATTGAGCATGGGCTGAGAAACTCAACCAATATTAATAGGTTTCTGTGGATAATTTTTGAAAATTAACCTCAGTTTTATAACAATATTTTTGAGCACCTCTTCCAAAATGTCAGTTCATAAAGGATTATAGTTCTTCATTAAAGAGATTATACACAAACAAAAGCAGAATTCTGTGATGTATTCAAGTGTTATACTTTTATACAGATTCTTAGTCAATAAGGATAATTGAAATTAATTGAATGAAATTTACTTCACTGACAACTAAATGTCTTACTGGACAGAAAAGAAACCTGGACAGAAAAGAAAAGTGTAAAATATCGTTATTTTATTACCCTTCTGAAAGGTAACATTCTGAAAGGTGGAGTAAAATAAAACCTTCAAAGATATATTTTATTAAGTCAGTTCATAAAATGTTCTCAAAAATGACTGACAATAAATTTCTCTCAAATTGCATAACATAACAGGATATAGTCTCCCAGAATTATTCAGTTCAGTGAAGTTTTTGTGGGGAAAAAAATTGTTAACAAATAAAGGAAAGCAGATTAAATTAATGTGCAGTGACATTGTTCAGAAAAATACCTTATACTGTGGCAGGTAAAGGGATTAAATATGATTTAATATTGAAGTGCTATTGCAGAATAAACTTTTCCTGGGACATATTAAGACAATTGTCAGATGTACGAATCTGTGAATAATTATTCAATGCCTTTGGCATTAATGATTTTGGCCCCTCAGTTTAAGAAAAAGACAGATAATTGGGTTATAATGCCAAGTAGATTTGTAAGACTGGTAAAGGTTCTGAAAGTAAGATTTCTGCAAAACCAAAATGATGAAGTTGTTTAGGTTAGAGAAGAGAATAAGGGGATATACAAAGACTCTTAGCACTCCAAATGCAAACAGTGTTTGCTTAAGAGTGTCTCTCTGCTCAGTATCTACTCAGAGGACTATAAGAATCAAGTTGCAGATGGGGAAATTTAAATCACATATTAGAGAAAAAACCCCCAACAATAAAAGAAAAAAACAAACCCCTGAAATAAGTGAATTGGTGGAATTCCTGTTACTAAAGATTTTCTGGAAACAGCATAAAAAATGTTTCATAAATAATCCAGGTGTCATCCTAGAGAAAGGTAATAGACTAGAGTCTATGGACAAGCTCTTCCAACTACATGCATATAATCTTTCTGATTGACTATGTCTCTCTAGTCACACCATTTTTTTCTTCCAAATGCAATGTCTTTGCAATTTGATTAAATAAGTATATGCTCATTCAATAAATACATTAAACATCACAAGCAAAAGTAAGTCATAAACTGATATTAAAATCTGATTTAATGATAAAGCAAGTTTTGCGTGTCTTCCTCCATCTTTTACTTCTAGCACAGGTGATTTAGTTTTGAGCTTTAAAAACTCCCTCATAGGTCTCTTAAATTAGAAAATGAAAGGCTCACAATTATCTGGTTTAGGCATCTTAGGGGGTGGGACCAAGGAGTGGCTTTGTTTCTTTAGAACTGTTTTTCTGGCATCTTTACTTTTAGTGTTTTCTCTGGTGTCTGTGGTGATTTATCTATTACTTTCCTGGGGCACCAGAGAAACCAAGAACAGGTATCCAAAACCTACACTAAGGGAAATATTACCTATGGCTTTTTAGTGGTTCTGAGCAGACAAATCTCAAAATGGTACATTCCTTGATTTTCTGTGAGCAGTTCACACACATTTCAGGTATCTTCTTTATTCACGGGTATTTGAGTAATTCATTATTTGAGCTTAGAATTTGTATTGGTTATTTGAAAATAGAATATTTTAAAAAACCCCTTTTATTTATCTATCTACCTATGCTTAGAAATTCATAAACTTCATTAGTTTAATAAATCTAGTTGTATAATTCCTAGCTTGCAAATGAATGTCAACAGTACAAATAAATTTGCTAAATATGTGTTTAACCACAGTTCTAGTTAATAGGAAGTATTTAGGGCTAATGATGGTAAGAAAGAGTTTAAAAACAAAATTGTATTGGTCATGACAGGATATAAGGTACTCAAAACTGGTGTTGAAATATGCATACTTTTTTGCAAAGGATTTTATTCCATTTTGTTTCACTGCTGATCAGTTGGTAAACTATTATGTACCTGTGGTTTTAACTTGTTCCACATCCTTTTGCATTTTACCAAGACAGCAGACATGACAGTTATAGTGAACAAAATGGAAAAAAACAACCAACCAACCATTTTGGATGCCAAAAATGCTATTTTTGCTTATTTGTCTCTTTTTCACTTTTGCCTTTTTTTGTATCTCAAGAAGTAGACTTGCTGAGTTAAAGAAAGCTCCTTGCCACACTACATAAATAATTCCTGTCCCTAAGGATAGCCAGAGAACTGGAAATTATTCATGTCTAGTCTCCAATATCCACTCTCACAGCAGTGTCTATGACTCCTACAGTTCTCATTCTTGCTAGGGGATTTTATATGCATGGTTCTCTCTAGCACAGTATTTTAGCATAGAAAGACTTCTGATACTGTGGGATTCTAGCATCATTCCTATAAACAGCAGAAGTGCTGTTGTTCTTCACCATAGCACAGGGAATTGAAACACAAAAAAGCTGTTTCACCTCGGATCCCAAGGCCACATCAGCGCCAGATCTGGTGGCTGGGGTTTAGGAGGAGATGCGAAGGGTTGCAAAGGGTTGCAAAGCTCAGGGTTGCAAAGGTACATGGCTCAAGATACTTGGGTTCCCAGTTTAATAGAAGAGCTCAGTCAGGAACCAGAATCCTTAGCCCTGCATTTCTTTCCCTGGAATTAGCTCACAAAGTCCAAACTGGAGTAAAAATGTAAATTGCCTTGCCAACAGATGGAGAATTTTTGCTGATTAACAGCCTGAGAAATCTTGACAATATGGAGACAAAGCTTGTCATACAGCCAGCATCCAAACCTTAATGATCAGCCTGTGCCATAACCGCCAAATCCATTTTATAGGATAAAAAATTTTCTGAGGAAATCTTTTCAGGCTGGGAAAAGTCATTGATCCATAGTAAGGTATTCAAGACAAGCAGTGACATGTCTGAATTAAACTCTCCCTGAATTTGAATTTCAGTCCTCAGTATGGGTGAAATTCTTTGCTAACTTTGTTCAAGAGTAGTTTTATTCTTGAAGTAAATGGAGAATAAATCCTTCACTTGTCACTATACCTTGTCCTATGTCCCTCCAAGAAGAGTTCTTTCATTTGCTTACCTATGACAGAAGTAAGGGCTTGTATACACATCAGGCTTAATAAAGAAAAGAAATTGTATTATCCCATGTTTCTCAGTGATTTCTATTCTTGAATTAACAAAGTCTTTTTCTGAAGCATGAAAAAGCATTATTTAGGATATTTAGTAATATTTTAGAAGAGAGCTAATAGAAAAATATAACTGACATATAATGATGTCAGTTATAATGATGGTGACAGTTTTTAATGGTGTTAGGTAGACATTTCAAGTAATTTTTTCATATAATTTGAGACCTAACTTTCCTACAAGCTGATAAGACAGCTGCTCTGTATTGACACACATTGACTAGAATGTATTTCTGTCTTTTTTCTGAAGTGTTAAAAGTATGATAGGTGCATTTGCTCAGTAAAAAAGCTTTGATGTGAAATGCTCAAAACTTGCAGGCATATGAGGTATATTTTGCTGCTTTTTGGAGAACCAGTAGTTCTTCATGAACTGTTAAACCTATAAATAACTGAGTTTTCTGGGGGAAAATGTATTCCTTCTTTAATATTTTGAAAGTGAAAGTAATGGTTATTTTACAGGACTATTGACATTGCAATGAGTACCATTAATGGATTAAAATCTCACTGTGAAGGCAACTGTAGAGCCTGTTCCAAAGCCATTCACTGGACTGTTGATTTTAGTGAGTCAGGTTTCTAAAAATATTTTATCTTTTTTCAAAGACAGTTGCCACTCAAGAGCCTATTGTATAGAAATATAAGTGGAACATTCAGGGTTTTTTCCTAGCTTGTTTTACATTTCTTGGAGGACTGATGATTATCAGCAGGACACCATAAAAGTTACAAATTTTCACCCTATGTCCTGTTTTTAAATTGATGGAATATTTTCAATGTAGAGTATGAAGGTACAAAAATAAGGTATGCTAACTTAAGTTCCAATTGATTCCAAAGAGTCTTTTCAGAATGAGTTATAATATTGACCTGTGCTCCATCATATGAGAGAAAGTGAGATGAGAGAGAGTAGCTTAGAGGATAAGAGGGTGGCATTTTGTTTGGTTTTTGAAGGGCTACAAGGTAGAAACCTCCTGGGATTCAATCCGAAGATAAAAAAAACTAATTGACAAAAATGAAACCCAAATTGTCTCATGAAATTAAAAAGATCTTGATTATATTATTCCACCTGTGTTGATTTCACTGTGAAGTCTACATGTATTTTTGTAAAGGCACTTGCCAGGGAGATAATCAAGTTAAGCTGCTCTATCATAAGAAAGCTGCTATATATTCCTACTCATACTTTCTTCAAACATGATACTCACATTCTTCACTGGAGTCATGGTGCTGATTATACCCTGAAACCACTTTTAAATTAAAGTTTATTGGATCAAGGTTGTGGGCTTCCTGTTGCTGTTTCTGTTTCTGGTTTATTGAGGTTTTTTTAATTCCAGCTGAAGTTCGCAAGGCTTTGGAGGTGTGTTGTTGCTTTGGGAAATGGGGTTGTTGGAAACATATCTCTTCTGGATAAGCACCTGGATTATTCTCATACAGGGGGGTTTTGCACATTTTTATGGTGTTTGCTACGTTCTCAACTGGGGACAAAATTTTTGTTGATGTGAATACTGAAATATGATATGTATAAGACCTTAAAAACCTGATATTTAAATGCATTAAGTTAACCCAAAATATAATTTTTTGAATGGAAAGAGTAAGCAATCTTCTCAGGTTTGCACAGATTAAGAGTCTACTAAACTCCAACAATTTAAACTGGTACTCTAAATAAGTAAAATTTTCTTGAAGTACAGATTAATAAACCAGAAAAATACAACGTGCTTTTCACATCAGCTATGCACTGCAGTCACCATGATGGTAATGCCTTACATTCTAGGAAAAGTAAAAAAGAATTTAAATGACATAATATATCCAAAAATTAAGAGTCTAAAAACATTACTTGTTGAGGGAAAATAAAACAAAGCATTGTCATATCTTTTCAAAGTTAGGACTGACTTGCCACAAACAAACCAAACTGAACATTTGATTTAAATGGAACAATTCAGATGTCTCAAATATAAAATAGGCCTTGTCATTTAGCATTAAATACGCTTTAAAGAACCAACTGAGCTCCCTTATACTTTGATTAAAATACCCAGAATGGCATACTCTGAATGCAAAACCTGTGAGGATTTATAGGTGTGGGAGGATAAATATTTCCCAAGTATCTCAGATTTTCTGATCTCTGAAAATTCTCTATAGCTGTCTTTTAGCATTTATACTTAAGACAGAATCTCATTTACAGTTTGAAAATGAATGTTTACATTTGATAGTTTATGACTTTTTTTGTCATAAACGAGGGTTTTGAATTGGTTTATTTTATAAGTGTTATATCAGTAATTTTAGCAGCTTCAATAAGTCTGGGAATAAACTCTTCTTTCTTTTTCAAGTGGTTGAAAATCCAAGACATTCACAGAATAAAGCTTGCACTGAACTGAGTTCTACACACCAGCCCTCTGAGAAACTAATTCAAAGTTCAAGAATCATAGAATATGCTGAGCTGATAGAGACCCATGAGGATCATGGAAGTCCAACTCCCAGCCCTGCACAGGACACCTCATGACTCACGCTATGTACCTGACAGCATTGTCCAAACACTTCTTGAATTCTGTCAGGCTTGGAACTGTGACTGCTGCCCTGGGGAGCTGTTCCAGTGCCCAACCACCCTCTGGGTGAAGAACCTTTTTCTAATATCCGACTTATCCTTCCCTGAAATAACTTCAGGCCATTCCCTCAGGTCCTGTCACTGAAGAGAAGTGTCTGCCCCTCTGCTTGCCCTCGTGAGAAACCTCTAGAATGCAATGAGGTCTCCCCTCTAGACCCTCCACCATCTCTGTTGCCATCCTTTGGCTGCTCTGTAATAGCTTTATAACCTTCTTATATTGCTGTGCCCAAGACTGCACACAGGACTCAAATTGAAGTCTGGGGTATGGTTGGCCCTTATGGCTGCCAAGGCACAATCCATCAACACTCCATCTGGATTAAAGCACCCCGGCATCTGGGGAATTTCCTACTCCACTAAAATTATCTATGAATGTTGATACCACATACCTTGCATGAAGTACCTATGAGAAGAAATGGCTCCGCTAAGTATAAAAACATTGAAGAAAACATAAAATAATTAAATGCAAAATATTAAATATTATTAAATATAAATATTATTGAATATATTAGTAAATTAATTTAATTTATTTAATTATTTGACTTTATTAATTGTATTGTTAAATATATTAATTATAAAAAATATCTGAAGAAAATGCAAAACATGAACACAGTGAGTGAAAACAAAAAAACCCCAGAAAATTTGTTCACTTCTATTGAAAAAAAAATCTGTAACAGTAGCCTATAAAATTAGTTACTTTTTGGACTACTGTAAAGGAGGATGGGATATCAAGAAGACTGAGGTGCTCATTGATTTTTCTGCTTTTGCCTTCACCACCAAGTACTCCAGTCACACTGCCTCAGTAATAGAAGGCAAGGCAATGAAGGGGAAAAAAACAAACCCTGCTGTAGAAGATTACCAGGTTCAAGGCCATCTAAGGAACCTGGAGGTACACAAGTCCATGGGACCTAATGAGATGAATTCCTGGGTCCTGAGAGAACTGGTGTAGAAAGCGGCTATGCCACAATTTTTTAGAAAGCATGGCAGTTCAATGAAATTCCCACTGATTGGAAAAGGGGAAGCAGGACCCAGGAAGGACATCAATCTTTTGGAGCAAGTCCAGAGGAGGGACATGAAGATGATCAGAGGGCTGGAGCACCCTGAGGACAAGCTGAGAGTTGGGTTGTTTAACCTGGAGAAAGGGAGACCCTGGAGAGACCGTTTAGCACCTTCCAGTGCCTAAAAGGGGCCTGCAGGAGAGCTGGAGAGGGACTTTTGACAAGGACATGGAGTGATAGGACAAAGGGGAATGGCTTCAAAATGAGAGAGGATAGCTTTAGATGAAATGTTAGGAAGAAATTCTTTACTGTGGTGAGGCACAGGAAGAGATTGCCCAAAAAGGTTGTGTTTACTCCATTCCTCTAATGTTCACAGCCAGTTTGGATAGGGCTCTCAGCAACCTGATTTAGTGGTGGTATCCTTGCCCATTGCTGGGGAGTTGGAACTAGATGATCTTTAAGATCCCTTACAACCCAAACCATTCTATGATTCCTACAAGGATGCAAGAGATGTTTCTTTCTCTTTAAAAACTAAACTGACTAACATAACTTTATAAGGTTAAAAATCGTGTCAATAATTCTTTTCATAAATATTTTTTGCAGGAAATATGAATTTGGGTTTTTTTGTTATCTACAAAACAGCTCTGAATATTAACAAATTTGCTAGGGCTGTAATGATGAAGGTCTGTGGAGTTTGTCATAGTCACAGAAGTAATTAGAAACTATGCCATGATGTGAAGGTAAAGGAATATAGGTTTTTTTACTGTTTGGTCTTAAAGTTTATAATAAATGGTCAAATACATGAGAAAATTTGACAGTATTTTTTTATAAACACTTGTTGAAAAATTTTTTTCTTTTGAGTAAATATCAGCAAGATAGCAAGAAAAATTGAACATGGTGATAAACGAATTTCACTAATGTTTGTAAATCTGCATCTGTGGAAAGATACATCAAAAGTTAGCAAGATAAAAGATAGTGATTCTGTGAGTAATTTTCTATGCCAGAAATGTTCTATTTTCCCTCAGACACGGTTGTTGACATTTGCTTTTGAATAAAAATGTTCTTTCTCTTTCCACCTCAACTTTATTCTCCAGCAAAATCAAAACACTGTGTTTATGACATAGTAGTCTACTGCGTGGAAATAAGCGAACTGTCAAAATGTCAACATGATGAATTCATTGCAGGATCACAGACAAAGATCATGTGGGTGTGTGAGGAAGAACAAAACCCTGATAATTAACAGAACAGTTAGAGAAAGTATTGAAACTTTTGAAAAGTTAATGGCTCTAATTTCAAGGAATGTAAATGTAAAGCATTCCCCACTGCATGAAGGCAAGTCTGCTTTGAAAAACATTTCAGATGCTCCACTCAGCAAGGCACTTGGAGTTCATCCAGAAACAGAATCACTGCTCTGGGCTGTTGTACTGCAGCTTTTACTTTTGTTCATTGGCACTTGACACTCGTCACTCTGAGTCTTTAGTCTACATTGCCAGAAGAAATGCTTTCCAACTGCTCTGTGACTGAAGATGCTCTGGAGGACTGGGGAGTTGCTTATGGAGTTAGGTATAGCCTGTACTTCCAATTTCTGTAGGGCTAAAGCAAACTTCAGATTTGAGAAATCAAGATATCTTGATAGACTTGGGGCAGAGTGGCTGGAAAGCTGCCCAGCAGAAAAGGACCTGGGGATGCTGGTCAACCACTGCCTGGACATGAGCCAGCATGTGCCAAGGTGGCCAAGGAGTCCAGTGCCTGGTTTATGAAAAGCGGCTGAGGGAGCTGGGGTTGTGTAGCCTGGAAAAAAGGAAGCTGAGGTGAGACCTTTCCACTCTTGGATATTAGCAAACATTTCTTCCCTGAAAGGGTTGTCAGGCTTTGGAACAGTCTACCCAGGGAAGTGGTAAAGTCACAACCCCTTGAGGTATTTAAAAGACATGTAGATGTGTTTTAATAGTGGACTGGGCAGGACAACATTTTCAGCTGGACTTGATCATAAAAGTCTTTTTCAACCTAAATGATTCTATCATTTTATGAATTGACAGGATGTGTTGTGTATATAAAAATATGTAATGGGTAATATGTAACATATTATAGAATATATTAAAAAATTCCTTTTAATTCCTCTTCACGAGTCATCATCAATCATAGGCCTTTTCACTAAACGGTTTGCACCCATCCTCTTCACATGACATTAACACAACCTACAGGAGCTAAAGAAGCACAAAGATGTATACTGAGAGTGCACAGCTTATTTCCTTTACCAGTCTGATCTGGAAAATTGAAACTGCTAAATAATACAGGTGGAGTTCTTTTCCTGGCAATAGCAGCAAAGTATTTTCATCTCATCTGTTCACTTGATGACTTAAAACTTTCCAAAACCTTTACTTTTCATTGTCGTTACAGTTCACCTAAGATTAATTCCCAGCCTAGAAAACATTAATGTATAAATCTGATTTCACACAAAAGAAAAATAATTACATGTTCAGATATGCAGGATTCACTTGTTGAACAAGCCAATAAGGACTGAAAACCAATACCTCCTGAACAGAGAAAAAAGGGCAACTAGATAGATGCTGGAAACAGGTGACATGACCTGAAAAAAGGAGGGTGTAACTTTTTATTCTGTTTTCCTTGTACACAAATCTCATCTTCTTATGCCATTTGTATTAAGCACATCTCAGTAAGCTTAAGGTGGGAAAAATAGCTTGTTCAGGTTGCACAAATAATTTCTGAGCTGAATATTTTAGTCTGCTGATGCTTTCTAAAATTCTCCCACATATTTTTTAACAGGACTATAGGGAGACTTGGGCCATCTCTAAGAATTAGGAGAATTTAAAATGCTGCACTGCTTTGTGGTCTTTGTTTTTATTTCTTATTTTTCTCAGTTATTATCAAGTACAGAGGCTGCCTAGAAGTGGCTTCTGTTTCTGTGAGTTAGACACAGCCTCTCCAATTACAGGCAGCTTCTGTGATTGCACAGCTTGTAAAGTTGAAGGAACTCCCAGGAGCTGTGTAGCTGCACAGGCAGATTTGACCCAGAAATCACCTCCTTTACAAGAGTTTTATAAAATCTAAGGAATATTCTTTAAACACTTGGAGACACTGAGATTAAGGATGCTGCATAAATACAGAGGATTATTATACTGATTAGTTTTGTAAACTAGCATAATACCTTACTTCAAAAGGTCTAAGAGAGAGATTTTTAATTTTATCTAGAGGTGAAAATTAAAGGTTGGTTGTATTCAGAGAAAATCACTTTAAAACAAAGAGATGTGTGACTATGCAGCCATTAGTTGTGATCTTTGCTTTTTGTTAAATACTGTCTAGAATGCAATGAGGAGGTTTTATCTAAAGGAACTGCACAGTGGTTACTAGTCACACAATTAAAGCAATTGTCTGAAATTTTTCTGCATTAGTAAAGCTCTAAAAATTGTAAAACAGCAGGAATCAGAGAGACATACAGCTTAGTCTTCTCTTACTGCAGCTTCCAATAAAAAATAGGTTAATTGTTAGGATAAACTGACTTGTGCTTTTAAGATTTTCATTGCTAATGATTCCATGGTTCAGGGTAAAAAAATATACATGAATTTTAAAACAACTCAACTGAAAATTCATGTACATTTTATGCAAAGGATGGTGATCCTGCTACTACCCCACTGCTTTGTTGTCTTTTATGCTTTGGTCAGGGATCTTGAAATGGGCACATATGCTTGGCAGTAATTACTAGTGATTTTAATTCTATTTAAATTATTATATATGGTGCACAATGATGAAAAAATACGCAGCAACTGCTACCATTGCATGTCCGTGAAAAAATATCTGCCCTATAACTCCAAATAACAATTGATAAACAAAGCCAAGATTTCAGCGATGCAGTCGTTCAAACATTCATCTGAAAGTATAAATACTTCTTATGGATTATGTTAGGAAAATCACCTGTAGGATATACTGAGGAGGAAACTGTTCTCATCTAACAGAGGATAGCTGTTTTTAGTGTGACACTATCCCTTTCTCTCATACTTGTTATAGGAATAGCTTAGGAATTAGGCATACAAAACTGTAAGGGCAGCATTTGTAAGGCCAGGATCAAATCTCTCTGAGGCTCTCAGTGAGCAATGAATATTAAGTGATATGTGGTTTTCATTGAGGGCTTTGTACATGGAGGGATAATAACATCAGAGGATTTCCTGCTTTTCTTTCCTATTTTTTTGCATGTAAGATTTACTTCTATGTTAGTCCACAGAGCACAAGTGGAAAAATAGGAAGTTGCTTAACCTAAAGAGATGTCCTTCATATGAGACTGGAAACCTGGAAAATACCCTCTAAAAGAGGTATCTAGGATTCCAACTTTATCTGAATACAGGATTCTTGCTTTGCAGTACATTAAACTCCTTATTTAAAAGTTGTATTTTCAATGACCATGGTAGATTACAAAGAGTTTATTCAGATGCAACTATGATCTGAAGCACTGGGAATAATGAATAAATAGTTAAAGTGTTATGTGTCTCTTAACAGATATAACCATGAATAAGGGGATCAGAAATTAAAAGTTTAAACTTCAGTAATTTTTCAAATTATGCATTCTGTTTAGAAATGCACTTATGTACAATGAAGTAATCTATTCTTCTTGTGGCAGTCTTGCTTCTTTAAATTATCTCTACAAGACATCGCTTGATTAGAGGTAGAATAGGATTTCTTCATTATAACCTTCTTCATTATTTTTGTGTCTTTCACAAAATTAAATTTGCTTGCAAAATGTTCTTTTAAAGCGAGTGGTAAGACCCCAGCTGGTTCCACGAATATTAGTCTTCAGTTGTCCTTTCTCTTTGCAGCAATTGTACAAATAGCATTACAAACCAGCAGAATTTGGCACATGTCTGTTCCTGTTCTCAGGTTGATGAAAACCATTTTCAAGATTACAGTTAGTTGCACACACATATACGTTCAAAACATATACATCCATATCTTCTTCCGTGGCCTTCTTCCAGGCAAAGAATCCTCTATGTGCATAGGAAAGTAGCTATAAGGGAATATCAGATTGAGAGCAATGTTCAGGGCTTATTTTAGATGTTGTTCCTGTAGTTACTGTGATAAAATCTGCTTCCAGAATAAATGAACAAAGATATTTCCTGATAGACAAATAAATAACTACCTAAAGTCTTGGGCAAGGTTAGTCATTCCTGAACACCATTACTTGGAACAGGATACCTTATGTAAATTGAGAGAGATGTTTATCCTGGTCCACCCCTGGCATGCACTGGTGAATGGGGATGTTCTGCCCCAGGAACAGACTTTGCACTTCCCTTTGGATTGCTTGTGCCCTACTATGCTGTCCCTCTGGAAGATGTTGATTCTCATACCACCCAAACAAAAATCCATTATAAAGGATATTTTTATTTGATTGAGTTGGAAAAGCAATAATTCATGTTTTCACAGCAGCAACTCTTGAAGTTTTGAAGTCGTCTGAACAGTACACTAGGAATTGAGAATTGTTTTGTACTTTGCTTTCTAGTGATATTTATTTACTCAATGGCTTTGCTATCTCTCTGCTCAATTGTACTCAATTGTATAAGAAAGCATTTATTGGTCTAAATTATGATTTCTATTTATGAAATGAAGGAAACTTCCAGGTAGAAAATTGTTTTGGAGAGTTGCTGTAGAAGTTACTGTGTTTGTTACATTAAACTGGGACATAATCAGTCTGGCTTTAGTTCCATCATCTGTCATGCACTTCTTCATACTTAACGGACAGGTAATTACTAATTGCTCCTTACTTTCTCCAGTATAAAGATGATAAAAATTATTTCATACATTTTTTTTTCCTTGTTTAAATAAGACTCCAGAATGGGGTACTTTACCCACTTAAGATACCCTATGCTAATTTAGATTCTTGAGCTGTTCACAGTTTTGTCTTCTACTCATGAGCATGAAACTACTTTGCTGCACTTTCCTTCTTGAAACTAATCAACATTGTACAGGGATGCTTAGGCTTGTATTCCTCCACCAAAAATGCCTTCTATGCAGTTAGAGGCTCCAGTGTTTTCTCAAATCCATTTAAAATTCCTCCCACAAAGGATAAGCTCTATAACTTCATGTCCTGATTCTGCCAGTAACTCATTGTACAACTGTCTGGATCTGAAATTAAAAATTATTCACATATACATTCTGATAAAAATAGCTCAAATGGCAACTATGGTATTCAACATCATTAATTCCATTCTACAATTATTTGACAAACCACATCTTCCTGTAGCACCTATTATCCTACACAGGAAAATTTAAATATGTATTTATGAATTAAGGACAATAACTTGTGCTGCTCACAGAAGCCCAGTATGTGCTTATTTAAATCAGAATGTTAATGCTTTATTAAGAGAACACAGGTTTGCATTACTTCTGCAAATGCAGACAAAACTCATCAGTGATCTACTAATTCTTCCCTGTATTAACTATTTTTCTATTGCATTAGCAAAGCTCTTTGTACACAATCAGTCTGAATATATTGAATATTTTTAAAGTGCATTGCATGTATTTTATAATCTCAAAACATTATCATGATGTTTGGAACAAAATAAATTAATGATAGCCCAAATATTAAAATAGATAGTATGAAATAACATAGGCCCTAAATAAGTGAATTTGTTCCTTTTTTATATTATCTCTTTTTCAGACCACTGCTCAAAGCAAAAACCATGACCAGAGGTAAGTTTGGGCCTTCCTTCTTTTTAATCAGATAGAGTTGAATTTATCGCTCCAGACAGGATGTCAGGGAATATGGCTTCTAGGTCAATGATTTAGGAGTTTTCTTATTCTCCACATAGCATAAGTGCCATCTCTCTCAAAATCTCACTCATTCTGATGTCCATCATGAGTATGATATCCTATTTTAGGGTCTCTGTATAAATAAATGAAGTAAACTGACTCCTAACTCATATCCCCTGACTTACTCTTTGGAAAGGTATTCCTCACTCTATAAACTGTTGATGGAAGTCTACCAGAAATAGCTCATAGGAATTTACATCTTATTAAGGAAATGTTATTTTTACAGAGCTTCCTTTCAGTTTCTGACACCACCAAAATAATTATATGCATCCTATTGTAGTAACTATTTCAGTACTGATAATCTATAAACCAGTAAGTCTTACTCCAAAGATTTTAAATCTGAGAAGAAAGGTTGATCTAACCCATTGTAATGTTTTCTTTGTCTTAATTAACTTAACTGGCCACCTATATACTAATTGTCATCATCCCTTGCAAGAAATATATTTTCAAACCAGTATTTTTGTGCTCTCTGTCATGGCTTGGATAGTCAGCCATCAAAGTAATTCATATTTCTCTTCCAAAGTCTTCCATGAACTTTTCTTTTGCTGCAGCCTATTCTATTAACCACTATTATCTCAGTTTTCCTTGCACTCCTTTGTATCATTTTATTGAATATTGTTTCCTCTATAAAATTTGAAAAAATTAAGACTTTATTAAAGTGTACAGATCTCTTTGTGCTCTATACCTGCACAGTACTTTGAGCAAAGATATTCTCTATGTGAATAACACAGCTGGATGCTGTGAGAATAATAAAGCAAAAGAAACAATAAGCACTATATAAAAAATAACTTTCACAAAAGATTGATTCCTTTGTACAAGAAATAAACAACTGGTATAAGCAGAAAAAGTCCTGTCTCAAGGTCTGTCTCAATAAAAGCTTGCAAGCATTAGGGGTTTTTTCACAATTAAAACATAAAATGATAGTTCAGCAGTTTTCGACCAAAATTAAATACTTCAGACCTTTTATTAATATTTAAATATTTTTCGTACTCTTAAAATACTCTCAGGAACGCTCTACAGCTTAAACAGTTTCAGCCATCAGAAGAAGGCAACTAAAAGGGGACATTTTCTTACATCATAATTAACAAAGTAAAAATGCGGTCAATGTTGGAGTGACACAAATCATATCGGTGTTACTTTGGCTATAAGTTTTCGTCAGAAAATGAAATTGTTATTTCCTGATTTCTGGTAGAGCAGTGAGAAGATGTGCTGTATGTAAGTTACCCAAAGATATACACAGACGTTATACACACAATCACAGTTATTGTGATTGAAATGTAGAAAATGGCTGTGTACACAGTGTGCATCCAATTTGAATTTAAAGATAATTCCAGGAAATGTTAGGATTGTCACTTCCTGACAAGGAGCTATGAATATTTCTGGGATTTGAAAAGCTGTGGCAGTCGAATGATCCACAGCATATTAATACCAGCCTGAAGAGGAGCCAAAAATTTCCAAGTCCTAGACAAGTTTCACAGAATCCTTCAAGTCTATCCAGACACCATTTCTGAAAAGAAGGGTAACCTCTAAGTACCATAGTTCCAATCTAGAAGGAGAGTTCTACATTTGTAAAAACACATTTTCTCATTTCTGTAGAGGCTGTAGTGGAAAATGGTATTTCCTGGGTCCTAGGAACTGTTAGGTTTTTTCCAGAGGATAATATTATATGATATATTGGTAACTAAATTTTTTTGTAATAACATGCCTTACTGTATTTGTTAAGCTCAAAGGTAAAATTTGGGTTAACATAGAAAAAACAGGGGAAAAATCTCAAAATTTTTGTCGAATTGAAAATTGTGCAAATAATTTTTACTCCATTTTGGGATGAGAAAGAAAATGATTGAGTTTTTTGCTCTACCATTCTTTACTGTCCAGGTCACTACCAGTGTATTTGCTATTCCTGCTAAGGTATTACTCCTGCCAGACCTGATTCACTTTGCATGAATAATTGTATGCTAATTGGAACAAAGTCTCTACTTTCAGCCTCCCACACAACAAATAAATGCCCTAATTACTGGGACCCTGCTCAGATCCACCAAATACATAATTTAGAAAAGCAAAATAGCTTCAAGTTTTTGAGAATGTGAAAGCATCTTATGTTATTTAGCATTCCTATGATAACTCATATTGCGGAACTGGAAACAGATTTGACATTAATTTCATTATTTTAAAAGGTCTTTTTAAAATCAAAGAATAGTTTTTAAAGTAACTTTATTACTTCAGAAGAGGGTGTTACAATTATATGTAAAACTTTATAACATTTGGGAAAATGACCTGCAATTTCAGTTGTCATTTAAATAGCAATTTTAAGGAAAAATTATGCAATTTATCTAATAATTTAAAAATCAGGTAAATGACACCCAGCTCAGTAGCTCAGTTGGATATCTTAATAGTAGACATAAGAATTGAATAGGGGATTTTTCTTAGATTTTGTCATTATGTATAAGTTATATTATTTGAACAGATTTCTTTCTACTTCAGTTTTTCATTAGGCAAATAAGTGTTTCTTTTCTGTAAATTTACTATCATAACATTTGGAATCATATTGCAATTTTACAATGGGTAGTCAAGAAAACCCAGACATATAATAAAAAAATACATATCTTTCCTTGACCTTCAAGTTTGCAAATAGGAATAAATTGTTAATTTAGGTCTATACTTGAGGTCATCTAGGAGTTATATTTTAGGCTAACAGACTGGAAATTGTTTAAGCTGTTACCAAGGAGATGGTGAGTCATCCTGAGTTTCTAGGATCACTTAAAGGTGTTGCTGTTAAAAATATTAGATATCTAACTTATTCTGGGAGCTCAAACCTGTTCAGCAGGTGTCTATTAAATTTGCTTATTTCTCTCTCATTTTCAGTTGTCTCTTCTCAGGTCACTGATGCTAAAGGCATGAAAAAGTATTTTAATGATTTTTTTCAATGTGAAGGTAAATATCTGTCCCCAAAGACCTTTTCTTTTTCACCACATCTTTAGTCTTCTTACAACATTTCCCCTCTCTTCTTTTATTTTATATATAAATATAAATAAAATATAATTAAATAAAATAAAAAAATTAAATAAAATAAATAAAATTTATATATATGTGTGTGTGTACTTAAATATGTGCTAACTATGCTACATGAAGACTGAGTGCAACCCCATTTTTAATCAATGGGACTCCATTGGATATATCTATTATTTCATGAATTTATGTGATCAATTTTTACTTTTCATTTTTGCCTCTAAGTATGAAATGGGCCTTTTCTGTTGTTGCTTGTTAAGTACTTTGCCCAGCTTAAGGTTTTGAAATTAAAAGCAATCTTGAAAATGTGATGCTGCAATTAAACAAGTAGACCTGCTTTGGTTATAATCCTATCAAATGTGAGAAACATTTCTCTCTGTTCTTTTTTTTTGGTTCTGTGTTAATCAAAGTAAATTTTCTGGAACCTCCAGGTACTACATGATGCTATTGCTAGGCAAAAGCAAGAAAATAAATAGACTACAGAATCCCCCTGACAGAAAATTAAACATAAGATTTTCCTTCTTGGAACTCCTTTCTGTTCTGCCTTCTTGCACATTGTACTCTGACAGGTGAGTACCTCAAATGAGTAGGCTCAATACACAGTAAATAGAGGTTTTGTGCTTATCACAGTTTGTCAAGAAGCTGCTGTTTGAGTCTGTGCTCTGATCATCAGAGCTTGAGGATTTCTCAAGCATTTCACAATTTTTTTTTTCCCACCCAGGAATTTTAAAGTGTCTGTGCTCTTGCCCAGCTGTTTTCTCTTTTCCAGTGTGTACTGCATTCCTGCTTGTACAAGATGGCAGCTCCCTAATAATCCCAACTGCTTCTGGGCACTCCACATACCTCTGGCACTTGCCCTGTTAAAAGCTTAAGTCTGAACATATTGTTCTTGCAACCCCTGAGACTTTTCTGAAAATCCAGATGAAAGCTCAGTCAGGGAAGCATTGCAAGAGTCCAAGTTGTATTTTATGGAGGTCTGCCACGGTCCTTCAATGAGACAACTGTGTGGTGTTAGAGAGTGTGACCTGCTCTGGGTGAAACAGAGAATTAAGGCAGTTGTGCCTTACAGACAAATGAACATGATTGACTTAGCAGTAACTCTCACTTCAGCTTTAACTTTCTAAAGAAGCTAGAAATAGATTTCTAAGAGTCAAATGCTTTTGGAGCTGCCTAGTTTGTTGGCTAGCCAAGTCTTGGTATAGTGTAAACCTGAAGTCCTGGCTACTTTCACAAAAATTTACTGAGGCCTTTCACTTCAAAGCAAGCAAGTTCTAAAGATTCAGAATAGTATTTATGGCTTCTCCCTCCAAGCAAGAAGTTCTGCAGGATTACAAATCACCAAACCCATTTTTTATCAACATAGCTGTGAAAGGGTCAAAGCTTATTCTCAAAAGTCCTCAGAAGTGAGGAAAATGAAAACAAAAGAAAATATAGGATTGTATGAGCTACGTAAAAGAAAAATAAAGCACTTTTATACTAATTTTACCAGCAGTCATCCCAATAAGATTATGGGAAATTGTAATAAAGTAACTAATTCCTTATTATATCCCTGAATTTTCTTGATACATCACAAGTGACTATAAGGAGAGATAAGCAAGCTTTTCAGAGTCACACTGCTCTAGTTCTAATTTGAACAAATAAAAGATCATGGAAGCTATTGACTTTGAATCAACAATGATCTTTCAGGACCATCACTGAACTTCCCAGATGAAGCAGTTAGGGTGATTTTGGGTAGATAAGTGGAAGGTGCAAGAAGTCTATGAAGACACAAGAGGTTTAATAATTTAATGTTTGTTTTCATAAAGTCGTGTTTGTTCTTTGAGGCCAAATGGTTTGAAAACATGAATGACACAGGTAACAGGACCAATCATTGTCAAACCCCTGAGTTAGAGTTCAGAGACTTCACTGTTGTTCTTCAAGAACTGCTTTGGGAACCAGTCAGTTTTCTTACTGATCTAGAGTAGAGAAGTTCAGCAGTCTGGCAGCAAGATATGCAGATTCAGATGATATAAACATCTTCTGAAATACTGATGAAATCTTAAAAAAGGCTAATGAGCAGCACCACAGGAGCTGCTTATATTATGCCTGTACTTGCAATAGACATTCTTATAGAAATTTAAGAGGCTTCACCACATAAATTAATGTCTTTGAATTTAGGAAACAATCAGCAAAATCTGAACTGAAATCTAGCCAAAAGGTAACCCTACATTTCAATATTCTTTGCGGTTTCTTACCTCAAATAAATTTACAGAAGCAACCTATGTTTGATTTTTATATCAAATGAAACTCATAGTTCCCATCCTTTTCTTGGAAGAAGATTCTGTGTTAAAAACCCATATTTTTCGTGGCAACTGTTAATCATGTTAACAAGTTTTAAAAATGAAACAAGACATTTTCTCTGACTTTTTATTTGTTTTTTGTTTTTCCTAAATACAAATTATTTTCAAGATATCTGGATAATTTTCAAAACTTCTCTGGATAGATTTTTTTTTAGAAGTTACTTCAACTCGTATTTATGGAATTTTGGTGCTTATTTTCGAAAACATTGAAAAAGTAAACAGGTAAGAATAAGATATCAATTAGTGTAATAATGTAATTTGTATCTGTCTCTTGATTTTCCCAAGCTTCCATATTTCAGAAATGAATGCAATTATGTTGCTTTTAAAACCTCTAGGGAAAAAAAAAAGTTTTTCCTATCCTACTTTCAGCTCCTTCATTCTCTGCTCTGAAAAACTTGTACACCCTTAATTTGATATTTTTTTTGTGACAGCATTTACACACTGACACACTTTACATGGTATAATTATGTATTTATTTTATCCATCTTGCTCCTCCAGTGCACTGTCACTTGTAGTTAAGACATAAAATGGGAAGACTAACAAATCACTCGACTAATTTTGCTGGAAACGTTCAGCAGTCTGTGGTCTCAAGTTGATTGCTGTGTTCATAAAAATGTTGGTACAAATAACACAACATATGTCATATTTCTAGAAGTAGCTTAATTATTTAAATTCCTTTTTCTGGTGTTCTCAACTTTGTAACCTTATTATTCTCTTAATGTTTTTCACATGAATTTGTGAGAGAGATAAGGAATACTCCTCTATTTGAATAATAAAACTTCAAGTCACACAGTCAAACCCTCCATTTATAACTTTGCTAAAGAAATGCAGTATATATATAGATTTTGTCTCTGATTCAGCTTTCATTATAAATGTGATACTCTATGAATGTCTGAAGTGTTACAACATGCATAATGGGACTATCCTAATACATACATAGAGTACCTCATCATATTTCACAGGAAATTCACAGAGTATATTTGCTATTTATTTTGTGTTGATTTTATGTTAACAAACTCATCACAAAATTTAATGAAAATTTCTCCTAAAGCGTAGTTCAATGATAATACTATGTAATTTCTCATTGTTGAACACAATGATCCAGTTAATCTTGCAATTATGTATGATGTCTTTTGTGTGTCCCTAGAAACAAAATTGATGAATTTAAACATATATTCTTCCAACCTGTAGGCAAAAGCTTTTTAAGGATGGTTGTCAATAAATACAAACCAACCTCAGAAAGATCTAGGCTGCAATCAATAAAAACATGTTATTTTTCTAAAGAAATGGCAATAATCTTTGCAGTTAAAAGTTGAAATTAATTTAGGTGGTAAGACAGGTGGATTACAGAAACTTAAATGTAATTTCAGCTCCAGATCTAAGCAAGCTTGGTACAAGTCTGCAAAAAAATACAAGCACGCCAAATTCTTCCCCTCTTCTACAATTAATTTTTATATTTGATTCCCATGCACAGCAATTTCCCTTCAATGTTATTGTGTTAACATTTTGCCTTTTGCTTTTACATGCAATATAAACTGTTTCTTCCTGGCTCTCTTTTTCTCTTTCTTTCACACAAACAAACACACACGGGGTCCAGCTGGGCTTGATGTTCTAGATAAGAAGTTCATAGGATTTACCTACAGCATAATATATGTGGAGAAGCCTTCAGCAGCAGAGTAGCCTACAGGGCTAAGACCCTGTTTTAAGCCTCATAATACAAAAGTTATTCTTCTGAAGAACTGTATTTTATCTGCCAGTCTTCACCTCCTATATTTAAATTTTGTTCATTTTCTACCACATCCTAAATACTCATATCAGTTTTCACTCTCTAAGTCTTTTGTATCTCTTTAGCATTTTCAATTGAAGTATACCTTTAACTTCAAGATTGTATATAGTTTGCTACCAAAGTCATGTCTGTTATCTATTTGATACCTGAAAATTATAATTTTTGTCTTGACTCTCTCTATTGTAACTAAAAATAGTGGGCCTCCTTTAATATTCTTTTATTTCCATGCTGACTTTTTCTACTGCCTTTCTTTATATAAAAGAGGTGGCAAATCATGAAGAAACACAAAGCTCATCTGCACTGAACTGAGCTAAACTCATCACATTAATTTTTCACACAGTGTAGTCTTATCTTCCCAAAGATGTCAAAAATGACATGTAAATGTAAAAGGATGTGTGAATCATTGTCAGAATCTGTAATTTTAATGAAAGCATAATATCAATAAAAGGCATGTTTTACTTTTTGAATGAACTTGAATTTCATATTATTTAAATTCAAATTTCATTTTAATTAGAAAAATATATGAAATAAATTATGATGAGTGACATTTTAATGCTTAGAGGGTGAAAGGAGGGAAAAGCCTACACAAATCTTTTCTTCTCTCTTAGATAAACAGCAAAAATTTCATTACTTTTCTTTTTTTAAAATTTCTTACATTATGAGAAACACATCATCACATAAAACTCAATCCCTTTAATAGGTTACCTGAATTAATTGCAAGTCAAATAAAAAATTTCAAGTAAAGCTTCTTTGTACAAATGCTGTTACTTTTCAAAGATTGGTATAGTGTAGGAGAAGAGCCAGGAAAATGCAAGAACAGCCTCCTGAGTTTGAAGAAAAATTTTATTTACATAAAAGAGGATCAAGCTGAAAATCAACATGTTTTTTCAGAATACAGAGAAAACAAATTCAGCGAACAATTTATCTCTGGGTGACATTTTGATGTCTAATTGCCTGGTGAACCTACCTCTTTTTAGATTTCCTCTGCATGGGAAAATATAGGCATTTCAGGCACCACCAAGTCTAAAAAGACAGAATAATTTCTGCTATGTGACATTAAGAGTTGCTGTCTGCTCTGGCAGCCTCAGCTCAGGACCCTCCTGCCCAGATATCTGGAGGCTGAAGGATGCAGCTGCCACTCTCCCCTTTGCAGGGTTGACCATTAGCAAAGCTGAGCTGGTTGGGCAGGCATAAGGATCATATCCACATTTTTTGTGCCACCAGCCCCTTTTACACCCTCTTTGTTTCTCCCTGATTGCCTTCCCCTGCCCATTTCCTCCTCAGCTGGCATGGTCCCACTGACAGCCCACCCCCTTGCCCCCAGCATCTTGGACCTTAATTTTTCCATCCTTCTCAGAGAGGAATATTACTACTTTATCTGCAATGGATGTATTCAATGTGAGAGGTGAAGCAACTGCACATTTGAGATACCTAAGACTTGGTATGAATTAGCTTCAGCCTGGTCTAGTCTGAGGCATTTGTGGATGTGAAAGAAAGCAATTTCTAAAAAACACAATTAAAAAAATGTAGATATCTATATGGTTAAGACATCATGGGACTAAAATAAGGCATGTCATGTGTATTAGTTTGAAAACAAACCAGTGGCAGATCACGAGTCAGGATTAAAATCTAATAGGAAAATTAAAAATAAGTGCAATAATAGAAGGAAAAGCACTGACAAAGTCAGATACAACCTGACACCCTGTTAGGGTGGTGGTAGCAGTCCAAATTAAGTTATTCAGTTGAAGCAGTGATCCTGTGGAAGGTCTGGTCTCCACCTGAAGGTGCAGTGGGCTCCCCTTTGTCCACTAGGAACCCAGTAGACAGGGTTGACTTGGGCAGTTCCAAGGTCAGGTTATATCCAGGTGGGAATGCTTGGCTCCTCCCTCCTGGGTGGAGCATCTCACAATAGGATGAGATAATTCCATGAGTCATGCGGTGGGTCCTTGATGGCCCATTGTCTGTTACTCGGGGTGGGTCATCAGCAGGTGATAACAGCTAACGGCCCACAGCTGGTGGTAATAGAATACTTAAATACATCTATATTGTAACCTCGGACATCACAATTAAGGGTTTCAAACTATATTTAGGGTTTCAAAACAATAAAAAGCTTAATTTCCCTTGTGAAAGTACTTGACAGTATTTTCTTTTGGAAAAGGTATAAGAATGTGAGAATAAGTCTGATGCATGGATTATGCATTATTTATGAAGTACATACAAGATAAATCTCCAGATAAGACTTTTTTTAATGACAATGTTAATGTTTACTGTGGCAATTCTCTTCATGACAGTTTCTGTTTGGGAATTCAGTGAATGGATGTCCTACTATAATCATTGAAAGGAAAGCATAAATATTTCCATTATTTATCCTTAGTCTGAACTTCAAAACAGACTGGGACTTGTTCTTTGCCTTCAGATATTCTATTACAGACTGTACAGTTCTGCTACCTGGTTGATGCTTTCATATGTAAAACCTGATGCAAAGATATATGGCTTAGTGCTTTCAACAGATTGATTTTGAGGGGCCTTTCAGCACTTTATAACATCAGAACTGAAAAGTACCTCAGTTGTACTGAAGGAGAGGTGATAGAGAAGAAAAATTATTGGAATTCAGCAGAACGCTCACTTCTGTGTGTGGAACAAGCTAAACAAGAAATGGAGCTATTGGGCCTTTACCTAAGAAAATATTTCCATTTCTGAATGTTAAACCCTGCCGTAATGGAAAACTTTCTCATTTTTCCAAATGAATCACTAGTTTTTGGTATGCAAGCTTGTTTGTAACATTGTTTAGTAAAAGCTCTAACTCTGAGCAATTAAATTAAACCTCAAAGTTCCTAGAATCCTCTTTTCTTTGAAAGCACCATTTCTGCAATTCCATTTCTCAGGTCCCCTGATTATAATTCAGTAGTACTCTGGATAAACAGGTGAGATCTGTCAGAGCAAGAAGATAAAATTTAAGGAGTGACAGAATTTGACATAACATCAGTTTGTAAAGGTTAAAATTCTTTGAAAAGCAGGTTTTGGAAATGCTTCTTATGCACAGCATGGAGTGCTGTTCAGCTCCAAATGAGTGGTAATAAAACATCACTTATTTCTTCACGTATGGTTGGTCTGTTTTTTTCATACATTAGTAGAAAAATGTTATTAAGTAAAGATCCAAGTCTTAAACGGCAGATGTTTTCAACCCAGATTATTAAAAGTACAGTAACTAACTAATTAAGGAACTTACTTTATGTTTCCAACACCTGCATTGGGTGGAAACTGACAATAACTAAGTTGTAAGCAGATCAACAGGTGAGGAAATCATAGAAATCACATTAATGAATATTTTTTTTTAATATTCACTCATTCTTTTACATAATGGTTTTGTATTCTCACAGTTTATATTAGTACATTGTCAGTGAAACCTGCATTTACTAAAGAAATTAATCACTCAGTTTTTAAGAGAAGGAAAAGGTGCCACAACATCACAAAGAACTTGAGAAAAAATTTTTTTTGTAATAATATTAAAATTATTTGTGTTAATACTGGTAATAGTCACACTTATTGACCTCTAAGTTAATTTAATCTTTTTCAAGAAGTGTCTCCAATTTTTAGGGCATGACTAAAAATAGACATTGAATAAATAAATACCTGTAATTTCTCTGTCAAATTTTTTCCCTATATTTGCATGGGTCTTAACACTGAGATAACCAAGACATACTTTATGAGTTACATGGGGTTTGCTAAAATGTGGGTGCTGTACTGGGGGCTGTGTCACCTGGGCAGTGAATGAGGTGGCTCAGGGCTGCTGGGGAGTCCTTGCATGGCTACTGACAAAGTGAGGAAATGAGGAATGCAGAGAGCAGCATTGCTCTGCTTCCCTACTCACCCAGCCTGTTCAAATCACAGAGTGCAGAAGCTCAGGTTTTGTCTCTGTGTGATTTGTATTTACAGGTTGTCTACATTTTAGGTGTTTGATAATCCCTATATGCCCCAACCACAGGTCACATAGAGGACTGCTTTACGTCAATCTTACAGTTCAGGAAGCTGCCACTCTGGATTTGTGCATGGCTGCAACCCTGGATAACATAAATCTAAAAGCAATGACAGAGCAGTATGATTAAAAATTGTTATGCCCTTTTTCAAGTCTTATAATGGCTCTTTTACTTTTGTTGACTTGTTAAGAAAAATGGTGACATGAAATGCGTCATTTTAATTATTACTCCTGCTTAATTTTTATATTTTTCATAAGTTAAAATCTAAAAACTAGAGAATTAATGAAACTCTGATGCTACTGCACATGAGAAATTTGAACAGTTATAAAAGAATGTCATTTGTTCAGACAATTTTTCCACTACATTTTAAAATAATTGCTTTCTTTTTGATTTAATGAGTATGGGGGAAATTTTCTCATTCCAGATAAAGTAGAAGTTAAAAACAGGAAAATTAACCTTAATGAGCAAAGGAAATTGTAGCCCCCTTTTTAAAATGAGAAAGACGTAGAAGGCTGAAGTAATTTGTGCAAAAATATTTCCAGGTTGCCCTTAAATACATATGCTGCTGTAAAATATTGTAAATAATAACACTTACTACACTTGTAAAATTGGTGGTTGCAGCCAGTGCTAATCAGGAAAATTATACTTCATTTATAAGTTAAGGTAACCACAATGTCAAAGTTTTGCAGTAACATGTCAGCAAGATTATTTGTGTTGTTTCTTAGAGGACGACAGTAACAAACTCAAAAGTTTTCACAAAGAGGTAAAAAAGAATCTCTTGCAAATGCTGTTGGGTACAAGAGTATATGTCACCTCTCTTCTACTAACATATTACTGAGTAAGTCTTTTTAATGGTTGCAGTTCAGGGAAAACAATGAAAGGAATTGCCACAGCTCATTGTTATTTCCAGAAAAAGAATGTTTTTACCATTTCCACGTGGCTAGGCTTGCAAGATACTTCTATACACATTTTTTTTTTTTTTTTAATAATGGACACATTTTCCTTTGGCAATCTCTGCATGTCATCATGACTTTATATGATACCTTCCTTGAACCCAAAGTAGAGCTCTGAAGAGTTTCACATTGTGCAGGTGCTATGACTTGAATACAGTTGCCATGGAGTCTCTGAAATGTCATACAGAAAACTTCCTGCAATAATTCAACCACCCTCTGGCTTTTGAATCAAAAAGAAAAACACATATAATCTTCCACAGCAATCAGATAATGGATGCTGGTGTGAATACAGAGCTGTTAAGTTTTTCAGCAAACACTTCAACTAGCAGGGAAAAAATGTTTACTTCTTTGCTGTGCAAATATAGACTAAATACTTGAACTAGCTGTCCTTTCATTATTTTTAAAATTTTAAAAAATAATGTTTTTATTGAACAGTCGATTCCTAACCTTTTAAAAAAGACACATGAAATCACTCTTGTGTAATATTTTTCTTTTTTTTTAATTTGCTTCTCTATAAGAACATTAATTAGTTGTCTAATCCAGAAAAGAAAACTTCTGGCAATACCTCAATATTAAAAAGAATGTTAATTATGTTCATTGTTATTATATGAGCACTCACTGAAATCCAGAAAAGATTCTTCTGAATTGCTACACAGCTACTGTGCCAGAACTCTGGGAGCATCTTCTATATCAACTCAGCAATATTTACACAACAAATCGAATGGAGGGGAGAAAGTAGTTTTTCTTCAGGCAGGACCTTTTCTATACCAGAATTTTGTGCAGAACAGTGGGCATAAGACCTAGGATCTCAGTGAAATCATAATTTGATCATTCTTTTTGAATGATGATATATAATTTTAAAAGATATATAGAATTCTATAATACTGTGGTTTGAATAAAATGATGAAATAACTTGTTTTGATTCTTCAAACCTGAGGGCAATTTTGCTCAAGCTATAATACATCCTTATTATAGAAGAAAAGAGAGCAAAGTAACCCCACAGGGTGTAATTTTGCATGTGAAAGGAACAATGAAGATGTTCATTTGCCATTTTGTGAATTTAAGTGACTGAAAAAATAGGTACATATTTAGCCATAGACCCTAAAAAAACCCCAAAACCAAACAGTATGGATGTCTCTAATTATTTTCACTGTAAAAGAAACCCCAAAACCTCTGTGAAGGAAATAGAGAAGATCAGATTGATAAATGTCATACTAAGGAGAAAACATTTTTCATACATGAATGATGAGGTAGAGCTGAAACCCAGGTACTTATCTTTAAAGCAGAGGGGCTCAATGCTGTGGTAATTCCATAAAGCATCTTATTCCATGGTGTGAGGTGAGATTCAGTCTGACCTTGGTTAGATCTCTGTTTTCTAAAGCCTATCTCTGGATCAGCATTTTTCAGATCTCCCTTGTACATCCATCTATTAGTTTTTTCCCCACTTAACTGAAGAGGCAACTGAGCCTAAATGTGTTCTGGTGTATTGGGCATTCAACTGCAAAGCTTAACTTAACCCTTTATCTCAGAGGGTTTGTAATAGAGAAGATAGCCTGGCTTGATTGATAATTTGAGAGTTAATTTTCACTAAAAGGCCTTTGAATACTGTAAATTGTTGCGTGCTTGTGCAGGGCAGTAGAAATGGCTTTGGCATAGTCTGTAGCTGGTTTTGATTTCCAGACAAGAAGGATTTGACCTTGCAAGGTCTGTATGGTTAAAACTAACAGTAATAAGAAAAAGTGGGTTTTTTTGGTGTGGATTTTCACTGTGGAGAATCAGTTCCAGCTTGGTGGTATGAGGCAAGTCATTAATGAATACTTAATAATTGCCCATGCAAACAGCTGTTAAGTGCAAAGTCTTCAGTGTACGTTATTCTCAGAACATGTAACTTTATACATTATCAAGAATCATACTAAATACAGTCTGCAGACAAGCTTGTTCATATCCTTCTTATTTTTTATTTGTGACTGTCTACTTGTTTGAACATAAATGAATTAGAATAACATAACTCCTTGTATTGCACAGAAAGTATCAAAAATAGGCTACCTCACTGAGCTCAAAAATATTCTCTATTTATCTCTTCACAAGAACACAAGGATCTGTACCACCGATGCTCTTGAAAGAGAAGGGTTAACAGAACATTGTATGTCTGTAATAAAGTCCCTTTGCTTTTAATAAAATAAATCAGATATATATTTTCTTTTCTATCAATTACATTTCATAAAATTTTGATTATTGTAGGAACTTTGAGCATAGCTTTGTCTCGTCTAGCCAAGCAGATGACTTGATTCTAATAAAAACAAATCTGTATTTTATTTCAAAATGCAGATTGTTTCTTGCACTTTTTTAAACTGGTCTAGTGTATGAACTTAAATATGTAATTCTCTGGGGTGGGAAAAATTATCTCACTGTTAGTATGTGTACTGCTTAGCACAGTCAGATATGGCCATAAGAAGCATGATGTTAGAAAACAAGTAAATGTATGCTTTAAAGCTCTGGTATGTGTGTTTGTTATCAAGGAATCTTCAGGATGCTGTGAATTATATTGGGTACAAATTCCTGCAAATTTTGTGTAAGCAAAGCCTTTTCATTAATCATAGCATAACTAAATCTGAATTTGCTTCTGCTTTTGCCATCCATGTAAAACATCCAAGTAAACAACAGAAATTAATTCAGTTATAACAAATCTTATGCTGATCTATAGTGACCTATGGGATTTACTACATATTTTTGTACTCATTAACCTTAGTAAAGCTATGTTGATATGCTTGATCCCAAATGACATTATTGCTTTTGGTTCTCTGTTAACATGGAAATTCAGACAGTACTTATCTTAAGAAACACTGACATTCATAGATTCATTGCATTGCTTTGAGATACTACTGACTTGTCACCTAAATCAGCTAATGGGGTTTCCAAGATCTATGATGATAAGGCTTATACCTCAGTAATGTAATTAATGTGAAAATTAGAGTACTCAAAGGGAAATTATTTAATCTTGCAGGATCATATAGAGAGATCCAGCTTCTGAAATGCATTTAATCATAGCAAAACTTACAGTGAATAACATATTTTTTATTCTGTTTAAGCAAAAGAAGCTGAAATCAAATGGTTTTCTGCAATTACAGGGATTCCAGTGCTACTGTAGTGTGACACTACAGGGAAATGTAAAGGTAGGCAAGGGCTCATTTCAAAGAATTCAGTCTGATTAGTAAACACACAGTGTTTTAAATCGTAGCATAATGCCTGTTTCTTTCTTTGAATAACTGATAGCTGGATTATGGAAATTACCTCAAAGAAAAGGAAGTTATTACAACATTTTCCAACTAGGCATGATGAAGCCAGATTGTTTTCCCTGGAGCAGAAACATTTCATGCAGAGCTTCTGGATCTTCTCTGTTGGGGAGGGTGGATGGGGTATTACGGATTTTTTTTTCCTTTTTTCCCTGCATATCAAAGCATGGAAATTAACTTTCTGGAGCTCTGTGTATCTTTTGTGTGTGTATATATATATATATATATATATATATATATATATATGCTGGTCTCAGTAGGTGATTACTGATTTGGCTTTGACAACAGGAGTATGTGGCTCAGAATCATAGTAAAATTTCTTCAGATTCATCTTAGGGTTGGTAGAAAGGCCATGTTTGCTCATCTGCATCTGCTTTGACTTGTGTGTATGTCAATAGGTAAGACAGTTTTTCAAAGTAAAATTACTATTAAATGAAATATGGATCTGATTAGACAATTAACCATTTTTCCCTCATAGTTTTGAATGGCTGCTGCTATAGATAGAGTCCTTCTTAAAAGAGGGTAAGCAGAGTCGCACTACGGAATTTGTAAAAGATAGAACCAGGTATTACAATATTAATATTTGTTATGAGGTCTTTTAGGTATCATCTGTTATTTTGTTTTTACCATCAGAAAAGCAAAAAATGTAAAATGAGGGAAATCAGCTCTTTTGAGGTAAAAATATTTTCCTTGGTGCCTAAATTGTCTCATATATTAGAAAGCCAAATACCCTCACAAAAAACTACAGTGAAAATAAATTAATAATATCCACTTATCAAAAAAAAGTGCAGGTGGAAGAAAGCTTGCAAGAAGACTTGCACCAAATAATGCTTTAAAATATACTGGAGATAGAGTTAACACACATGATTATTTAAAATTATTTATATAATTTGGATCTAATTACAACTAACCAAAAATGTTTCTTGTATGCAAACTTATCTGAAGATCCAAGAGTGTTAAAACAGTGTGCATTCTATACAATACGCAGTGTGATATTTCATTTTTTTTTAAATAACAGATCAGAATTATAACCTGTACCATTACAGTTTGTTGGTTTTTATCCTTGCTTCATTGCCTCTTATTTAAGAGGACTGATCTGGTGAAAACACAACAGAGAAAGGGGTTTGGAAGCTCCTGTTGAAAGTACTAACATTTTTTATCTCCAAAATCAAATTCTACTGTTCGTTTCAGCAGCTGCAGCCCAGCCCAAAATCCAGCTTGCTTACAAAGCAGCTGTGTGTGAAAGTGAACAGACCACCCACATATTAAACAATAAGGGGCAAAATTCTGCACTCTGTTATTGCTCATTGTCATCATCAGCTAATGGCTGAATTTGACATATTTAAACTACAGTAATGTTTCTTAATGGTTTATTCTATCTTTTCTCAGCTTCCTGTCTGTTGCCCAGGGCTTTTCCTGCTGAGATGGAAAAGCATTTTCTCTGTGAATGGATAACATTCTTTCAACAGAAGGAGCAGAAGAAGATTTCAGCTGCCTCAAACCTCAAGCCTGATCCAATGGAAGGTTTGCCTGCTAACACAGGTCAGAAATGTTAATAAGATCACAGTGAATCATAGCAGTCCTTCATGATCTTTAAAAAATAAGCAAAAAAATCCTTCAAGAGTCTGGATATTTTATCAAATAGTTAATGAAAGTAAACTTCTACCATTTGCTATTTAGGTATTTTAGTAAGGAGGAGAGAAACACCAAGGTCAGATATGTTTCTCTTGTTTGGACTTGACTTTGCAGAATGGCATACATAACCCAGGTTGCATTTTTGATAACTACAAGAATGTAAATACTTTCAAAAGATGCAGCTACATTTTTCAAAAGTTTCAAAAATCAGAGAATGTAGAAGTTAAAAAATGTGTCCAAGTCACTGGATCAATGGGCCAGCCACGCTGAAGCTGTTCCTGTCAGATATGTTCTCTAGGACATGTCAGTGGTGCTGTCATTAAAACTAATAGGATTCAGCTTGAGTTATTGTTCAGGGACATGTAACCTGCCATATCAGGCTGAAGTGACCTTTGTAAAGTTCTGCACTTCTTTGTACACTTTCTTTTTTTAAACTGGAGATGCACACAGCTCACATTGTTTGCAGTCTGGACACACAGATCAGCATCAAAACAGTATTTTAAGCAGTTTGTACTCAATTTGGTTGCTTCAATTTCTTGGTGATTAACACTCAGTAGGACCTTTGTTTACTTCAGAGCCATAGAAAATAATTGTAAGGGGACTGGAGAACACTTATGGACTGATCCAAAGGACACTGAGATCAGCAGGAGATTTTCATTAACTGCTATAAGCATTCAGGGCTCTCCATACCAATTTCTTTTCTGACTGCTGATAATAAAGTGATAGAAGTTTATACATTTTTTGAATCAAAGTTCTAAAAGAGTATTAAGTGTTCTGATGAATAATGTACAACAACTACTTACATAGCTGCTGAGAAGATCTTTTTGAGAATTATTTGTCTGTAAAATCTCTTGCAGTTTGAGAGCCTGAACCCAGAATCTCATTATTTTTAGTGTCAGCTTTGAGCTTAGATATATAACCTATAAAATCATTGTAAGGAATGCTTATTGTACTTTAAAATAGAGACAGACTGCTTCTTACTTACTTTTTTTCCTGATGGCTATTCCCAAATACTTGCAACCTGTCAAGAGAATCTGTCCATAAATAACACACAAAATTATGCATCAGTTACTTTGTTCACTCTTTAGCTGTCAAGATCATTTTTTAAAGAGCTGTCACTTAGAAAGTCACACAAATGAAAACTGAATTATGCTGCAGACTGTATGAACCTGCAATCCTAATTTACTTGATGCGATGGGAGAAGAAGGTGAAAAAATGGAAAATACTGCATGAAAAAAAGTAGATGAAACTGTATCATTAGTGACTATCACAGTTCTAAAGTGAGTTTAAGAGATTAAGGTCTGTTGTGGTGGATAATACCACCTCAGGAACTGCTGGGGAGCCGAGTGGTTCCAGTACAGCAGGGCTTCACTGGTGGGAGACATCCTAGTCTCCCCCCTGGAGAACACGATGGTCCCTCCCCAAATTATGTAAATCCCCCCAGCTGTAACTTAACCCCTGATCCCATCCCTTCCTTCTCCCCATTGGTTGTGATGTTCCCCCCGCCTCCTCTTACCTGACCCTCCAGCTATCCCTATAAATATAGACAACGAGGGTCTCTCTTCCTCTTTCATCCTGGACCCCTTCGGAATAAACTTCTGGAACATCCAGCTGACTGAGCGCTCTGAGTTCTTTGTCTCTGGTGACGCACGAGCTATCCAACTCTGTGGGTGAGTGAGAATATGTGCCATACACCGGCACGGGTGTGAGAAGGGTCGTTCTGTACAGCACCAGGCTGTGCTGGCTGGAGTGATCTCTCAATAGCCTTAGAGACACTTTCGGTAAACGCAGAGGCCTGGTTCCACCCCTCCTCCCCCCCTCTGCCCCACTTTCGCTTTTACCATTTCAATTATTTTCTCCATATGAGGATATGTGAACTAGTGGCTGCATTGGGCTTAGTTGTCAGCTGGGGATAAACTCCTAACTTTCCTAATAAATCTTCATGTGATTTTTGTTGCTATTTAAATATCTATTACTACTGCAATGTAAAGAAATAAACGGGAGAGGCAAAAAACCTCAAAATATAAAACACAAGCATTAACTGATAGAATTGCTGTTGTGTAGATTTTAAACATGATGATAGAATATACCATATTCTCAAAAGAAGTAGCAAATTACATGAGGTTTGTTTCTTTTTGTTCTATTTTTTCATTCAAAAAATAAAGGTAAACCAAAATTATTATAGATACAGCTAGCCACAGCAAAGACTTGGGGAAAAAAGCTTGAGTGATCTACCTGTGACTACAAAACAACTCTGTAGGGTTAAGACCTTACTAATTAGTTAAATGGCACTTGGGAACATTCTTAAAACTTGTTGTCTATATTATTAAATTCTTAGAATAAGAATTTAATTGACACACCGACACAAATGTGGACCACAACTCAGTCATGGCTGGGGAATCACCATGGCCTGGGATATTGTCCCTGCAGGTAGAAGTCTGTTTTAGACTCTGAAAATATGTCAGTTACACCTGGTCAATGGGAGGTGATTTCAGTGCCAGAAAATATGCCCTGGTATGTTTAATAGACAGCCTGCAGTCCACCCAAAGGCAGGTGGAATGTTGAACTTGGCCATTCAGTGTGCCAAATTTCCTACTGGTATATCTTTCTTGACTTAAAAATATCTTAGTAATAAAATATTTGACACTGCAAGTACTTTTCAGAGAAATGAATTTCATTGCTAAAATTGAGTTTAATGTGTTTTCCTCAGCTTTCTCAATTTCTTACTGTATTTTATCATCAATAAATATATTTATTTCTTAATCGTACAGGGGAAAAAGAGTAAAAGGAACCTAGGAAGGTATATATAGTAACATTTTGTTTCCATAACATGCTTGATTCAGTCAGTCACCTAAAATTTTATTTAGAATAAGCATATAGGAAAATATGATCTCATTTTAAATGTTGAATGTCTGATTTATTCTTTTATTCCCAGATAATCTTATGGTAAAGGGAGAGGTTACAGATGTGTACAGTCTAGAACAGTTGTCCTAAATCTTCAGCTGATACATTTGATGAGAAGTGTTACCCCTTTGGGAAAAGACACTAATTTAACAGTAAATTTTGCAACTTTAGACAATATGGAACAGTAACTTGGGTCACTGTCTCCTTTTCTACATGTCCTTTGTGCAAACACTTTCTAAAGTAAGCTGAGAGAAAACAGTAGATATAAGAGTCAAGGCAACAAGCAAGTGAAAGTACTTAAAGAAGCAGAATGCTTGTATGACCTTACCCTTACCTATAAAATGCCTCAAACCATGTAATTAATTGATATTAAGAGATGCTGGACAGATTAAGCATTTTGCTGACATTGTGTTTCTCTGCTAGATTCTCTAGGTCTGTATTGGTAATTTCTATTAACTTTATGAGAAAATTTCAGATGATTCTAAATCTATCTTCTCTGAAAGCATTACAAAGCAGTGCTTCCAACAGTCAAAGGTATCAAATTGTCTGTTACTGAATCTTGCTTTAATGCATTATAGTCTACTATTTAAAAACTATGATCTTCATACTTCACACTACCTGTGAACAACCTGCAGTTGTATGGCAAAGTAAAACTGTGATTTTTTTTATGGCTTTGTGAAGCTTGTGGAGAATATTGCATTATACTCAGGTCTTTATAGGTAAAATTTCTATATAATGAATCTAATACTGGGTAATGAGTTTTAGTTTAGTGAACAGAAATGCCTAATCAAGAATATGTTGCTTATTAGAAACTCAGATTATTTAAAATAGCAATCCACTTCTAGAAGGATTAAATTTATTTAACTTTATCTCCTCAAAAACTACAAAATCAAGTCTAAACATTAGATCCCTCTACAGTAAGGGATAATGTATTTAGTAAAGAGTTAGATAAACATACACAGTGACTCCTTTAACCTCCCTGAGGACTGGATGAAACTAGCACCAGCTTTTCTCTCTATATATTTTTCCTGCAAGTAATGCAACACTTGATAAGCTCTATATATAATTGGAAGAGTAACATTATTCTGTTGGGATAAGAAAGAAAAGTTACTGACCTTCACAGAGCTAATTGAAAGGAAAGCATTTTGTAGAGTCCCTCTATTTTCAAGCGTGGCACATACTACATATGCATTCATGCTTATACACATTGATACATGCAGTGTATAAAATAGCTGTGAAAAGGCTCTGAATATCTGAGCCTTGATGCTAATGATATTGTGACAGTAATTAATGCTAATTAATATATTCTTGGCACAATATTAGGCACCATGGAGACACATAAAATGTATTAGTTATTTCATTATTCAAAAGTGCAAGAGTACATACATTTTTTTTCCTAGTCTAAATTTAGTTCATCATATGCCAAAAAAGAGCAAAATAATTTCCATACCAATTATTGTAGGAATTTTTTGTCTCCAGCACAGATCTGTTTCAAAAGATTGTCATAGGTCATTACCAATAACATTATGTTTCCTTTGTCCACCAATGTAGAGTTACTTGAAAGTAGAGGTTGTCAGAGGTTTTTTAACAACACTTCCAGAAGCACTGTGTCTACTGATGAATAACAGTCTAGATAATTTGGCCTGTCTAGTGGAGTAATATGCTTATCAAATTTTGTTCATCTTTTTCATGCACATCATGTCAGACAAAACACTGGGTGTAGTTTTAGATTCGTTATTCAGGCCAAACAAGTGCCATAAGTACCTATCAAGGTCCTGAACAACCACAGTTTGCTGACTTTATCACTCTTCTAGAGGATGCTAACTGTGCACAGAACTTTCAAATACTGTACATTACAGCGGAAAAAAAAGGTCCAACAAAATTGCTTAAACTGGAAATGAAAAAATAAATAATTTGTGTGAAAATTAATTTTTCCTCCTTTTGCCAGTTGATTCTAAACCCAGATGTCAAATTCCATCAGTTCTGCCTTACATATGAAATACCTTTTACTGAGTGGCAACACTAATCTGTGACTCAAGATTATGATGTTAGTCTTGTCCTTTTTGAAACGCTAAAATTGACTTCAATCCACTGAGTGAAGCTATATGTAGTTTGTATAGGTAGAAATGCATTTTCTGCATAATTTCATGGGCCTCCATCTAGGAGGAGCTAGAGGGCATGACCAGAAACAGAATAGCTAGAATAATACCCTGCAGCCATTTTTCTAAAGCAATGACAAATTTGCAAGAGTCTAATTATCACTACTGAAGAATTTAGGACAGTACTTTAAAGACTTTAAAGTATTTGCCAAAATAATGAATCTTCATAGGTCATAAAATACTTGCAGGCCTTTATCCCCCTAATTTCCTGCATCAGACCATACTGATGAAATACATACAAAATATCTAATTTTGTTACATTTATCAGTTAATGATTTTTTTTTTAAACATATGAATTTTGTTTGGATGGAATGTGAGATAATTCACTCAAAGGGCCACTAAAGTTCTCTCACACTTTTTTGTTTTGGCTGGAATATCTACATGCACTCAGAAAATCTATGACACATAAAAAATGCTTTCGAAGTATTAACAATATGAAGATCTTAAAAATCAAAGCTTTTTTTGCAGAGTATATTTAGAAGATAAACAGCAATCTTCCATTTTATAAATGCATGCAAATTATCATCATTTAGAACAGTCATCTATACCATTTCTAAAATCTATTTGTTTAACATTCCATCCATGTCTGGACCCTGAACTGTATCACAATTCTTGACTTCAGATCTCTCTCTTAAGGCTTTTTTTGGTCTCTGTCCCTCATTCAAAATGTTTCTTATCCCAGAACTTTCACCTTTTGGATGTTTGCAGGTACCCTGTTTCATCTGCTACAGACTTTTGAACATAGGACACAAGATTAATCATACAAACATATATTTACTTGGAACAAACACTCACATACATGAAGACATTTTCCAAGATCTTTAACTCAATTTACTTTTTTTTTTTCTTTTGGCTTTTAATCACTCAGAAAACTTCTGCTTGGAATTTCCATCCTCTTCAACATACAGAATTGCTCACAGGTAATCCCAGTTCAGTGCTTTTCTTGGATAAAGTTTTATTTCCCTCACGACATCTCCAACAGACTGCTTAGGGAGACATGAGAGGAAGGCTGTGATGTCATGAATAACACCTACATTTTGTTACATGGTCACCATGGGCATTGATTTTTCATCTACTGAGAAATTTTTCATATTTTTCATTTTTGGACACAAGAGTGCTTTAGAAGAATTTTATTCTCTGAAGGTGAGCAGGCTGTTGGCTGCTCAGCACTTTGTCAGCGATTTTTTCATAGATGCACACTGCCAATTCTATTGTGGCTGGTATTTATTCATATGTTTCAAAAGTTCATTACTGCCACATGGAGGTGGTGGAGTTTAAGAAGATCTAAGGGAAAGTCTGTTATCTCTGTTGAAATACACTTGCAGTGAGAGAATTTTTCTCTACCTTAGCAAAAAATGTCATTATATGAAAGGCAAGAAGAGGTCATACTTGTCATGCTGGTGTTCTCTTCACTGAGCTGCTGATAAAATTCTGATCGCCTCAGGTTGCTGGCTTTCTCTGTAATTTCCTGACATTAGATTTGAGAGAGAGCACCTTCTGTAGCTTTTACAGCAGCTACATTTCCTTTTACTTTATTACTGTGAGACTATTTCATATCATCCTGGAACTTTTTCTGATGTTTCCCATGATTCTTTTCTTTGAGCTCCTGCATAGTTCAGTGCATTTCACTCAAATGTCTTTTTATCTTTCTTAACCAAACATCTTCTAACCTCTCATCTATATCTATTTCAGTGGCATGAATGTGGACATCCAAACTGATTTCTACTGATTTCTAGGCATTCCTTTGTTATGAATGAAACACCTTTATGGTCATGCTGATATTTTTTCACATTTTGCTTTTGGGGAAAAAAAAAGGAAATATGTCAGTGGGCATATTTGTCAGTCAGCACTGGTGATGTAAAATGGTCAAGAGCAAGATGAAAAGACATGACTTCTGAGCAGGGAACAAACAAATTTTTCATTAAAAATATCACTAATGTCACTTTCTGCTTGTAATTTTAATTTTTATTTGTCTGGAAAGAATCTGGGCACTAAGGTCTTTCACATTATGTAAAAATCAGTCACCTGATGATTTTGTCAATAAATTTTAGGGCTTTTTTCTTTCACTTTTTTCTTTCACTTTCTTTCACTTCTAGCTATAAGAAAAGTGCTCATAAATAATGATTAAGTAATTAGATTTGTCTAACAAAAGACCAACTGACTAACTACAAATTTTCTTTTTAAAATGTGTGTTATTTTATTATTAAAATGTTATATTTCCTCCTATGTACAATGTTTTATATTCAGAAGAAGAAAGGTGGGACACTTTGCTTAGTGTACCTTCTTTGTCTACACATATGTCTTGGTCTTTCATTAGGACACCACATTGTCCAAATACCTGCTTTTCAGTAAGGTAATTCCATACTTGCCTTATCAATTAATCAATAAAGGCTAACCTTTATACTCTTAAAATAAATTACAAATAAAGTGGCATGAGATATCCCTTATGAAAAATAAAGCTGAACCAAAAATTATTATTATTATTAATATTTATATTACATGTAAGTTATGACTACCCTATATTTAAATTTTCATTATCTGTGTTGGTAAGCAATGACCCTTGGACTATCACACAGAATTATAATGCATCAAAATATTATTAAGTAACTGTAAATTTGTATCTACGGACAGCAATAACTAGAATTCAAGCAATGTGGAGTATCAAATTAAAATGTTTAAATATTTTTATTCAAGTCTGTTGCTTTTGATAAAATTACAGGATTAATAGTTTCAGAGAAGACAGCAGATGCAATGTGTTTTGATTTTACTGAAGCCTGTGATGTGCTTTGTTCTGAAACCACAAAATATTAATTCAAGTTGTCTCTCATAAGAGCGCTACCACAGAGATTGACAAAAATCATGGTAGAATAATAAACAAAGAAGCACAGTGATAATTTCAGCTTTGCTGTGGAGAAGTTTCTGAAGATGGTAAGATCAGTTCCCTCATTTTTTTTGAATATTTTATTCTATTGTGTGATGATATAAAAAATTTATGCTTAAAATTTTTCACATAACTGAGGGAATAACATCCAGACATACTTGGACAAGCTTGAGAAGTCAGCCCATCAGGCCCATCAGGTTCAACAAGTCCAAGTACAAGGTTCTGCACCTGGGTCATGGTGACCACTGGGTAACAGGGGCGAAGGGATTGAGAGCAGCCCTGATGGGAAGGATTTGGGGATAGTGGTGGATGAAATGCTGGGCACAACTGAGCAGTGTTCTGCACTCACAACCCAGAATCATAGAACCATGGAATTTTTAAGTTTGGAAAAGACTTCTATGATCAAGTCAAGCCATTGACCCAGCACCATGTCCAGAATTCCCCATTAAACCATGTCCTAAGTACCATTTCCATACATCTTTTTTAACACGTTCAGGGATGGTGACTCCACTGCTTCTCTGGGCACTCTGTTTCAATGCTTGACAACTGTTTCTGTGAAACAGGTTTCTCTAATATCTGATGCAACCTCTGTTAGTGCAACTTGAGGCCATTTCCTCTCATCTTGTCGCTCAATACCTGTGAGAAGAGATTGACACCCACCCCACTACAACCTCCTTTCAGGTAGTTGTAGTGAGAAGTAAGTTCCCCCTTCTCCATCCTCCCAGCCTCCTTTTCTCCAGATTTAAAGTTTTCTCCAAGCTTTCTTTGGTGGAAAGCCAGCTATATCCTGGGCTGCCTAAAAGGAGGTGTAACCAGCAAGTCAAGGAAGGGGATTCTGCCCCTGTACTCCACTCTGGTGAGGCCTCACCTGGAGCACTGCATCTGGTTCTGAGGTCCTCAGCACAGGAACGACATGGACCTGTTGGAGCAAGTTCAGAGAAGAATGGAGAGAAGAGAAAGCCTAGAGAAGAACCCTGTTCAGCCTGGAGAAAAGAAAGCTCTGGGAACACGTTTTTGCAGCTTTTTAGCTGAGCCTGTTATGATAGGACAAGAGGTAATGGTTTAAACAAAAAGAGTGTAGATTTAGACTAGATGTTGGAAGACATTTTTTCCAATGATGGAAGTAAACCACTGGAATGTGTTGTCCAAAAGGTGATAGATCCTGGAAACATTCAATGTCAGGTTGGATATGTCTCTGAACAACCCAAGTTATTTGAAGATGTTCCACCTCCTTGCAGGGAGATTGGACTAAATGACCTCTAAAGGACCCTCCCAAGCCAAACTATTCTGATTTTATGATTATGTGACAATTCTTAGGTATGTAATTTTTTCTTGAAGTTATGTTGAGTGTATGGAGGTAGAATCTGTGGATAGTTTCTTGATTTTTTTTCCCAGAAAATTTAAAGTTATGAGAGGAGAACAGCTAAGAGAAAGTCTCCAACAATGTTCTTATTGGTTTGAATTAGAGTAATATTTTTTGCTAAGGTAGATTGCGCTTACACCTTTATACTCACTCAAATGTTTTCACTACAATAAGGAAGTCAAATGACTGCCCTGCACACCAAGGACAGTGATAAATGCAGTGATTTTACATTAAATACTTTGAAAATTTAAGAAGGATTCTATGAAATGATGCAGAAACTGAGCCTAGGTATCTCTGTAAATGCTAGTCTATGGAAGGATGGAGTGAAAACAGCAAGGAGGATGTGATGATTGTAACTGGTGAGGTAATGGGATTTCCTGATTTCTGTAATCTAAATAGTGTGTGCACACCTTTCAACTGATTCTATAATTTCTACTTCTATGTAATAACAGGTTTATTCTATTTATATAGAATAAATCATCCTCCCCCTACTTCTTTTGTTTCAATTTATGCCTGGCTCAGTCTCACTAAAAATATAGTGAAAGAGTTTGACAGAAGATTTTAATGAGAGCTTAGAGGTTTGGGAAATTTCTGGCTAGTTAGTCAGCTCACTTTAAAATAAATAAATAAGAGTTTGCAAGCGTGTGACCCTGGGGAGAGCTTAATTAAAGTGAATGGGGAAATTAAACTGAAAAAAAAAAAGGCAGCAAGAAGGGAAAGAAAATCAGTCAGGAAAACTGCTGAAGGTGTGAGAGTCAAAAAACAAGTAACAGAAAATCAAAACACACTGTTTCATAATCATGCTGTGGTTATTGCTTCTGGTGGCTCTCCCTACAGACACTCCCCTCAGACACCTTTCACACGGGAAAGAGATCTCCCTAGTGGAAGTGGAGACACTGTGCTCCCACTCTGGGACTGACTATGCAAAGGAGCTTGCATCAGCTGAAGGTTTTGTCTATGTGGAGACATTTTCAGACATAAAACTGGCAGAATAATCAGTCCACTTAAGCTATCTTAATGTGACTCCACACTGTCAAAATTATTTCAAAAAAAGTGCTTTTATTATTTAGAAGTAAAGTAATTAATCTGGGAGGCAGCTGCATTTACTCAGTGATTGACTGTCTATGTGGGGGGGGTTATATAAGCATAGTTACATTGATTGCTGTAGCTGTGCTGGAAATTATCCCACAAAAATAGACATACCGTAGCCTGTAATGACAATACATGCCTGTTTTCCCAGTATGTAAATTCTAAAGGATAACAAGGATAACAAATTTAAACATGTGATGAAAGACAGTTTTTTTGCCTTTTTTTTTTTAGGACCCACAGTATGAGTCCTTGATCCTTGGAAGTTTTGAAAATATATTCCGCGAAGAATGACTGAACTACTGGATTCTTTGACCTGTGGAACAGAAGCCTGATAGAGGTCATGCAAACATTTTGTAGGAAGAGGTAATAACTTCTATTAGGTTAAACGTTGAGCTTAAAATAAATTAACAAAATCTGAGAAGAAGCAGCAAAATCCAAACTAAAATCTGGTTAGACACAGGTGCTCTTAATTACTGCTTATTATGTTAATAAGGCTAGTGAAGAAAAGTTAATTAGACATTTGCAGCAGGGAGGGTTTGCATGGGTAGGAGATGTGGCTGTGAGCTGAAGGAGATGACAATTTCAGACCCTCAGTGCTACCCAGTCTCTGAGAGAAGCAGGCACTCACATTCAGGCAGAGGTAGCGAATGCTGCTTTGCCCTAAGTGAATATAAAGTCATTTAATTAAGGCCAGACTATCACGCCTTGGCTTTTTCAGATTTTTCTCACTTTACTAAGCTCTTCCCCATTGTTTCATTTGGGGTTTTTTTGCTGGTTTGTGGGTAGAGGTTTTCTTCTCTGTTTCCATGAAAACTTAGTCAATGACTTGGGGTCTTTTTAATGATATATAAGCATCAAGCACCTAATTGCCATTAATTTTCTCTGGAAATTGAAACCATACCCTGAATTTATTATTTTTTTTTTGTTTGAATCCCACTCAGTAATTCATGTTACTTTGACAAGCTGCTTTGAGTTTTAAAAGCATGTGCTTTTCTGTCCCAAGAAAAGAAAATTCACTCATTCATCTCAAAAGTATATTATCTATAATGTTGAGTTTTTAATATAAGTCAAATTTATTATAAATTCCGACATGAGTCTGTAATTAACCCTGGTTTTCCTAATATAGCAAAGTGAAAAGTGTTTCTAATACATAGAAAAGTGAACACAAATTAAAACAAGAGAAATCTGGTCACTTAAGAGAATTGAAATGTGAAAAAGAGCCAAATCCATTTGATTGCAAATGTGTTTGACAATAAACTATTTCATAATGGTAGTCATGGCGAAACGTAAAATAGTTGAATACTAACATGACAAAATAACATCCTATGAGGACATCAAACACACTTTGTTTTGTTTTAAAAGTTAGTGAGTTCTGTTTTGGCTATGAGTTTCAAAAGCTAATTTAAGAAATGCTCAGAGCTTTCTTCAGCTATCACTCAGAACTTTTCTGACTGCCAAAGTACTTTGGCTTTACAAGGAAAACTTCTAGTGCCAGAGGCAAAAGTATGTTAGTTAAAGCTGAGGGACAGACATGAATACGTGTTTGGCTTTGCAGCTGTGAGCCCTGGTTAGCTCATCTCCCCACATCACAAATCTATCTGTCATGGACTTAGAATATCTATACTGCATTAACTAGGAGCTGAAGTCACTAATAAATAGTCCTGTGAACAAGCATCAAACAACAAATTAATCAAAAAGTTTGAGGCAATTGCCACACACAGAGCATGATTTTCAAGTAATTTGAAATCTGTTCATATTTTAAATGTCAAACTGAATTGAAAGGATATGCATTTTAGATTTCACCGTATGTCTTCCCAGAGAGAGTATCTATCTGTTTATCCATTCATAGCATTTACACAGTAGCTCACACGTGATGCCTGGAGCCCAGGAAGGTGTTTTATGTTTGGAAAGATTGTACATTAAAATTAACAAAAAAAAAAAAAAAAAAGAAAAGAAAGAAGAAAGTTATAAATTGAAATAAGAAAGACAATTTGCTTTGAATCTAAAATATAAAAAGGTCTTGAGACCTTTTAAATCTAAATATCATCCCCAGCTTATTTCAAGAAGAGTTTGTATGAGAGAAGCCCTGTTTGGAATTTTTAAATTCACAAAGTTTAGGCACCTAAGCAACTTTCTCATATGTTGATCAGTTCCACCATGAGGGATGTCTTGTTAAAATAAGAGCTATAAGCAATATGCATGAGTAACGGAGTTCATGAAAAGATGACGAATGTTTTTAGAAAATGTCCAGGACTTGATTCCCCACTATCCAGTACTCTGTGATGAAAGATGAATGTAAATTATTATTGATAATAAAAGGTACTGCATGACATTGTAATGCTGGTTCTAAGGTTCTCCAGGTTGGAGTGATAAGGGATACTAAACAGAGCCTGGTGTGGCTCCTTCACCTGGGTTTGATTTTGTGCAATTCCCAGCAGCAGAACTGAGTGGGGCAGATTGCAATTCCCTTAATGTTCAATGGCCAGAACCCAGGTGGATCTTTCTGGTGTGAGGGATTCTCCCATATTCTTCACCTTTCACAGTGAGAAATAACAATATTACCAAATAGTATGTCTTGATACACAGTTTGACTGGAACGAAGGAAGTTTCACCTAAGCACGAGGAGGAACTTTTCATTGTGCAGGTGACTGAGACTGAAACACACTGCTGAGAGAGGGTGTGGAGTCTCCTTCTCTGGAGATATGCAAAATCAAATTCTGTGATTCTGTGATAGAAGTAGACCAAAACTGCTTGTGCAGGTCACCTCCATAAATGGTATGTACAGGTCAGTTTGTACAGGTCAGTTAAGACTCGACTTTTTCTGGTTTTCCCCAGTGCCCATGACCTAAAGTAACTGAAAGTCCAGGTCTTTATCCTTCTCAAGAATGGCTGAACCACATCTGAAGCACTTGTAGGGAAGAGCCTCTGGTTCAGTTCTATTTCACATAAAAGAGAACAACTTTTAGACTTTGCTCAAGATGAAGTGAATATGGACAATCGTGCACTATGTGAATATTTCTTAATGCAAATAAGTTTTATGCAAATATTGTTAGTGAAGGTTCATTTAAATTTGCTTCTCTGCTTATGTAAGAACTGCCACACTAAACAGATCAGAGAAAGGTACCCTGGCTCCTTTTTTATTTCCAACTTCAATCAACACTATGTGCTCAGGAAAAAATATTAAGATCTGAATTATTACAGTGATTTTGGGGTAAAAGCCAGAGACTGGATACAAAGAAGATGAAGTATATAGAGTCAAATAGATGCCAATTTGATTTGGCAGAAAAATAAGTTGCCATCAGCTGAAAAGAGCCATGGATCCAAAGCTTCAGGAGTAGAGTTTAGTGGAAACTTATTTTTAATACTTTAACTAATAAGCTTAGATAACTAACTGCACCCTAAAATCATGTAAGCAAAGAGCACCAAAATAGCCATGTATTTAAAGGTCCAGGTGAAATCCTTAATCGCTGGAGTTTTAGAAACACCCTAAGCCAAAAATTCAACAAACATAGCAATTGTTGCTAAAGAATGTGCATGCTGTACACAGACCATTTATATTTTGTATTCCTTCTCTTACTGTACAAGGAATCCACGATGTCATTATTTGTGAAAAGGAGTTTTTTGTACTCTTTGTTTTCCATTTGATGACAGATAGATTTCTTCAGTTAAATGTCTGTGCTTCTGAAGTCCACAGTGGTCTTTATGTGTGTTATCAGCATGAATTTAGATCAAACAGATAGGCAAGAAGAATAAAAGCCGGGTAGTCATAAATGAATAAAGAATGACAAAAAATTATGTCAATGTAGGATAAAAAATTTTTGTAGTTTCACTCAGTGTTCCAGTGCTCCGTTTGCAGTTGATCAGCCATGGAATACTTTGATGGCCAAGTCATATTATAAAGCAATAAACATGTCTATATTTGGCTAAGTTGAACTGCTAGGACTAGTATTTAGCTGGTTTATTGTTTTTCCTTTATTATTATTTAATGCTTTTATATTGTTTGGATTTTTGTTTAAGACTAAATTAATTCTTCATTCACTACAGTGACATCTATGAACTGCTGAAACTGAGCAGGAAAGCTGTAAAAGACAGTTTGTTTTTTTTATTTAGTCCCCCTTTTTTTGTAGTTTCTTTACTCTTGATAATTAATGGGTAGAGAAGAATTTGTTCTGTCACTGAAAACAAAATAAAGAAACCTATCAAACAGATAAATCTTCAGTAAACTACCTAAGATGCAGAATTTGTAGCATGAATAGCTAAAGTAGTTACAGAGTAACACTTCATAGGAAATGCACTAGAAATGAGTAACGGTGACATAAACATGTATATTGCCTAAGGCATAAAAGAAAGTTGTTAATTCACAGTACAATGGAGCCAAGAAGCCTTAATTTTACTCTGGTCCTTGTCCTCTATATATACTCTGAATGTATGCTCTGACTATACTAAAATGTAATTCCATTCTTTTAAATCTCATTTCAGCCACCATTTTTTTCTGAGAAAATAAGAAAATCAGAGTATTGTTAGTACACTACTCAGGTGACCAAAGAAGAATAAGAGTTATCTGCTATGAGTATAGCTATACTGAGCTAGTTTAAGTTTCTTTGTTCATAAAATCTTTAGAATCTAACCAGCAAAAATTTTATGCTCTTTTTCAAAGATTGATTAAAAAATTGAGAAGTATGACAAAACAGCCTGAGGTTTGTGTGCAAAAAGATATTTCAAGATGGTGTCTGGAAGATATGAACCACCTGCAAAATGAAGCTCCTGTTACAGATATATGTTGCATATTGCTCTATTTTAGTTCCTTAATTAACTAAATTATAAATATTTTCATGGCCTGTTCTGAAGTCACCAAAATTTTTCTTTAGCCACAAAAGAGAAAGAGCAAAATGCAGGAAATTTTATGCCAAGTTCTTAAAAATGTAGCCAGTTGAAACTCTCCTTATATTAAATGGCATTTTTCCATAAATTGAAGGGACTGAATTTGAACTAATCTTAAATCTAAGCTTTCACTAATCTTAAAAGAACTTATTAGTTCTTATTGATTTTAAATCACCAATCTTAAAAGAACTGTTTATAAAATTACAAAATACTGCTAGGTTCTACAGGATTTTGATCATTGTCCTGCACCTTGATACAGTGTTAATTAATCAGATAAAGCACTAAAGGGTGCAAACAGTTTATATTTTCTTAAATAATTTTTTTAGGTATTTAACACGTTTTAGGGGTCAAAATTCTCTTCAACATACATATCTCTTTAAAAGACACTAGAGGTATCCTGTGGGATTTACCCTTTTATATGTACAGCAGACATGAGTTACATGGTAGTTCACAGGCAATGTCTAATTCCACAATCTCCCAGAAAACTGATCTCAACAGATCTTTCTCCCAAAGAGCAATGTTGACACTTTTAAAACTTTTTAATTGGAGCATTATGTTATAAATTTTATGCATTTTTTCTAAATTAAATTAATCTCACAAAACCAAAACAAGACTACTTGTGTTTTGTTAAGGGAAGGTTTGACAATTCAGTAGTATATTGAGGTTTCTGTAGCATGTTTTTCAGAATGTTGACTTATCTCCCACTCTTATTTGTAGATTTTCAAAATGAAAACCACAATGCACCTGCACACCACTATAAGAAAGGCTGAACATTTATTAGTCAAACTGTTAAATGAAGTATATAATATCCAGCATAATTTGGTATTATGTTTTGTGTAACCATATATTGAATTGTACTTGCTCTTTGGACAGAGAGAAAATCAAGTTAAAAATTATGAATGAGCTTAAATTCACTCAGACTCAGAATAACATCATTTGGTTCATTGAAAGTAAGGATCCATTTCAGAAATATAATCAGCCTTAGTGTGACACCCTGCATAAACTAAAACTTCTTCAAATATTATGAAAGGTGCCTATGGCAATTGTGTTCCCTACTGGTATGCCTGAAATAAGGCTGAATTGAAGACAGAGCTTTTAATACAATGAAAATTTTCTTCACTTTTACATAGTTTCAGAAGAAAAAAGAGGAAAGAAAGAATTAAAAAAACCACTTCTCCTTCCTTCTGTGCCTGTAATAAACAGGAAACCTAGCTCTGGCAGTTTGCAACGTATAATTCTGTGGTGCAGATTTGTGGCAGGGGTGTAGGGGTTTGCTGGTTAATTACTCAATCTCTATGAAAATCCATCCATTATGGAGCCACACCACCAGCTATAGTGATGATCCCAGACTTAGCCAAACTTTTAATTAGTCTTTTGGATCCCACCAAAGTACTTGACAATATGGATAGCTATAAGCAGAGGGGAGCACAAATTACTTCAATAAGATTCTTGGGAATTTGAAGCCTAGTCACTTAGGTTGAAAGAAAGCTCCAACCATAAAATAAATTAAATGCATGGCTTCATCATTATCAAAGTAAAGATTCATTGATTTATCCTCCATTTACAAAAAAATAAAATAGTCCCACATATATTTTCCTCGTAAATCCAAACCTCTGCAAAACCTAACATGGACCACACAATTGTATAATGTAAATCATTAGAAGCCTGTAATGTATTCAATATCTGCAATATTCCATTTCCTGATATTTCATTTAAACCACATTGGAATATGAAAAAAATATAAAGACACAAAAACCCCTTCCTAAAAACCCTAAAGTTTATTTTCCTTTTCTTCCTCTCTGTAGATATCTTGCAAAGACATAGAACTTATTTAAGTTAAACCTTTCCTATTTCATTCAAGTTCTTCTATATTTACTCATTAAGGAACATCACTAAGTGGTACATCTCTCATCTGTCTACAAACCACCTAACTTTTCTAATTAAATTGCTGTTTCATACAGCACATGGTTATGGGCTTCCCTTCCCTAAACAACTCCTTCTAAGTAGCCTCAGAAATGGCAGAGCTTAATTTAAGAAGGGTTTATACAATCTTGTCAGCAAGCCACTCTGCTTGTCAAAGAGATAGGACTCTAAATGTTTGCCTCTTTGTGAAGGAACTTGAAGGTAATTTGTGAAAATACCCCACTATTCAAAAGAATAAATCCAGATGTCATTACCAGCCATTCCACGTGAGTTTCAAAGATTAGCTAGAGTTGTATTTTGATTTCTCAGTGGCTTGAACAGAATTCAAGGAACCACTTAAAAAGTGAAACACTCAGAATACTTCAGAAATAGGCATTAAATTAGCTTTTTCTTTTCCATCCAAGGAAAGGGAAAGGAATGCTTCACAGTATAAAATATGGTTACAATCAGTACATGCTAAAATCCAAGGAGAATTTTTTCTATGTTCTACTGCCATTTGCAAATAATTTAAAATGGGTTTTTAAAAACATATTGAGGAAGCCTGGTATTATTTTTGAAGGGGAAGAGAAAATGAAGAATGTTCATTTTCGCTATTAGCTTAGGAGGAGTTTTGGATAATATATATGAAAAAGGTGCTTGCTTTCTTTGCAAAGCCAGAAAATCTTGACAAAAAGGGGATCATTTCTAAAAACCAAAAATTTGTGAAGCTGTTTTATAAATTTGAACAGGTGCATAACTTCAAAAAACAAGAGCTACAACTGGTGATTTCCAGCTGGAAATCACCACATACACTGCTTTAATAAAAAAGGCCTCTATTCATAATACATATATATTACTTGAGTTTCAGTAACAATTTTTGCTAAGTATTTGGCTAGCCTTTCAAAATCTTTGTACTTATTTTTATGTACCATTTCTGAAACCTTTGCCAGCCACAGATATTGCCAAGAAGTACAAGATTTAATAAAAAATCTTGCTTATTATTTTTGCATCTTACAGCATAAATTTCCATTTTTTCTTACTTCCCCTGACACTCAGCTGTGCTTCCAAACCCTACCCCTCTTACTGAACCTAGTAAATTCTCATTTTGGCTGTGCTTTACTGTCTTCTCATGGCTACTTAATTTTCATTATCTTTTCCTATTTTTGCTTCTCCCTTTAAATTTATTGAGGTTTTAAAAATCCATTTCTCTCTTCTGATTTCATCTTAAAGCAGACTCTTTCTCAGCATATATGTATATAATGTATATGTATATATGTATGTATATAATGTTTTTATATACATACCTATACATGTGTATGTTTATACAAATAAAAATATGTTTATGTTTTTATATTTATATTTAATAATAGTCCTGGTTTTATTCCCTATCATTTACTACCCTTTCATTATCATTTTCCTTAACTTTTTTTGTTACTATTTCCTCTTTCCTTACCTCTTATTTAGACTGTCTCACACATTTTCCTGAGCTTTAGCATGCATTCCTTAAATATAATCTTTCTGAGGTAGGATTTCCTGAAGATATGGCTCAAAATTTAAATAATTCATTAAAATGTGTTGACTGTCTATTTTCAAAATACACATTAATCCAAATAAATCTTAAAACCAGACAGCTACAAAGGCATCTTCTCCAGTGATACTGACCAGAAAAATATTGCAGCAGACAGGTATTGCATAAGTAAATTCCAGGAAATCTTTTCTTCATCAGATGGTACTTCAGAATTGATAAATATTTATCATTGGGTGAAGGCACCCAGTGGTGCAGGCCTAAACAACCAATACCTAGGACCCAACACACAAAAGTCAGGAGGAGCTAGTAACTCTTAAACAAAGTCTCTGTAAAATTTTCTATTAAATCTTTGTTCACATAAATTTATACAATTTATTCCATTCTGTGCTTTAAATCAATAAAAAAATCTTTTTTTTAATAGAAAAGGCTCCAAGAAAATCCATTCTCATTTTTTTAGTTATTTTTTTCAGACAAATCAATGTAATCTTGCTGAAGAAACTAGTCTGGAGCTAGTCTCTAATATCAGCAGGGTTAACACTGGCATTTCAACACTTTCACAAATACTCTGAAGTTTTTTCAGAAAATTACTTTCTTTTGCATAAAAAACCCCTCCCTCCAACTAGCAATGTATGACATTTTAAAAATTGGCAGAAAGTTGTATGATTGCTAAAATATTTCTAAATTCAGGCTGTGAAACAAGTTTGGAGCAAACTGCATTAAAAGTTTCCACTTTGTGGAAGTCTTTCTCTTTTCTTACAAAAACCAATTTGATGTGTCCTATGAACAGGTGTTGAATAAAACTCTTCAGGAGGATGGCACACCTTCTTGTCTTATATTTGTGTTATGCTGTTTTCCCTTTCCTTTTCTCTTTCCCTTTCCTTTTCTCTTTACCTTTCCTTTTCTCTTCCTTATTTATTTCACTGTTCTGTGACATTCAGCAAAACATTCTGCAATTAAACAGGTACAGTGTGAAACCTCAAGGGAAACTGGAAAAAATATTTAACTCCTGTGGAACACTAAAGTAAGTCTGAAAGCATTTTCCAACCCACCAAACCCCTGTTTACCTCATATCCTGTACGTGCACTGTAAGGGATCAAGCATCTGTTGTTTATAGAATTTGATGATCCTTTTTTTGTTGTGTGTGATGTCTGAGAACTCTGTTCCCTAGGACTGAAAATAAATCAAAGAAAAACTTTATATGAAAAAAAAAACCCAACCAAAACCAAAAAACAAGCAGAAAAAACAAGAGGAAAAAAAACCAAAGAAACAAACTCAAACCCACAGTAAGTTAACCTAATGAGAAAATAAAAATTTGTGATTATTTCTTACCTGTTTCTCTCTAGGCTTGATTGGTTTCGTTTCTATTTTTCTTTCTATACCAGAAATAATCTTGATACAAGTGAAATAACCTCCCATTAAATGGAGCAGTTAGATGATTTTGTAAATGTTGTAGACAGATATGAAGAAGAATTTTTTTTTTTTTGCTTTTAAGATGCATGCCTATCAATGACTGACATGGTGTGAAATGGAGAGTTGAACTTCAGTCAATGAAAACTGAAAGACATGGCTCAAATATGGCATTACCTGTTATGAAGTTTATGAAAGTAGGAAATGAGTGGAGAAGGAAACCAGGAAGAAAAACTGTAAAGTCAAACCTAATGCAATTATTGCCTGTTTTCTTCAGAAAAAAGCAAACCCAAACAAATAAAGCAAAATGAAAAACACCCATATTTTCTTCAGAATTATTCCTAGAGAGTGTACAGATCAACAGAATTTCTGAGTCAAATCTTACTGATTTTTTGCATGATTTTAAGGACGCCACAAAAACTTTGGTAGTAGTAAATTTTTTTCTAAAAAGTCTTCTAATTGAATATTCAATTAAATCAATAATTTGATTTGTAGTTGTGATGGTTTTGGCTGGGGTAAAGATAATTTTCTTCAGTATAAGTATAGTAGCCAGTATAAGAGGCTATGTTTTGGATTTTTGCTGAAAACAGTCTTGATAATTCAAGGACTCAGGATTGCTGAGCAGTGCTTGCACTTTTCTGCTCCTCACCCTGCCCCACCACTGAGGAGGCTGGGGATGCACAAGGAGCTGGGAAGATCCACAGCCAGGACAGCTGAGCCCAACTCACCCAAGGGATATTACATAATATATGGTATCATGCTCAGCATGTAACGCTGGGGGAAAAGGGAGGAAGGGGTGACATTCTGAATGATGGATGGTTGTGATGGTTTAAAAAAACAGATGGGAATTTAACTCCAAATAAACTGCTTCCCCTCACCCCACTCCACCCCTGCTGAGAAAAAGACAGAGACTATGGGTTGAGATAACAATTTACTGAAACAAAGGGAATAAAAAAAGCACAGTAACAGCAACAATATTAATAGCAAAATTAAACAAAAGTGAAGGTGCTTTCATGCCTGAAACAGGCTACCTGAAACAGGGACCAAAGGTGTATACAATTAGGTGTATAAAAAGCAGACAAAGTTATTCAAGGCCTTCAAGGTACGTTCAGGCAAGAAAAGCCCCCCTTGGGACTACACCCAAAAGGGACACCAGGTCACGAGCTCTTCACCTTTTGTAAGTTTTGCCTTATTAGCATGTTGGTCCCTAATTTCCCAATCACATCTTCAGGTGAGGATATTGACCGCCCCAGGCCCTGCTCCCCCCTTTCCACCATTGTTCATTTTTGGGTCCTACGGTAACAAATATGTCCTTGAATCTCTATCCAGAGAGCTTTTGATAAGTATGTTGGGAACAGAGGTTTTCAGCATTCTATAAGAGCACAGAACTACCCCAAGTTACAGACACATGAAGAGAAAAAACCCCAACATTATTAAGGCATCAGTTTAACAAATGGAAGGTGTTCACCACCTCTCCTGTTCCACACGGCCACCAAGACAAAGACGTCAGTCGTTCCCATAACTCACACTCCTCATACCCGAGCCCAAAACAATGAAAAGCAATGATTGACAAAGCCCTAAAAAGTTGGACTGTCCATTTCATGACACCCACTGCTGTACTGCTGGGCTCAGTTGTGGTTGGCAGTATTAAACTTGGCTTGGCTCACCTCTTCTCCGTTCCCCGCGGCTGCTCCTCCCATGGGTGCCACGGTGTGTGTGCTCTGCTAGGCTCAGCTGTGTTTGACACTTGGAATTGTGTTCTTCCCAAGGGATGGGAAGGGACAGGCAGCAGCTGTAGAAGGACAGTCTGCAGGGATGGTCCCAGAAACTTCCCCTGGGAGGAGGAAGAAAACAGAACAGAACACCACCAGTTCCAGGGTGTGTTCACCTTTCCTTCCCCCCAAAGCCACACCCAGCTGTGATGATGTGTGTGGTATAGAATAGCAAACCACACCAAGCCCTCACGACTCCAGGCTCTGTCCCTTCTCAACTTGGACAATGGTGTTTGTCTTCCCAGGTCACTGTTACTCCTGATGGAGCCCTGCTCTCCTGCAGATGGCTGAGCACCTGCCTACCTGTGGGAAATTGTGATTACTTCCTTGTTTTGTTAAGATTTGCTTGTGCATGTCGCTCTTGTTTTCCTATTAAATTGTCTTTATTTCAACCCATGAGTTTGTCCACTTTTACCCTTCCAACTGTCTCCCTCATCTCACTGAGGGGAGGGAATGAGCACCTGCCTGGTGCTTAGTTGCCAGCTGGGCTTAAACTACAACAGCAGTGATCTGCTAGAAATGTTTCCCATTTCAGCTGATCACAGAAACATATTCTAAGGCAAATTCTTGTCATGATTTCAAGGTAGTTAAGTCCAACTTCAGATAATATTTAAGCACAGCCTAAAGCTCCTGTTGTATAATTAGGCATGAGATGTGGTTTTACTTCCTAGAAGAAGGTTGCAAGCATCTTTACGTGCTGCAGACAAAGACTCTTGTAAGTATTACCTATTTTAGCTATCTAATTATTATATTTTGATGCAGTTACTATTCAGTTTTTTTACTATGCAGTTACCATTCAGCTTTGCAAGAGATATTGATAAGAACCTTTGTGCACGCAAATACATATCCAATCATTTTTCTGAAACCTTTGAGACTGAGTTGACTCCCAAAATTTCAGGATTTTTGTGCCCTGTCTTTCCATATTCTTCTACCAGATAATCTAACAAACACATCAGGTTTTGCAGATTCTCTAGCAAATTCCTTCTGAACTTTTACAGGAGGTGTTTGACACTGAGGATACAATCTATAGAAGCACTACTATAAAGACAGGTTAACACATTATGATGCCTTTACTGAGAGGGTGAAGTAAGTTACAGCAGGGCAAGCAAGACCCTTAATAGTATCAATATTTAATATTTTGTCTTGGAATGCTCCAGCCCAGAAGGCTTCTCACACCCTGCATGTTAGCTGCAAACACTCCTGGGCTGCTGAAGCTCTGAATGGGTGCAGCACAGAGGTTACTGACGTGTTTCAATCTCATTGAGACCTATGTGCCTTGCCTGGATTGAGTTGTATGAAAAAGAGAGAGACCAAAACCCTAAACAGGCACTTATTTTACTCAAAACAGGGACACTTACAACTGTAATCAGGAATGTAATGAGAATAAAAAGCAGTCTTTGAATATAAGCATAACTATTGCATACGTACAGAATTTGTTCATATGCATGAGGTTCATAATGAACCTCATTAACCAACTTCTAGGATATAAGTGAGTCTGTTTTCTGCTTCAGTATTATATTTTTGTGATGGGAGAAAAGTAACCTGGTATATGCTTTGTATATGAACACTTTGAATAATTATGTTTGCTGGCTCAAAAGGTACTAGTTCAAAAATCCAAATATGTCCCTGAGTTTTACTTAGCTGTTTTATGTAAAATTGGTAATAATATATTTCTTTCTTTTTCTCAATCTCTCATTAAAAAACAGCTAAACGAAACTAAAATAAAGGCAGTGTGTTCATATAAGTAAAAAGTTTTATATTAGATAAAAACCCACTCCTTTGGATTTCCATCAAGTAGAAAACAGGATAAGGGGTAGGGAAAAGTAAGCAGAGATTTATACCTGTAACAAGTCAGATTTATGAGCCTATATGCCTTGCAAATTCATTTTGAATGTTAAAATGGCAAAAAAAATAGGAAGGTTTTGCCAGAAAAACTTTTTATCTTGAAAGTAAATTCATAAATTAATAATAAGAAATATAAAAAGTGATGAGAATATGGATTTACTTTTCCATAGACTTTCTGGAAGATGAGAAGTCCTATTAGGAGACTTTTAAATTAAAAAAACCATAATTCTTTTATTATATAAGAATTTGTTTCTACGTTGGGAATTTGTTCAATGTTTTGAGATTCATTTCAGTAGAAAAACTTTTATATCTTTGGGAACCAAACAGAGTTTAAAGCAAAAGTTAATTGACTGTGCTTTGGTACAGTACTGACTCTGTGGACAGTATGTTCACTAGTTAGCAGATGGCTTTTTTCATAGTTCTGAAATGTCTATATTAATTTTAGTTTGGAGACAGATTGAAGAAATTTAGTTTTATTATGTAGCTTTTCTTGGACATTTTCCAGTATCTACCTGTCCCAAGTTGTTTCTAGCCATATGTGAATGTAGTATCACAGTTTATATCTTATCAAAAAGTCTTTTCATTCAGTTACATATGCATTATTTTAACAAGAGCTTTTTCCACTTTATGTTTTTGATTTAAACCTAATGATCATTGTGTGGATGATGTTCAGGTTCACCCTGAATGTTTGAATTTATGAGAATATGAATTTATGAGAAATTTTCTCCAAACATTAGTAGTTTTTTCTTTCACTATTATGTTTTTCCACTCATTTAAAATATAAACATTTAAAGCATGGGAAAGAATGTGGGGAAAAAAATCAACAATTACTTCACAAGCTAACAGATGATATACTGAAAAACAAACCCAAAACCCCCAAACTTTTCTATGATTCTATGGTTTTGCCTCTGTTTCTGGAAGGTGTTTTCCCTCCATAAGGGCAGCATCATGTGTGACCCTGCAAGACAAAGCTCTTGGTTCAATTACCTGTCCTAAGCATTTACTTCAAGTAACCTATTAGGTTACCTAAACCTGTGCCTCATCTCAACATCCCCAGCCTCCACTTCTGGGTCTCCATGCTGCATCTCAATATCTCAAAGCTTTTGTTATTGTACCAGAACTGTATTTTTCTAAACCACATGGTCAATATCTCATTTTACACAGACAATGTTGTCACTACTTGCAGTAGTAACACTTCTACTACCATCTACATGAAAAAATACATTGAATAATGCAAAGACTAGCAAAATAAAACAAAATAGACATAACCTCTTACCAGAAAAAAAAAGAAGTAAAATTGATAAAGCCAAATTATTAAAGAAAGGTCTGCAAGTGGAAAAAAGTTCAAACAGACAAGTCTGTAAAGCCTCACTCTTGAAGCTTTGCAAACTGAGTACAAAGCCTTTGGCTCATTACTAGCAATGGCAATACTGCATTACTGTGGGGTACAGGATTACACCATCATGTTTAACATGTTAGAGTCCAGTTGGACAGAGGTGTTTTGGTCTTAACAATTGAAGTTTACACTTTAAACAGGTAAAAGGGCACCCAGTCAAAAATTTATTTGAAAAATTACTGACAAGCTAAGATTTTTTTTATTTTCTCAAAATGCAGCAAGAAGCAGCCTAAAAGGCCTGAACATAGCATTACCTCAATATAACATCTTACTGTGGAGTGGAGTGGGTACTTTTAAAACATGGAGGTTTGGGTAGCAGTGGCAATGGCCACCTTCATCTCTCGTTGATATCTAGCCTCGGTAGATGAGCTGCAGTGTCTGTCTCGTGAAGCCTAAGCTGACACACAGGAGAATCAATTTGGAAGTGAGAAGTTTCAGTGACTATAAATACCAAGATATATGACTGAATTCAAAGTTCATTTTTATAAACTGGGAAAAAAGATTTTGCAGAATTAGTATATAAACTGAGTGTCTAGGGAAGTTGTAGCCATTAGAAGATGCTTAAAACAGTATATAGAAGGCAAATGCCTTCCCAGTGTATTATGCAATAGAATCACTTCCCCAAGACTGCTCCTAATTTTATATCCAGTGAAATGTTCCACACTTCTGTTAAAAATGTTAGAAGCTGAAAATAGTTTGTTGAGGTTTTTCCCCCAATGTATTGGTATCAAATTTAACCATAGTGCTTTGGATCTGAAATTAAATATGTCCAGTGTGACATACTGGAAAAAGAACGCATAGGAGAAAAATTCAAAACTAAAAATTTGAAAAGATGATAGAAGAGTACACAGACCCAATTTATCAGCAGTGAAAAGGAGAACCTTGGTATTACAACTCATAAAACATTAGTCAAGTGTATGAGATGGGCAAAGAATTGGCAAAGTGACTATAGTCCATGAAAAAAGGTAGATGTATAAAGAGCTCAATTTATTTTAAATATTTCTGAGTAACAAACTTCATAGACGTTTCAATAAATTCTGTTATATTTTTGCCAAATATCCACTATGTATGGCTGATTTACATAAAAAAGCAAAAGAGTTCTTGTCTATCATCTGTTTCCATTAATTTCAATTCATCTTAAGCCATAAAATGACATAGAGCACAAAATTCACACACAAGACCTGCACAAAAACTAATCAAGGATTAAGCTTGAGACAGGATTTGGGGAAATAGGAGTAATCAAAGAAACAAAATGCAGACAGAACCAAAATCTGATGGCTAGGACAGAAAAGATGGAATGGAGCATGTCATATGAGGAACATATGAGTGCTCTCTGAAATAACCTCAGAGAGCTGGGGTTATTTAGCCTGGAAAATGGAGGCTCAGGGAGGAACTTATAATTTTCTACAACTACCTGAAAGGAGGTTGCAGTGAGGTGAGTGTCAGTCGCTTCTCCTAGATAACAAATGATGGAATGAGAGGAATTTGCCTTTAGTTGCACCAGGGGAGGTTTGGATTGGGTATTAGGGGAAAAAAATCACAGAAAGGGATGTGAAGCATTGGAACAGATTGCCCAGGGAAGTGGTGAAGTCATCAACCTTGCAAGTGTTCAAAAAATGTGTGGATATGGTGCTCAAGGACATGGTTTAATGGTGAATGTGATTTAATGGTGGTGGTGCTGGGTTGACTGTTGGACTTGATAGAGGTCTTTTCCTATCTTAATGATCCTATGAACAATATCAACAGGCAGACAAGAAAAATATTCTTTAAAAACTTCATGTGTAAAAGTGATTTGAGTAGTAACATAGAAGTCAGGTGAGTGAAAACATCAAGATACTGCTGGTAAACCCATTCAATGAGCATAAAAGAGCTAAAAATGTAGTGGACCCTATTTAGTATTGGTTTTCTTCCTACTCTTTTTATGCTCAACTGAGTATGACTTAGGCAAACGTGCCTTTGCATGTTTTTAATATATTAAGTTTGATTCTGTGTTTAATTTTACTGATGCAAAGCTTAAGGGAATTTGGAAACTGGCCTCTTTCCTATTTGAATGAAGTAAAACCAGACTATATCTACCTATTCACTGTGTGCTAGTAATAAGAGTGAACAGTTGTTATTCATGCTTCTGTAAAATATTGTTGCAATAGGTGATGTTAACATCAAGATGTCTTTGAAGAAAAGTAATCCCAGGTGATCTCCTGATATTTCTTTGTTTCCCAAAGCAACTGTAGTAGCTAATTTAGACTGTTAGTGAGATTATTCAAGATAAACTGGTTGAAACTTCTGAGTGAAAAATCCATTTTCTTATTTCTTTCAAAACCGAAATCATTACCAAAGAACGACAATGTGATTGTTTATTTACTCTCCAGGGCTTTTTTTTCCTGGAAACTGTTTATTGTTAATATCAAAATAATTTTAAGAAATGCGTTCTCTGCAGTTACAATTTTACTTTTCTTTATTCTAACCTTATGCATGTTAATATTACAATGAACATTGTAATGTTCATTGTAATATTAATGGAATGTATTTTAGGACTTGAGAATAGGTAGGACAAAGATGAACACAGAACCAGGCATTCAGCTATTTTCTACAGTAGAAGGGAGTACTTTTTTGCAACTCTATCATATTTGCATGTTTGTTTCCCAGCAACACATCTATAGAATTAGGTTTTTTGATTTTCACTCATTTGCTAATTTAAACTATAATTTAGTGAAATTTGAATGATGGTTTTAATGTCCTTTTTTATTGTCCTTCCATCTTCCAACCAGAAGAGGTGACTGCTCACCCTTTGAAAAATCCCAGAATTCAGGGTCATTTTATATACTATTGAGAAACTTAAGTATCTTTTATTTAAATTAGTGTTTCTATAATCGGAAACACTGGCAGGGACCATGAAATATAACTAGAGAAAGGAAAATCTGCCATAGTCCATGAAACTCAAGAAGAAAATATAACAAGTTTTTGTGTCTCCCCTCCCTCTTTTCCTTAATTTCTCTTTCTTCCCCAGTAACAACTGTGAGAATATAACACAATCTTTCAGCCAAAGGAGGCACTAATCAAGGATGCATATGGGTCCAAAATCTGCATGTGAGGCTGAGGCACACAATGCATAAAAACTATTACTTATATAAGAAGCTTTCTCAAATGATTTTTGATGTAATACAGAAATACAAACGTCAGTCTTTACAGGTTAGATGATAATATTTTATTTGTTGTCCTTTCGATGAAATTGAGTTGTGTCCCTTGGTAAAAACATCCATGGGTAAAGCTTCAGGTTAGCACTCAAAAATGTTGCCAAGTTGCTCCATTTTGGAAGAAAACAAGCAAGTATATATGTATTTCAGATGCTATTTAACAAATGTGTTGAGAAATCAAATTTAAAGGCTCACTTTGAAATGGATATTAGAAAGAACTAAGTTATTCTAGTTTCTTTTATGTAAATTATAAATATTCAATTATATGACTGAGGTGATTATCATGAGTAGCAGTCATCTCACCTAACTTACACCGTTTAAAGGGAAGGCTCTGCTACTTTTATATTTTTTTCCCTCCTATAGTTGATGACAGCTGCAAAAAATCACAGAATCTGCTGAGTTTGGAGGGACCCACAAGGACCATTGAGTCCAACTCCTGGCCCTGCACAGCACCATCCCCAGGAGTCACACCATGTGCCTGAGAGAATTGTCAAAACACTTCTTGAGCTTTATTAGCCTTGGTGCTGTGAGCACTTCCCTGGGGAGCTGTTCCAGTGCCCAACCACACTCTGGGTGAAAAACCTTTTCCTAACATCTAAACTAAACCTCCTCTGACTCAGCCTCAGGCCATTCCCTCACCCTGTTTTCCTAACTCCCAGTCTGAAGGTTTGTGCTGGTTCTGGCTGGGCTAGAGGGGTATGGGGTTATATTTTGGATTTGTACTGGAAATAGTGTTGATAATTCAGAGATGTTTCTCTTACTGATGGGCAGTGCTTACACAGCACCAAGACTTTTTGTTCATCCTCAGTGGGGATGCTGGGGGTGCAGAAGAAGTTTTGGGGGAGGGAAGAAGCTGTGACAGCTGATCCCAGCTGACCCAAGGGACATTCCATACCATATGGCATCATGCTCAGCACATAAAGCTGTGGGAAGCAGGAGGAAGTGGGTTACATTTGAAGTTATATTTGTCTTCTCAAGTCACTTTTACACGTGGTGGAGATGGCTGAACACTTTTCTGCCCACGGGAAGGGGTGAGTAATTTCTGTTTTGCTTTGTTTGTTTGACCAGCTTTTGCTTTCCCTATTAGACTGTCTTAATCCCAACCCACGAGTTTTCTCACTTTTACCCTCCCAATTCTTTCCTGCATCCCACCAGGGGGAAGTGAATTAGCTGTGGGCTGGGGTAAAAACCCAGCAAAATTAAAAAACCACTAGGTAAAAGTGCTTATTTTTCTTCAGTGTGTAAGAAGGATCTCGCAAGACAATCTTAGACTGGATTCTTAAATCTTGGTTGCCTTCAGTCAAACAAAATGTATGTCTTACCATATCAGATGGAAAAGCAGAGAAACATCTTTCTTTTAAATAAAATAGGAATGACTAGCATTTTCTGCCATCATTTATATGGTTTAATTAAGCTTTTACTTTGGAGCACTTTGCTTCTTTCCACGTTGTTCCAATTTTTCTTTTTCCTCTCTAAAGATTTTTTCCACCGTCTATTTTATTTTCCTTCCCGTTCTCTCAGTTGTTCTCTGACAGTGAGAAATTACTCTGATTCCTCTGTTCACAGAAACCAGTGAGTTTACTGTGCTCCTGCCATTAAAGACATAACACATTGCAACCCATGTTAGCTTTAGATGGGTGTGATCACTGTGATCTAATGTATATTAACCTATATCTGATACACTTGAGAAAATATGTACCTAAATTGGAATTTTCTATATAACTTAGTCTTCATGAAGTGTTAGCCGAAGTAAACAATGTTCCATCAAATTCCATTGAAAATTACTTGTTGTATTTAAGGTTCTACATGTCCTTCCTTGACCTGGCTCCCCAGATTCATAAGCTATGCATTTCTTTTGGTTGACTAAGTTGTAAAATTCAGCTCTACAATTTTCTGAATGAGTGCTTGTATGGGAATATACAAGATTTTAACTCGGAGACAATGCTGTGTAAAGGAGCAAACTGTAATATAAGAAGATCATTGTGATGCCTTAACAATTTCTAGTTTTTAGTTTTCATGTATCTGTAGCTTTGGTGTACTATAAACCACTGAACCCTCTGCTCCCAGCACCTCTAGCCAAAACAATTTCCTCTGAATAGAAATCCAAGGACACATTCATTGCCCTAGAGCCTGAAAATATGTAAACAGCAGCGAGCTGGTGGGGGAGCAGCCCTGGGGTGAATAACATGATCACCTAAGGGTGTGACTGGAGAATTAAAGGCCAATATACTAATATTACAGAACTTGTAAGAGGTAGGGAACTCCTGACCCAGCATTAATTTTGGGTGCAGCCTCACAATGGGGCTTTGTTTGCCCTGAATGAACCTTGAAGGCAAATTCAATAAATTTGTCCCCTTTTCATTCTCCTAACTTGTCTTGGCCTCTGTTTCAGGTAGCCTGTTTTAGACATCAATTGAAAGAAATTTAACAGCATATCATATACATCTTTGTATTTATCTTTCAGTCCTGAAAGAGTTTACTTACCTGTTAGCAGTGTTTTTTGAGATAGACACAGAAATATTTTCAAAGTACTGGGTGAATAGAGTGACATAAAATGGGCAATCTCACCTATTATGGGTCTGTCATGGCACTAGAAACCCCCTTGCCTTGTGATTTAGACAAAGTTTAGATGCAAGGAATGGGGGATTGCTTTATTACTGGGATATGGGGTGATATATCAGTGATAGTTGTTATTATTATTAGAAAACTGTTACAGGAAACCACAAAATTTACAGAAATTTTTAAAACTCTTGATAATTAAACTACATTTCATCTTTTTATTCTCTTTTCACAAACAAATGTTTAATATTTTTTCTTATCTTCAGATATCAAGTGCTGCATTTGTTCTCACAGAAACAAGCAATCTCTTCTGTCAGTCAAGATCCAGACTCATTCCAAAATATATCCTGGACTTCCTGTAAAAGCAATCTTAGTCTTAAATTAGCAGTTTAATCTTGACTTGAAAGTGATACCCTCTCTCTTCATTAAACTCAGCTGTGAACTACTGAGACAAGAAATGCTCTTTCTGAAGAGGTTTTATACCTCATATCATGATAAAGTCTTGATCCTCTTAGGGTTGCTGTGAAATTATAAAATGAACAAAGCTAAAATTAAAACCTTTTTTTAATCTAGCAAATATCACTGAACAAAATATAAATATGCGTACATATATATATATACACAATGCATACATATATATATACACACATATATATAAATGCGTAGCAAGAATTTTTCCTTCCATTTTAAAAAATGTGTCTTTAAAGTTACATTAGCAAGAAATTAAAAATCATACTGATGGGTTAATCTGCTATGTCTGCAGTCTACACAATCTCTAAACAGCTATTCAGGCACTTTGACATTTTATTTTGAACAGAATTATTCCCAAAGTGCTCTGAACATTATTGTTAGGAGCAGCAAAAACCAGGATGCTGGGCTATGTAAGTACTAAGGGGATGTCACATCAGCATCAAAAGTATCTGAGAGATGTAAAAAGAAATCTGGTAAAAAATATAAACTTTTTAACAGTGCTTTGAGTACAACAATTTCTCTCTTCATTGACCTTAATATTCATAGTACTTAAATGAAAGATGAAGACGAAAATAGGAAACACTTTGTTGTTCTCTTAACTTGTTCTTTTAAAATCAGTGAATTCTGATGGATTGAAATTTACTGCATGGTTGTAAAAAAAAGCTAGATAGATCCCTGAGAAGGACATTTTCAAGAGGAAGAATTTGGTCTTGAGAATTTAACCTGAGATTTTCTAACCATCAAGAAAATTATTAGCATAGGCATTGTTGACTCTAGACTACATTGTAGATTACACATCAAAATAAGAGGGCAGATTATTTAAATGTTTCAAAACATTTTCAGGTTTCCTTAAGACGTGAAAATTTAAAATTATTTTTAATGTTAGTTTTATAGGTATTATAATGTTCAAAAATTATTTCCTTCATTAAATAATATAAATTGCAGTTTGGTACATCAATTCATGATTAAACGTTTTCCAATTTATTTCCAAGTCTTGTCATTAGTAATTATGTTACATTGTACTCCCTATTCTCCTATGTCTTACCTTTTTCCACTTGAGCTTCAGCGACATCTTTGTGAAGCAATTTCTGAATAAAACTTCTGCAGATAAGAGGATTTTCTAAGCTATGCACTGAAGTAGAGACAGAAATTAGGAGGTTTTATTTTGCTCTCCATCCCCAAAACCTAATATTAGGACTTAATGATCATGTTTCTCCTTAACAATTTCATTCACCTCTTCTCTGGCTTCTACAGGTTGTCACCTCACTTCCCTATTCAAATGAATCCCACTAAGAATATCTTACCTGCCTATTACTTTGACGAGTCACAAAAAGATCCTCTAAGGTTTTCCAGAGGCTACACTATCAGAACTCTATAGAAACATCGTGAAGTTTTATTAGAGCTATTCTAAAATGTACAAATGAATATTATATTCCTTTAAAAAAATCTGAAAGTAACGAAGAAAAATTTATGGAATAGTCTAGCGCTTATGTTAATTATTTTGAATTTTGTTTAGAGTTCTGTGATTTACTTATGTTCTTTCCCCTTTACATAAGAAAGAAGAAGTAGTAGAAGTAGTAGAAGGAAGGACTCCTTCAGGATAAATTAGAATGAGATCAGGAAAAGGCAATTTTAAAGCTTCTGTTAAAAATACATATTCTTACAGCAAAGATTTTTAAGAATTCTTTTCATGGAACCCTTCAAAATAAACTCAAACCTGTATTGCTTTTGTTTTTAAAAGCAGTTTAATTTTTTATTGCAAAATGAATTTTGAAATTGTTGAAATTCCTGCTTCTGTGTCCTAGATTAAAATTGATAATTTCTTAAACCACAGTAAAATTAATTTGAAATTCAAGCTGAAATTATTATTTTTTTTAAAGATACAAAAGACTTAGTGCCTGCTCTTGTATATCTCCAACTTTTCCCAATATTGTTAAATGGGAATCTGTTTTCACTAAAAGTGGAAGGATGCCTTGTGCAGCAAGCTAATCAGTGAATATTCAGTACACGAACCACAACATTAAATTCTTATATTGATACTTTGCTGTGGGGCTCACCTTGCATGAATGTATGTCTGTAAGTCAAGCAAGGATATTGTCATCGTCTGGGGAGTTAAACAGCTAATTCCAACAAAATATTTATTTCAATACAGAACAGCAATCTAAGATAAATCAATAGAACTAGGATCTGTTTCTTCAAATGGAATATATTGCATTACAAAAGTCTGTAAGTGCCTTTGTTTAGGCAACAGTGTCCCTTCCTGAGGTCTGAGTCTGGCTCCTTCTGTTTACTGGTCCATCTAACTGCTTTCTATATATAAGGTTATAACTGGTTTTGTTCAAAGAGTATGTTTTGTGCTTTCTCAAAAAAGCTTTCATATTCTTCCTGATAATTTGTCTACATTATGATCAATGGTGTTATTTACTATTTAGAATAGGATAGTTGGCATGATTTAAGATTTCTTTTGTATTACTACAGTAAATCAACATTTTTCATGTTTAGTGTTTATATTATAATATATAGAGGTATCCATTTTCTTTGCTGGTTTTTTTTCAAATTCATGTATGTTTTTTTAGAGAAAAGCCAGGCTACATCTACCATAAATGCTAAAAGAATACCTAAGGATTTAAAAACTTCAATTTTTTTCATACTTTTACAATACTTTTGTGTATAAGAAAACCCCAAACATTAGATGTACAAATCTATATATTGGGAAAAAATGCTGAAGTTTTAGCAGCCTTGGAATTACAATCCTGATTGTATTTTTGTGTTTTTTCTCTGCTCAGAAATGACACATTTCCTTTGTTTCCATTCTTACAGGAAATGAGCAAAAATTTCTAGCAGGCTGTTCTGTTATGTATTCCACATAGATTGTCATGCAATAAGTTTAATTTAGTAAGTGTCTCCTTATTTCTTTTGTATTCTGTGTCTTCTTTGAACTGGTGTTATTCATGTAGTCAGCAATCAAACAGAGTAGATGCCAGTCAACAATGTCTGATTATTAAAGAAATGTATGGTAAAGTGCCAACATTTTCAGTATATTACTAACAATGTAGTCATAATTGTCATCCTGTAGGTCCCTGCAATATATTATAAAAAGACTACAACTCTGCTTGAAATGCTTGAGTTCATTATGTATGATTAATAGAGTGATTACAGCTCATACCTGAAGGCTGACATTTGAAATCTCATTGCTGTGTCATCTTTAAGGACAGAAATTATTCTTATAATTTCTCAATATATTTGCCATTCTATCTCTGAGTCATCTAACTATTCTGATTCCTCTCTGCCTTCTAGAGGTCCTCTGCAGTATTGCTTTTGATTTCGCTCCTTCAGAGCATTCTGCACACTCATAATTATAAAGCAGAAATGTTAACTGACTCCTCTTGGAACAGGAAATCTCAGCTCAATAAAACCCACTTCTAAAAAGCTGCATATGCTGTTTTTTCTCACACAGGTCATGAGAAGACCTTGTGTTTCACTGTATCAGATGATTCACGGGCATCTTCTGTAGCTTTTGACAAAACTTCCAATAAAAAAAATAAATTAATCATTAGAATACATAGAAAGGCTCAAATTTTTTCTCTCAGTGTCTATTATTATCAATACATGTTTCCTCAAACAAAAATGCTTGATGTAAACAAGGATGTCTATTTCTTGAAATACAATGACCTTTTTCACTTATTTAAACTTGTAAGATCATTCAGATATTACTATTTTTTCGTTCACTAAAGATTTGGTGGAAAAAGCTAATAATTTCTTAAAGTCTGCTTCCCCAAGATAACACAAATCTAATTTGCATTTGCAGAGTGTATCCAATATCTGCCATTTCCTTCTCTCTTTACTCCATTTTCCCTCAAGCATTTTTCAAATATAATTATCTGTACAGAGGATAAATGACCTCAGTGAGTAAAATCCTGTGATAGAAGTTCACTTCTGTACAGCTATCAAAGAATATTCCAGAGAGGGGAACAAGAGGTAAATAATAAATTTCAAACCTCTAAAAAACCTTTGTCAGCCACAAGGCTTTTCTTTATCCACCGTGGTGCTCTGGCCCTTCTGTCCTTGGCTGTGAGCAGAGTTCAGTTGCATCAGCAGCTCCTGCACGAGCAGGTTGCACACCTCCTGCCATCCTGCTCTGCTTCACTAGAGGGACATCAACCACACGAGAGTGAAAGACCACAGTAACACCATAAAAATTTCAGTGCTATGTCCGTATATCTCTCTTCAACAAAGATAAAATAGGAGGACTTCATCACTCCTTATGTCAGGAAGGCCAAGAGAGCAAGATTTACCAATAGCTGTGGCTTGGAACTTAGGCCTTTTCATGCCTTGTTAGTGCAGGAAGGTATCTGGAAAATGGAAGTGAATGTAAAATTTGCCAAAAATCCCCCAGACTTTCTTTCTGTAGGACAGACTGTGAGGTGGTAAATTGTAAAAAAACCCCATGTATCCTATCAGATAAACAATATTAAAAGGCTCCAGGATTTGTTGTGAGATGATTGTTACCTGACTTTAACCAGTTAAAAGTTAACATCTGTGTTTTGCACTTTTATGATCAATGAAAAAAGACAAACACTCTCATAAGGAGATTCATCCACTTATTTCATACAGAGGTCTTTTGATGGAGTAAACTCCACTGAAAAGTGATTCACTTCTCCTCATTGACTACAGAAGGATTTCGCATGACTGATTTAATGTGATGGTTTTACCATGACTCTATTTAAACAGTGATACAGAAGCAAAGCCACCATGATTTCATCTACATTCAGCCTTGGCTCATCCTATAATACTACTTTATATTTAAGACTTATAAAGACATAAGTTTAACTGTCTTTATTATATATATGCAATATATCTTCTTTTACAGTTTATTTCTCTATGCTTGGGAAATTGCCAGAATTTCGGTTATTGGATGTATAAATAGTAGAGTTTCTAATTCAAATTAGTTTTGAGCCTCTTTTCAAAGAATAGAACTCAGATTGAGTTCTCTTACTATTGCTGAATTGGGATTTAAAATAATGTTTTCCTTTGAAGAAAAAATTGGTTTAGCATGATTACTGGAATGAATGTGTGTGGATCCTGTCCACATTTCTTCATTTGAAATAGCTAGTGGGACAGAACTGCATGATATGTTTATCTAGTTACTTGAATCTATTTAACATACCTAGAAGTATCAGCCCAGAACCATGATATCTGGCAGAATTTATGTGATGCTCTTACGAGACACTGAACAAATATCCAATTTCACCAGCAGGATCTGGCCCAGGGACTGCCATGATTTCCTTCTGCAATATCCATTTTCTCCTGTCTAAACACTCCAGTGTGCTCAGCCCAAGCCAAGACAATGCAGAGTTCTGTAACACAGTCGTTATATCTGTTCATACAAGTGTTCTGTTTAACCCTATGTGAGATGAATATTTATGCCTTTCATTTCCAAGTTTGTGGAACATTGAGGGACCCTTGTGTCATCTAGACCAGCCTCTTGGACAGTAATGACAATAAGCATTCCACAGCATAATTCTGTTGTGTACTAAAACTTATCAGAGAAAAAATAATAAATCACTTAAGATAAATGATGAAGAATCAACTTTAATATTTGCAAAGAAGAATCAATAGTTAATTGTACAAGATTTGGAAAAGGGACATTCAGAAAGATTGCTTATGTTAATGTTATGCTTATGTATTATCTTAGAATAAGATAATTTTTTCCCAGTGGTGTTCTGATGACAAACATGGGAAGATTTCACTTTTCCAGGATGTTGTAGTACCATACAATACAGTCTCAAAGAATATATTACACATGAAGAAATTTTATTTGTACTTAAGTCCAAACAAAATATGATATCCATTTTTCCTGTTATTAAATCTTCTTAATAACTTTGAGGAGTCTCAGCACTTATAAGGTATTAAAGATGGATTAACAAGATGCAGTGCTAGCATCCCTCTGACTTTTTTATGGAAACATTTTTTTCATATGCAACTCATTCAGCCTTAAGATTCTGTAAGAATCATAGCTTTCCTTAAAAAGATCAAATTTTGGTGTAATATATGAGTTGAAATAAGTCAAGAACATTCTGGAAATTAAAAAGCCAACTGAAGAATAAAAACTACCACAAATGACAAAAAAATGGTCAGGACTTCTAATTTATGAAATATTTTTCTTCTTTTTCCATAACTTTGCAGAGAAACAGCTAGATTCATTTGCAAGTTGTGAGCCACTGCTTTAGACCTTATTTTACTTTCTTTTGCCTTTTATTCATAGTAGTGATTCCTGCTCACATCCTTTTTCCCCCATATATCATCTTCTCTCTCTGCTTTTCTGGGTGATTTGCTTTCAATCAGTTATTTAAAAATAATTCTCTGCTTAATTTAAGATTAATTTCTCTACCTTTATTTAAACTAAGCTGTTTCTATATAATGAGAAAGTGAGAAAAAGAAGAGGATTTTATTTTTTTCTGACTTCTACAAATTTGCCTGAAACATTTAAGGAAACAAGAGGTCCTGTTTCTATTACATGAGATTAATCTTATTTTTAATTTTTTTAGTTAATATTTTTAGAATGTCTATCAAACTGTGAAGAGCTGTCAGTACAATCAACCCTTCAAGCTAGTCTTATAAAGCTGTAAATTTTATGGATCTTTACAGAGTGTAACTGAAGTAATTTAAATACTGGCAGTTCAAAGTTCTTAAAATGCTCTTTAAAATGGAAGGATTATTAATTATAATCACATCTGATTTGCAGGCATAATCTTCACACAGTGTATTTTATTAGTTTAGCATGTTAAGCCAGATTATAAAACCAAGGCAACATGGCTGGGGAAGATTACTCTCTCAGAATCTGAGTACTTCAGAATCTCAAAACTGCAGTTCTCCTGTCACCCAAGAGTGTACCTTCTGTCACACAATTCAGCATGGATATACAGTACCAAGGCATAGGTAATGATTAAATGGCTTCTTTATAAAACTGATGATCTGGCAGCACTTATCAGCCAATTTCTGTCTCCTGGTTTTAATGTCAGGAAATATGTAGCCTAAATGAAACTATAATTTCTCTTAATCCAGAATGACACAGTCACACCTTTGAATTACTTTGCAAGATGCAGCACAATAACAGACCCTAACTATCCTGCTGTGCTGATATTCAAATTCTCTTTCCTTATGATGTTAACATATGGAAAACTACGCAGAAGAGAAGAAAAAGAGGTAGGAGGAGGCACTGCACCTCTGAGGACTGCTGAGCAGGGACAGAATCCAGTTGTTAAAGACAAGACTATGCCTAGCGAGGGAGGTGTCTGGGGGACAGCATGATGGGGGAGCTTCTCACTTCCTCTGTGAATCCTGCATGACCAAGGTCCATCTCAAGGCAAATCCAGCAGGGTGGATGTAAAGTTCATCATATTCTACTTTACAGAGTTGCTGCTCGTATGGTTGGCTCTTACTTTTTGATCAGCGTTGGCAGAAAATGTTGAAAAACAAGTCAAAAATGAGTCAGCACTATGCTGTTGCAACAAAGAAGTCCAAAGACTTACTGGCTACATTAGAAAAAGAAATGGAAATAATACATTTTAATTAATTCAGTAAAAGAACCAAAACAACTAAACCCCAGATTTACCTTTGAAACTCCGTACTAAAGCTCCAATGACATTATACATAGGGGAAAAATAAGAGCACTGAGAGCTTTGAAATACGGTAGAGATGTAAAAAATAGTGTCAGAGGCTTTCCAAGATAACATTTACAGAGTGCTTTGACATACAGTAAAAAGATGTTTCTTGCCCTTCAAGATTGCTCTTATTTTACATGACATGTAAACTTGAATGAGTGAGATGAAAAATACATGAGGAAAAGTTAAATTATTTCCTGATGAAGTTCCTGATAATGGGATGTTATCTTTTTCTTCTTAAAGTCCTATTTTGAAAAATTCCTTTTCTCTGTTTTGTCTCTGATGATTGTTGGAAGAATGTCTGCACAGCAATGCCATAAAAATAACAGGAAGCCATGGAATGATACAATCCTGTTTAAATATCTTGGCATCATTTAGTCGGCAAAGCCTTATATTGTTATGAACCTATTGTTTAGCAATACCTTCTGTCAAAGGAAAACAAAAATCACTAAAAACTTGTGTAATCCTTTCTCTCAAATGTGGAAGTTTCTCCTGAACAAGATGGTCTAAAATGAGGAGCAGTTATATTCAGCACCTGGTGAGACAAGACTTCTACAGGAATAGTAAGAGCTTTTGGTCAGATGATCAATTTCATCTGATTAAATGTGTCTAAGTGGTGGATTGACCATAGCTGGATGCCAAATACCTACCAAAGGTGCTCTATCATTCCCCTCCACAACTGGACAGAGGAGAGAAAATATAACTAAAGGCTCAAGAGTTGAAACAAGGACAGATCACTCATCAGTTACTGTCATGGGCAAAACAGACTGAACTTGGGGAAACTAACTGAAATTATTACCAATCAAAATCAAAGTGGGATAATAAGTAAAACAATCTTAAAAACACCTTTCCCTCACCCTCCCTCCTTCCCAGACTCTATCTTCTCCCCCTCAGCAGCACAGAGAAGTGGGTAATGGGGGTTATGGTCAGTTAATCACAGATTGTTTCTCCTGCTGCTTCCTCCTATGGAGAGGAGTCCTTTCCCTGCTTCAACATGTGGTCCCTCCCATGGGAGACAGTCCATGAACATTTCCAGTGTGGGACCTTCCCACAGGTTACAGTTCTCCATGAACTGCTCCAGTGTGGGGCCATTTCACAAGGTACAGTCCTTCAGGAAAAAGGCTGCTCCAGCATAGATCCCCCAGTAAACCTGCTGCCACCTGAACTCCTCTCTCCACAGGTCTGCAGATCCCTGCCAGGAGCCTGTCCCAGCATGGGCTTCCCATGGGGTCACAGCCTTCTCTTGGGCACACTTACTCCAGTGTGGGGCTGCTCCAGGGGCTGTAGGTGGATTTTTGCATCCCCATGGATCTCCATGGGCTGCAGGGGCACAGTTGCCTGTCCATGGTCTGCACTCCAGGCTTGCAGGGGAATCTCTGCTCTGGCACTTGGAGCACCTCCTATCCCTCCTTCCTCACTGACCTTGGTGTCTGCAGAACTGTTTCTCACATATTCTCACTCCTATCTTCTCTGGCCACAATTACTTCTGGACAATTACAGGGGTTATTCATTCTTAAATACATTATCACAGAGGCACTACCACCATCTCTGGTTGGCTCAGCCTTGGCCAGCAGTGGGTCCTTCTTGGAACCAGCTGGTGTTGGCTCTGTCAGACACAGCATCTTCTCAGGATGTCACCTCTATAGACCCCATATTACAAGAACCTTGCCATGGAAACCAAAGAAATCTTTCACAGTATTTGTATTTGGAATAAGAAATGTTTTAAGGAAAGGAAAAAAAATCTGTTTTAAGAGATGTAAGTTTTGAATAGAAATATTAGATCCTGTGACAGAGGCTTCCTAAACATATTAAGAAAATTTTGTTAGGGAATTAAGAAGAAATCAATGCATATTGTGTTTGAAATTAAGCATTTCCTTGTTATGCTTGCAGTTTACATATTACAGAGCCAAAAACAAAGGAAGCAGAAAACTGCTTATCAGGAATATAGGAAATTATATGAGTGAGAAGAAGAAAATAAAAGTAAGATAGATTTCTAGAAATAATTCTCCAAACTAATCTTTCTAGATCTTTTTTGTATCACAAAGGTCTTTGTCTAATGAATGCATTGGATAAAATGTAGAACAATGTTGGCAATGCTTATCTGAGGATTTCACAGTGCTACCAATGATCCATTTCTCTGTAGACGGCAAATTTACCTATACTTAGCTACATTAACATAGAAATAATTTTTTTATTAATTTGTTCATGCAGAAATTCAGCCTGATTGAAACAAGAGGTCATTATTCAAAATAAAATCAGGAAAATATTTTGAACTCAAGACCATCCAATATATTGTAAGAGAAAACATTGGAGCAAGATAAACAATATTGACATGGAGGCTGAAAATCTCATACAATGAAAGGAGTAATTTTAGTGCAAACCTGAGAATCCATACTAAGGATTCCTGCTAAGATATAACTTTGCTGTCCCATTATATACTTCTGGCCTTTTTCTAGCTACTGATTGCCATCTTTACATGAGGGATTCACAATACACAACTGACACAGTTAAGAAAAGCGGTATATCAACTAACTACATTAATTGCTTTTCATAAACACTGTGCTATTTAAAAAAAAAAAAAAATTACACACCTCTTCCCAAACTGGGTGTCTTTCCTAGTGGATTAAAGAGCACTCTGAAAGGTCAATGGGAAAGAATAACAGCTGGTAAAGACACAATTGATCACCCTTTTCTCCTCCCCTGCTTCTCTCATTCACATTCATGCACACATATCCAAACCACCCATCCTTCTGTTTGGCGGAGCTCAAAGCATCTGTGGTAAGGAGGCCTCTGCTCAGTTTTCTCTACTTTTCAAAAACAACCATCTCAAATATGGTCCTGGTTATAGGGCTAAAGTAAATATAAGGTCATCTTCAATGTAATTCTTACAAGCGGCTTTTCTGAGACATTCTGAAAATGCATTTCAAGAACTGTTATTCTGCAGCCTTTCGTATTTGCTAGTGTAATGATAATATTGTGCCACAAAGAGATGCATTACAGTTTGCAATTTTCCAAGATTATTCAGTTGTGGTTTACAGCAAAATACCTGTAACATCCAAAGAAATGTACTAAAAAAAAGCACATTTTGGAGTCACTGTCCCACCATCCTTTGAAATATAGCAGTGGCAGCACATTGTACCTTGTAACTTATCTTGACTGACAGACAACTGGGAGAAGCCAGAGCTAGCTCTGAAATTAAAATCAAATCAACAGCCCAAGATTTCTGATACCTGCTGGATGAATAAATATTTTGTAGTTTTACCTTAAAGCACTGTGTACTTAGGTAAAATAATCACAAAGGTGCTTCCCCAGAGGCTTCTGAAAAACTCAAGAGATCTGAGATATTGTTACTTTCACTTCTATCATCAAAAAAGCAAACATTTTTTGGGTGACAGAGATCATTTGTTAAGTCAGCAACCATTTGGGAAGCTATTTTCCTACAATAAAACAAGGGAAAATGGAAAAGGATAGAAACCAGACAGGAAAACAAGTCAGGATACTTTGCTAATTGCTCCCAAAATAAGTTTTCTGTAAATGAAAGCAAAACCCAGCCCTTAAATATTGACAACTCCAAAAAAAATGTCAGCAAAGAACCTCATTTGGAAAAGATATAATTAATAAACTAGCTAGCTGGCTATGAAGACATTGGATTTTTCTTAGTATCAGATAGATTCTGAATATAAAACAGATAGAAGGAAAACAGAACAGCTCTGTTCCTACCAAATTTTCACCAAAAAACACCAATAATATCTCAGGGAAAAAAGGGAAAACTATTTGTCTTCTTGTAAATTGTTCTTGTCGGGTTGACAGAATTTTTTTAAAAATAAGTTCTTTTGGCATGGACTACTTATTTTATTCCTGTATTTAGTAAGAAGGGATTGTGTCTTTCCAAAAGGGAGTAAACTTTTTGTGGAACAAATTTTTAATGCCAACAGTCTTGTGAAACAGAACCTTCACAATAACACTGAAAAGAAGGGAGCCTGTTTGCAGCCAGTTTGCAGGAAGTATTTGCTGAACATGCTAAATCCTAAAAACTAAAGTAACATTTCAGAAGACTAGTTCACAATTAGCTTTATCTACAGACCAGGCGTTTTGGATATTCCGTGGCTAAGGACTACCAGGCAGAATTTGAACATCTGCAGCCATGAGTGATACACGTGTTTAGTCAGGACCCAGACAGATCCAGGCAGCTACAGCCAATATTCATGAAAAGTTTTAACACTAGTTATCTTGTTAGACAAATTATGCAAAATATAATAGCTTCCAAAACACAGATTTCATTATATTAAGGTTAATTTCTGAGAAACCCCATTGTTCTCACGCTGTGTCCAAATGCATCTGAGTTTAAAATGTAGCAGGGAAAAGCAGAGCTTTATTTCACACTTCCTGTACGATGTGGTTTGTCTGCTCAGTTCACGTTACTCAGGAATTAGAGCCCCTTGAGAAGGTTGGGAGTCATGGGGCATGCTAAAATACAACAGTGACTTACTTATGCATCATACTATTTTTGTCACATCTGTTAGACTGAGGAAACTGGAAATTGGTGCCATAGCATGGAATAACTGCAAGGCTCTGGATGTTGTCTTAAAATGAAGGATTATTTAGCCAGCACTGTAAACTTTCTACATGGGTGTTCTCATGCTCTGTCACACATTAAGAACAAATCCTTGGTTGTTGAGTGGCTTCTGTATCTCAGAGCAGAAATGGCTCTAAACTTGGTTTGGCTTTGCAGAAATATAAATTCTGATGAGAAGACTGAAGAACAGAGGGCTGCTGAAATCCTGATGGGAGAAGAAAATCCTCATGTCTGGACACATCTTGTAGCACTGAAAGATTGATTTGTGTAACTCCACTTGGTTTTCAGGGGACTGATAAGCTAGAGCATTGTGACTCACTTTGTTCATCTGTGATCTGGAATTCCCCTGCAATCAATCCAGAGGTTGCTATGGCTCAATTGAAGCAGATCCTGTCAGAGGAAAGCAATGATTCTCTTTTCTAAGCTTGATCCAAACTCATGGGAGCTTTCACGACAGCTATCATCCTTCTTGCTAGATCAGGTCAATCTTGTGTGACGCTATCACCATTCCACAGTCAGAAAGAAAAATAAGGAGGTAAAAAATGGTATAAATAAATTCAGGCTGCAGAAAATAGTGAAGGAATATTAATTTCTAATAGGATTTTTTTTCTTGATTATTTATTCACAGCTGGCCATATAGGAAAATATCTACAGAGCTCTGGCAGATCTGTTGTTACTTAAGTCTATTGTGGTGCACAAAGTAAAGAAACCAATCCAGAGAAGTCCTCTTAATCCTGTGGGGGTTTTTGTGAGCATCTCACTGCAAGTTCTCCATGTTAGTAATTTGGTTAGACACAGGACAAATATACTGAGAACTTGCAATATTTTGCCTGATGGGGAAAGTGAATAGTTTTACCTTGCTGAGATAAGCATAACCTCTTTTTAGTGTGAAATGACTTTTCTGCCATGTTTCCTTAAAAGTATTCATTGTTTTACCATGCCTGTCAGTAACTTGATTTACCAGTCTGTTTGTGCAAAAACAGATTTCTGCAAGTAACATCCAGTACTGGAAAGAATTGGAAAGAACATTTATATAAACATTATGTGTCTGCACCTGATCAAAGATCTTTAAAAATAGGAAGACCATGTCCAAAAGATTACATTTAGGCTACTTGATGTCCTGTGCCTAATGACTGCTAATCTGTTGTAGTCTAATCATACTCTTCTTCACAGACAATTTACACAAGAAGTTTGTGAATTTATGTATTTTTACACATTTAAATTTAAGAGTTCTAGCCATAAAATGTGTGTTACTCCTCTGAATCATATTTCTTGTATGCTCTTTCTCATGATGGCCTTTAAGAAAACATTGAATAAACTTTAAAAAGACAATGTGTTAGAATATTAATGCAGATGAAGTATCTATTAGTGGCAAAATGCACAGGCAGAGAATTTCCTGACCCTTCTTCTACTGCCAATGACCAGGGTTTGTTCTCTGGCAGAAAGAAAAAACTCTTATCAAAGTTTGGATGAGAAAAAAATCCAAAAATATTTGTTATTTTCTGCATAAATTGTACAAATATTAGCTGTTCAGTGAGAATGAAACCCACAACTTCCTTCATGATGCAGATTCTTTAAAAACTAAGCTCTGATCAGCGCTGTATTTTGTGAAGTGTGTTAAGCAGACTGGACAACAACCATGGGATTTAATCCCAGAGTCCTAACTGTGAACTACAAATAGTTTCAGAGCCTGTATTTGGCACGGGCACACTCAGACTTCTGAGCTATATGGCCCATCAAAACCTGGCCAGCTCCCAGAACATGCAGAATGTGTGGAACCTGGATAGCTTGAAAGTTAGCAGAAAAGCAAAATAAGAGGGGTTTAAAATTTAAATATCTTAGACTCTCTTTGATACCTAAGACCTTGAATAGAACTTGCTATAATTTATCAGCTTTGGTCAAAGACCAAGCATTTTGTTTTGCTGCTTCTGAGTGAAAATTAATAAAGCCAGATTTGACCTATAAGAGGCAATAAATCTGATTGTGGAATGTTAATTGCCAAATTAGTTCTTGAGAACATCTCTGAGGCTATTTCAGTTCGAGGTTTTGCTCAAGAATCTGATTCAACTACTACTGTAGTTGAAAGCTTAATATGAATTACAACATACAGAATAGTTATTGAATTCAAGATTACCATATTAAAACCAGATACATAACTTCAGTTTTAGTTTCTGTTAAGGAGATTTACTTTTTCTAGCTAATGATATAGTTTTTAGAAAATGCTATAGCCAATAGAAAACAAAATTGACAAAGAAGAAATTAAATGAAGATGGCTACAACTATTGCTTTCCCTTAAAGAAAAAAACTACTGCTCTTTTTCAGTACTTTTGGTTTATGTGGTTCTTGGTTTATATATCAACTTCATATTCAAAGATAATTTAATAGATACAGGAGGGTTAGAGGACTTTTTCTGAACATTCACAGCTTCCTTCAATAATGGGATGATACGCTAAACAGAAAAGTTCATTTGTATTCAGTGATTCATCTTTATTTTCCTCTAATAAATGCTTGCCATCCAGGGATTGGCATTGCTTGATGTTAAATCAGGAAATAAGAAATAAGAAATAAATATATCTTTATTAATTTTGTAAAGGAAGAAACTGACTTCCTAACTCTGAATTTAATTCAACCTGTACATACTTAGTAGAAAATAATTATGTTATCCTTATTTTATTTAGTTTATTTTCCTCATAGGGATGGGCACAAGAAATGAAATTGGTGAATTAAATATTATTGTTACAATGAACAAATAGCTATTATGGAATACTTAACTCAATTTACTAGAAACAGAATTCATAACACATATCTCTGGAAATTAATACAGCAACATATTTTTTAGTGATTACTTTCATGATTTGAGAAGCTGCATATCTAGTGAATGAAAAATTTAGTTTTCTTGATATAAAGCATAAAAGTTATTAATAATAAGCAGTTTCTAGTTTCTGTCTGACTATAATGCAAATACATAATTCTCAAAGAAATATTATTCAAAGAATTTACCCCCCAAAATACCAGCTATCCCACAGAAGAATAGGGATTAAAAAAACCAAAATATTTAAGACTTCTTTATAATTATTAAATCCTGTATAGTTAATTAATTATAAGTAATTCATTCATTATCTTTAAAATATAACTAGACATTATTGCCACGTCATACAGACAATTTATTTAATCTTAAATGTATATATTCCTACACTTCTAATAATAATATTTTTTTCTACTTGCTTAGGTTGTCCTGTCAGAAGAACACTCTTTGAATCTTTAACTTTCTAATTTTAAGAAAGTGGTTCTACTTAACCAGTAAAAAGCAGTGTGGATTAGTCCAGCAAATTAATAAATAGGGAACTGTGGCACCATTGGGGTTTTTTGATAGTTCCAATTTAAAAAAACCCAAGAGGAAGCTTGCCAAAACTAGTGGCTAAAAGCAAAAAAAATATCCCAATGACTGACACATGTTTTTTATCATTCAAACACTGATTTATCAATGGTGTGATACTGATCTGCTCATCAGTATCACACCATTGTGATGCTGTACATCAGTAAAACTACAGACTTTTAACAGCTTCCCTGGATTTGCAGCTGTAAAAACAACTTGCAGCTAGTCAGCAACATTTTTTCTAACACAGTTTAGGAATAGCACTTTATTCTCCACTGGTTTACTGGGTCATCCTAAAATAAATTCAAATACATTTTTTATTAAAATCTATTTTTTTTTAAAATCTATCCTCTCATCATCTATTTTCAGGTGAGAAATTTCACAGATAGTATTTCAAACAGTGTCAATAAAAAGGGTGAAAATATTTTAGCCAAAGTAATATTTAGGACATTAATAGTGAAATATTTGACTTTTGTGGTGTTTAAGACTGTGATACAGGGAAAAAATTCTTCAAAGATCAGTTTTTGCCCAAAGCCACCCACCCTTCTGTACAGGACAGAATTAATTTTAGACATTGCAGGATTTGGAAATGTGATTTTTTTAGGTACAGATATTGCATGGGACACAGTGATTCTACCTTCTGTGTAGCCTCCTGGTAGGACAGACATTTGTTAATAATGAGAATTATTTTCTCTCAGAATTGATAGTCTTATTTTATTGCATGATGCTATTGCTGTGTTGCATGCAAAGGCGAGGACAACTCTCATTAAAACAACCCACACTTGTCATTTCTTTGCAATAATATTCAAAACAAAATAGGACTTTTATTCAGAGCATTCTGTTCTATTTCTCTCACAAGCTTAACCTAAAATAATTGGACTTTTGCACAGATTAAGTTGGATTTTCAGGGATGATGACAGCCCCACACTCCTGTTGATTTATCTCTCAGACACATTCATCGTATGTGTTAAGCTGTATCACATAATGGTTACTGCTCGGGAGCACTCACTACAGAGCTTCATCCTAAGGAAGACTGACAAAAGTTGGAAGGAAGTCAGTAAATGACAGATTGATGAGCAGAAAAACATGTTGTTCACAGCTCTATGGTGTCCATTAATGGCACCTTGAGCAATAATTTCTTGGTGAAGCCTATAGACAATGTACAGCACCTGTGAACTGGTACAGCTATTATTTGATCTGAATAAAGTCAAGTAGGTTGGATTAATTCTTTGCAAGCAAGTAAAGATAGCCTGCCTGTAAAATAAATTTGCATACAATAAAGTCATGAGCAACCTGATCTAGCTTCAAATTTGGATCTGAACTTAAAACTGATCTTTCTTTGAGCAGGATATTGAATTCAAGGACCTCCAGACACCCATTTCAGCCTACCTTATTCTTTCATTTTACGATGTCAGAAAGTAAAATTATGTAAACAGAGGGAAACATGGCTATATATATGTTCATACAGATACTTTGGTAATTCAAGGACAGGAACTAATAATGGAAAAAAAAAGACGAGAAGAATCAAAGAATTATAGCTACACTCCTCATGTTGTGTGATTTTCCAGAATGTTAAACAACACTGTGCTGTGTTTTGCTGGCGCAGACCTGCACAGCAGGGTGCAGTGAGAGCAAACTAAACATATTCTTAAGATACCTACTTTGGCTCCTTTCTCTTCCTGTGCAAATTCTAAGCTTCATAACACCAGGGTACCTGCAGTGAAGTCTGATAGTACAAGGAAAGCCATTCCAAACCCTCTGAACTCCATTTTCTTTTCCTGTCAAGCAAAAATTCCTCCATGTTGAGACCCATTCCTAACTGCTGTAAGTGAGATGCACCCCAGAAACATTGGTGAAGGCTTCTATTGAGAACCTGGTTTAGATGTGCTTAAGAAACATTTCAGCCTGCCAGAAACCATGAAGATATGCAGCTGGGACAGGTGATCTTTCTGTAAAAAAAGTCACACTATAAATTGTTTCAGTCACAAAAGTTCTATGTAGTTGCAAATGATAGAACAGAAACGACAAAGGGTCCAATCAGGACACAAGTGAGTGAAGAACACAAGTGCTCTAATACTTTATTTCAAATATCAATATCCATTGTATTGATAGTCACTTCACCTTTACCACTACTCCCTCTTTGTGTCAGTGGGATTACTGTGTCAGTGAAGAACTATCCAAGCACTGTCTAGCTCTCTCCAGGGCACAAGATAAAAGCTTTTCTCTGCAATTGAATAATGACCAAGTATAATTCCAGTCTTTTGAACTACATTCCCCCGTGGAAAGAACACTACCCCAAAGAAAAAAGGGGGACAGAGTGACAGAAGGAAAAGTTAAGTTCCCCTCTCAAAAGCCATTATTTCGATTGTTAATATCTCCCCTCCCTGGAGCTACTCTGCCTCTGGCAATTCTTGTGGTCTCAGTCCCACTATGCTTTCTTCCCCTTTCCCTTCCCTATATTCATTATTGCTGTTTCTTTGAGATTCAATGAAGTCCTTACTTATCTACAGGATCACAGAACATATGAATGAAACTTAAAGCCTTTTCAACTCACTTTCTCATCCTATTTTCCTAGTTCTGCTTTCAAAACTTTCATTAGAACAGGTTTTGATGAGAGGATCTCAAGATAACCAAGATTAGCCTGATTTATTTCACAATTTTCCCCCCAGTTTTAAATTTCTTCCTGTATGTATACAGTATTTTTTTAAAGATTGAAGACATTTGAACAGTAAAATTATTAATGACTAATCATGATGCATTAATCACACATCAATTTGTTATTTAACTGAAGAGCAGAAAGAATCTGCAAGTACTAGAGTTGGAGACTCTTATTTATGAGCGCATCTTTTAGCAATTTATGTTTAGCCTGGTGTATGTTGAGTGCCAGCACTAACATGTTAATGTATTAGCATTGTCAGGCTAACTGAAATAAGTTATAGCTGTGGAAAATAATAGGAAGTGGTTCATTAGAAAGGTTAAGTATTGTGCAGAGCATTGTCTGTGTATATAGCCAATGCTGCCACCATGAAGTGCAAAGACTGTGAGAGTAGAATTACTTGATAAAACATTCACTTTCCAAATATACAGTGAGATTTCATACCAATCTCCATTTTGTCTGCAGCAGTCCTGATATATATCCAGAACATTGCCAGCAGGTCAAGGGAGGTGATTCTTCTCCTGCTCAGCACTGGTGAGACACATCTGGAGTGCTTTGTACAGTGCTGAGTTCTCCAGTGAGAAACAGACATGGATGTATTACAATGTGTCCACCAAGGCAGTGGAGCATCCAGAGCGTATGAGCAAAGACTGAGACAGATGAGACTGTCCAGCCTGGAGGAAAGAAGGTTCAGGGAATCTTTTCAATGTATATAAATTTCTGATTGGGGCCAAAGGGAGAGGTGTAAAGAAGATGGAGCCAGGTGACAAGACTTTTCTCAGTGGTCAATGATGAGAAGAGAGAAAATGAGCACATGCCTAAACACAGGAAATTCCAATTAACATGAGCGAAACTACCTTTTCTTTTTCTTTTTAATGTGAAATTTGCCAAACACTGAAAAAAAAACCCCCACAAACCAACTGAGGTTGTCTACAGCTGTGGAATTTCCATCTTTGATTGTATTCAAAACTGACAGGACAAGCACCTGAAGAACCTACTCGAGGTAACTCTGTATTGAGAAGGGGCTTGGACTAGACTATCTCTGGAGGTCACAGTCAGTCATTCTCTGATTGTGTCTCTAGAAATGATACCCTTTGCCAGTGGAAATACTCAGTGGCAGGATCAGATCCTGAAGAGAGCAATTTGTGGCATTTTAAATACAGAAATGCACATGGTTTAACTGTAATGGATGCAGCCAAATAATTTTCTCACCTGGATTAGCTCACAGGTGCTAAAGTAGCTGTAAATCCTTTCTTAAATCTTCTCCCTGGAATAATATTAAAAGTACAACTTTGTCCATAGTTGTTAGATGGAAAAGGAGAATCAAGGATCAAGTAAGCCAGAAAAGATTTTCTTGCTACTGTGCCATGTAAGTGGCCACAGTATGTAGGAAGATTCTGAAAATCTGCTTCTGTCAACTAACTCACTGCTTGGTATTTTATATATAATATTTGCCTTGATATTTTACATAGACTTAGCTAGTATCTTCCTAGCATATCAGCATATCATAAGAAAAATTTCACTGGTGGGAATGGTAGAAGCTTTGCTATTTGGCAATTATATGAAGAGTTTGGACTTCATTGCAGGAATTGTGTATTGACAGAATTAAATGTATTAAGAGTTTGCAGCAAAGAGGGAGATGTTTCTAAGTTAGGAGCCATTTCAGGCTCCTCAAAGAGCTTTCCAAGGGAGTGTGAACTGGGGGAGCTCTTAGACACCTTGAAGACTTCCCTGGTTACAATGCATGAGCATCGCCTTGAAGGGAGAAGAGTGCTACATGAGGTGCCTTTGCTTGAAATTTCTGCTCACTGAATATGACAAGAGAAATAAGAAGCTGTTTCTACTGAATCATGGGTCAGACACCAGCTGCAGAATTATTCAGATTGGACCACACAAATAAAGCCCAATAACTAAATGTTTGGGGTTTTAAAATTTGAAATTAACCTGGTACCCAAGGCATTATTTTCCTGTTTCTTTCTTGGGAAACACAACTGTGAAAATATTTTTCAGTACTTGGATACTAATTCTGCCAGCTGTGAAAATGTAGAGTAGGAAAACTGTGCTCTATATGGCCATAGGCATGATTTCAAATAACCCTGCATACTTTAAAGACAGTTTCCAGAGCATATGATTCCCAGATTCTCTTCTACTTACCTAAAATAATCTGATGAGACACAGAAAACTTCAGTGAATGAGTAGTGAAATGGTTTTTTGGCTTTCCTGATGTTTTATTCTTTATGTCCAGCCAAGGTAAGTTGTCATGATAAAATAGGGATTATTGGGAACATTCTCAGTAACAGGGATTTTTCATGTCTCTCTGATCTGGGAAGCAATTCTTCACAGAAATTTTTCATGATAAACTTTCTAGTTACAATATTTTGTTAGTCTTGCAACAGACAATATAAAATGTACATGTGTGATTAATTGACATCACACATTGACACGGAATTTAGGATGTCAATAGTTAAAATTGATTCCTATAACTAAATGTGAAAAATTTATGAATGTAGGCATAACCTTTCTCTGTCAGCTTCAGTGACATTTGTATTTGTCATATTTTTTCTTTCCATCTTTATTCTGACACTGAGATACATTTTTCTTCTATAAAACTCTTATTTTTCTTCTTAGTATTTGTCACAGTTAGATTTACTGACCCTTTTTAACTTAACTTCTGGATGGAAGTTGAATTAATTTCTGTTGGTCAGATAGAAACAGCTGAATATGCATTATTTTTTAGCTTTACAACTGGCTTTAGATGAAGACATTTAGGATAATGTATAGTGGAAAACACAATGTCATTAATATCTTTTTTTTTTTATACTGTCCCTGGTTTCATAAGATTTTTATATCATCCTTTCTTTTCTGCCCCATTGATACATGAAACTAATAATCTACTGCATGTTTTATAAATCTAGTATCTGCTGGCAATATCAGTGGTAAAAATATTTAATTAAAAGTAAGATCCAACTATTGTAATTATCATTGAGAATTCATAGAACTAAAATATATTGAAGGGAAACAGCTTTAGTCTTTTGTCAAATGGCATGGAAAGGAAATTCTGGAGGACCTCATCTGAGTCATATCCCTTGTTGATAAGAGATAAATGTGCAAGTTGGAATAATAATGCCTCTTATTTTTAAGGTCACAGATTTAAAATTCTTCTCCTTCCCTTCAAATCACTAAAGTATCCAGTGGGAAATAATAATTGTAAGAGTTTATAACTTGTAAGATATTATAACTTGATGCTTCAAACCTTTTCTAGCTTTACTGCAAGTGTTATATCCCCTGATTTCCATTCTCATTGAAATAATTAGTCTCTCAATAGATATGGATAATTTCTCTACTTTTACTATAATGTGGACAGCTGGATTCAGATAGGTTCCTAGGATAAGGTGGTGCAATTTTGCACTTCAGCATCTCCTACTGAGTTTTCTTTGAGATATATATATATATTATTACTCTTATTTTTTCTCCTTTGATTCACCATTTAATTGTAGCAGCCTCTGTCTTTGGGGTTTTTTTTGTCCAATTCAGGATTTATGATATATGTAGAGAATTTCTAAGGTACCCTTTTTCACTGGAATGGGTTCTCCAACTAAAATATCATTGAAAAATTAGTCACCCTGCTGTTGGAGAAATAATGTACTTGTACATATACAGATATATGGTAAGTGCAAGGAGAAATTATTTCTTTCTTGTACCATTGTGTTGTTGGTTTTTGGGATTTTTTTGTCTAAGACAAATAAGCAATTTATCTACACAAACAAGCACCCACAGAGTAACAGCACCCAGTAGCTAAAAGTTTGGGAACGGATAGCTCATAAAGACATACACATATGCAAAACACTTTTAAAGCATAGATAAAACGATATATACTTTCTTTTGTCCCTAAAGCAATGAAAGTGCCACAAAATTAGCATTTGAGAGATATGAAGGGGAAAGAAATATCAAAAGTCTGACAGAGATACTCCATCATGTTTTTGCTGTTTTAAACCTGGACATCTGTCCTGTTTGTGCCTCCCTCACGGTCAGCATCTGTTTCACCTGTTAGCTTCCAGTTCAGCAACCTTCAGGCTATCCTGAGGGACAATTCTTTCAGAATGCTCTGAGATTTTTCTGCCTCTCACCCACTTACTTTTCTTGCACAGACTTCAAATCTTGAAAAAAAATTGCAAATTTATATCCTATTCTTTCTACAGCAAGGTGAAATATTTCTTTTTCAAGTCTTATATTTCATAAAAAAATTCAATACAATTTTTCTATCAGTGGGTGTTTTCTGAAAAACTTATTTTTGACAACGAAGAGTATGTTTCTTTGTATATTTTCTATTTTTTCTTTTTTACATAACAATCTGTTTTTCCCCTTCTTGCATGAACCACGGAATAATAACTTACAGTCAGCATCAGCAGTTCCATTGTATGGGTTTTTAATTATCAGTTTTTATTAATACAAAGCAAATTAAAAATCGAGTTTTCACTTAACCATCATTTCTTGTAACCAGAAATTTTGAAGAAAGACCACGTTCTTGTGACATTTACAGGATCCAAATGGTCATGATCAAGGTTCTCAGGCTCTTTGTTTAGGCTCTGTGCAGACTCAGTTTTGTACCACATCATGCTTGGCTCATAGTTGTGCTAGATGAGATTTATATCTAAATAAGCCTACAGAGATTTTCTCAGTTGTGCTGTTCTCCAAAATTGAAGGATATACAGGTTTTCTCCTGTTCTACATTGATGTTTTCCCATAATTTCCTTTTCAAAAAAATGTCTAGTACCCAAATTTGTGCTGTTTCTCTCCTTCTGTACTTTTTTTTTTTGGTGACATCTCAATTTGGGCTTTTTTGTTATTGAGAAACTGATAGTCAAGACCAGTCATCATAGAACATTTTTAATTAGCTAAACTTTTCTCACAACCACTTTTGGCCAGACATTTGTTCTAAAATAAAAATACCAAATACAAGACAGCAAAAAGTACATGCTATTCTGCAGCAAGTTGTGAGAGTTTCTACAAGTGCCCAGCAACACAAATTAGGAGTAATGATGAAAATCAGGAAAAGGCTAAAATAGACTTGCAGCTGAAAGAAAGATTGACTTGCCAGTATTTCTGTGGCATTGTAAGCATGATGAAACTGAGTATATGTTTAAACTAGAGCAAGCCAAAAAGCCATAAAGGTTGAAAGTGATTGGGTAAGAAGGACATACTAAATAAAAATTAAATCCATTAGTTGTTAGTTCTTCTCTCTAGCCAACCAGTATATTAAGTGGTTTCCCTGGTTTTTAAGAGCATGCAAATTTAGAAAAAAGTCTTAAAATAAAAAGAAAGTATTGTGTTATCTATGTCTATAAATAGAAACTGAGAGAAACTAAAACATATTGAGAGTCAATTGAGACATTGAGTTAAGTTCCTGAAATTAAAGATAATATTCTGGATATGTCATTGCTAGCTGAAAAGTTGGCTGAGAAGGGTATGGGATCTCCATCAGTAGAAAATGCTAAGAACAGCTCTTGACAAGCTGCCCCTCTCTTAAAATAGGGGATCTGACTAGAAGGTTACACTTTGCCAGCCAGCTCTCAGGAAATCTGCATTAGCAACTGCTACAATGGAAAGGAATTAATTTCACATTTCAGTTTCATTGGAAGTGCTTAGGTGCAGAGAGTAAAGAAATGAGAGAAAGTCAGGAATCCAGGCAAATAGGTAAAAAGACAATAAGCCAAAGGAAGACGAATCATATTTACATCAGGGAAAATTAACATTTCATTGAAAATTTTCACTCCTTTGCTACAATTTTTTAATACCAGGTATGTACAAAATGCTATCATCTGCAATTGCACTGAAGTAGTGTGGTCACAAAATGATGTGATACTAAAAATGTGACTAAGTATCTGAAGTTTGTAAATGTCAATATTTTGATAACTGCAGCCTAAAATTTTAGGCTTTTCTGGTAACTCCCTTTTTCTCCATAATGGTTTTGGTTGCTCTTCTCCATACTAACTCCAACATGTCCATCTTTCTGATAAATCACTTCCAGAATGTAACACAATATTCTAGCTAGAGATACACTACTGCCACATATTAGCTACTAATGTGATAAACATTGATATTGATGGATGGGATACTACAAAATAGACTCATTTTTAACTGAGTCAACATTTAAATTTAGATTTCTGTTGTTCATTCCATATTTTGTAAGGTGTAATCTGAAAGAAGAGTAAAATATGGGTTTATGTAAAAACATATGAAAAAGAATTTTGTTTTTGAAAAGATTCAGATATTTCAAAAATTAGATTTATTCTGTGTCAGGATGGACAGGGTGCTAAAATCCACAGAAAAGAGCCCTAGATCAGGGCCTTCTGTTTCACATAATGGCCAATAATGTGAGATCAGATGTAAGCCTGACTCTGCTTGAGTCAGGCTTAAGTCAGGTTTCTGTCTTCCCCGAAAACAGCTCTAATTACCAAACTGGACAAGATGCTATTCTGACCTCGCCTGAGTGTCACAGTCACACTCATGACTGGAATTTTTTTCTTTGATCTTCTCAGTGAGAGCGCATATGTAATTGATACAGTCAAATGACTGCAGATTTTTCAAATCACTGTCAATTAAATATCTCAGTTGATTCTTATGCAAATATATTTAGTTAGTCCTTCCTGTCCAAGATACAAATTTCAGTGGTTTTATCTGTAGCTGATTGTTCACTTTGAGCCTCATGGATCACATTTACAGAAGATTAAGCGTGAAATGTTATGGACCCAGTTCATTCCTGTGCAGTAGAAGATGTAAAAGTCACAGAGCTCTGATTCCTCAACTCCTCTCTAAAGAGCAGAAAGAATACTGGCTATGCTGTCCTGAGAGCCCTCTGGGACAGTTCTCTCCCATGCACTGGGTATCTAATTCTGTAGTCCCCAGCTCCAGCCTCCCCCTGCCTTTGTAGGTCCCAAACAGCTGTGTGGTTTTTGGTTTCACAGAACATCACTGCTTTGCAGAGAATCTGTGGCAGATATCAGCTTGAGTTTGACTCACTTTAATTAACATGTGGAATTCCAAGCAGATGTGCTCTAATTGAGGATGCTTTGACCCTGCTCAGTCAGGAGCTTAAAGTGTAAACAGAATCCAAAATTGATTAATACAAAAAATCTTTCTGAAAACCAAAACAAAATAGGACAAAACAAATAAAAACCCACATGAGGGACTGGCAGACAGAACAGTTATCAAAGTATCTTTCATAGGTATGAGGTCCCATATGGCTTTTTTCCTTTACAAAAGATACAAACTTTTTGATAATAACATTGAGGCCTGATTGTTTCATAGTCAACATAGCTATTTTGCTGAGATATACAAATTTAGAAGTGTAATTAGCTGCTCTGTGCTTTTTTTAGTATCCATGAAAAGAGATCAGAAATCTTCCAGGCTGATTTCACATACCACTGTCTCTGGCTAACCGGGTGTCTCTGATTTTCCACCTGAAAATAAGGAGAAAATACACTATGACTTAACACTGAATACCATAACTGAGAAAAATCATTGAATAAAATCTGTGGGGGTCAATATTTAAGTTTGCATTCAGCATAACTTTATTGAAGACTCATACTTCAAGAATCCCAGAACAGCTGCATATACTTTTTGATACAGTTGGATTAATTTCTGAACCTTCATTTACCATTTACCAAAATAAGAAAGGTACTGAATAGCTCCTACCTAACAGAGCAGAATTAGAAAAGCTAGTAACCTATTGAAAGCCTATTCCTAGATTAACTGGTCAGAAAATTTAACATATAACTACCTGACCAAAGATCTTAATGTATGTGTCAAAGCAGTATATACACATGTACTGTAGTTTCTCAGGAGATGACTCAGGGAGTTTGTATTTTGTTACATGTTCTAATAATTTGCTGAATTTAAAAAAAGATATAAAACCTTAGAGAAACTGTTCTGAACAGCAAAGAAAATTAACATTTTAAACATATATAATTCTGAGATAAATTAGAATTGTTAGGTAAATAGAGAATACATTTATGAGTTAAATAATCTTGGAAATCTCCCCAGTCGACAGGGCAACAGGCAAAAGCAAGGTTATAATTTTATTTAGTAACCAGCTGAAAAATCTGAACAGAGTATTTCTTTTTCTCTTAGCTGGTTTCTTTTTTTTTTTTCTTTACCAGTGCACAAGAAAGAACTAAATATAGTAACTCCCTAATTTAAAGCAAAGATATGTCAATGAAAGAAAACAGAAAGATTTTGAGATGTTGTGCAGCAAAAACTGTGGGGGAAAAAGAAAAGATGAATCCTTAAACCCTCTTTAGTAAACCTGTCATTACAGTCTGTGGTAGGCAAAATCTCTTTTGCTTTTTACAGATTGTATATGAATCATAAATCTTGGTGTCAGATACTGTAGTCAGTTCTCTTTCTTAAAGATACAAATCTTTTACTGTCCTTATCAAGGCTAGTGGAAATTTAGGATTGCACAATAGACTAAATTAAGGTTGTTCTCTATTCCAGACACTTCTGGGTATGCAGTTTAAGATTTTGGCATTTTCTGCCTTTTGCATAATTGATTTTACAATCTTAATGACATTCCTTTAATGCTTATCATCAGTGAGATGGAAAATCTGCTCAAAATTAATTTAGAGTACATCTCAGAGATCTTGGCAGATGGAGGGACCTTACCATCAGCCTCTAGGACAAAATTAATGCTATCAAAATGAAAATGCCTTCTCTAACTCTGCATGTCCTAAGAGGTCTCCTGTTTATCATTCATCTATATGACTGTGGGAAAAATAACTTGATTTTAAATATTTCTCTTGCAGACAGATGAGAGGAAAAAAATAATTTGTGGACATTTGCAGCATTTGTCTGATCTGAAAACTTCTGTGTGCCTATTTTGCAGCTCTTTCAGGCAATCCCCCTTTCTGCTCTGGAAAGCCAAAATACATTATCCAGCACTGCTTAACTTCCACTGCAGGAATGAGGTTTTGCCCCTTATTCACAGAGGGCTTGGGGTCAGCCTACTGCAACTTTAACTGCTTGATGCCTCCTGAAACACCTCTTAGGAGAGAACATACACCACTTTGGCATAAACTGATATATAATCACTTCTTGGAAGTTAACTCTAAGAACTGGAAAATGTCTAGTATACTGGAAAATCAAGATAAGAAGACAGACTTTGTCTTTCATTTAATTTTAGAGACTGCGCTTCAGCCACTGTAGTATTAACACCCATCAATATATATGGGCAGTATAGATATATCTACAATCTAACCCATTGAACCTGAGGAACAAACATATCTTTAAAGACTTGGGAGATTGGTTTTTTTTTTTTTGTTGTTGTTGTTTTGTTATGTTTTGGTTTAATTCAGGACAGAGGAAAAAATAAGGACTATTGCTTTTGATGAAAAGGGTGTATAAGGTTCAAGCAGGCAGCTGCAAGAAGCCGGGTGCCAGTCCTCAGACTGATTTGTGCACAATATTGAAACCTTGCCTGTGGGAAAACATACTGTAAGACATTAAAAACTTTTTTATTGATTATGATTAAGACTGGCCCAAACACCTGTCTCACACACACTCTGCCAAAGCAGACATGTTGGAGCTGTGGATTACCAAGATGTTTTGGGACTGTACCAGACTTCAACTGTCTTGGCTAAAATAAGGTAAAAGATAAATCTGATAATGGTAAGTAGATGAACACAATAATGCTTCCTAGAACTATGTTTTGGGATATATCCCAGCCTTTTGGAAGGTCTCTAAGTTGTAGAAAGCCAGATTCTCTAAAGTAATTCTTGTAGCCAAAGAACATATATTGCTTCAGATGGAAAATAGATTCTCTCCAGGGACAGAAACTTGGCACATTAATTTGGGGGAACTAGAAGCTAAGAAATGAGTGCAGTTTCAAATAATAGGGACCTTGAGACAAATCTAAAAAGTCTTCATCCAACTTTTTACAACCCTTATTAATCCTTAGAAATTGAATACTGAGAGATCTCTTTCCACTGTCTCAATCTCTCCAGCATTTCCCCCACCCATGTAGACATCCTGTCTCCTTGCCCAACAAATTCTCCAGTCCCCTACTTCTTGTTGGGATAGTCCCTGGTTTTCATTTCAGTTCATTGGGCTGTTTTTCTGCAGCTACAGCCTTTAATTACCGTCTTATGTATGTATAAGTGTCTCCTAGTCCCAGCTTTTGTTGAAAATATTTTGTAGAGTCACTATATTGCATGAGCACCTGAAGGACAGGATCCAATCCAGAGGGACCTGGACAAGATCCAGAAGTGGCCCATGGGAATCTCATGAGTTTTAATAAAAGCAAGTGCAAGGTGCTGCACTTGGGTTGGCACAAGCCCCAGGAATCAATCCAGGCTGGGAGGTGAACAGATTGAGAGCAGCCCTGCCGAGAAGGACCTGGGGGTGCTGTGGGTGAGAGGCTGGACATGACCCAGCAATGAGCACTCACAGGCCAGAAAGCCAAACGTGTCCTGGGCTGCATCCAAAGCAGTGTGGGCAGTAGCTTGAGGAGGTGATTCTGCCCCTCTACTCCTTTCATATGGGATCCCAACTTTAGCACTGCATCCAGCTCTGGTATTCCCAGCACAAGAAAATCATAGACCTGTTGGAGTGAGTCCAGAGGAAGCTCTCAAGATGATTAGAGGAATGGAGCACCTCTCAAATGAGAAAAGGCTGAGACAATCAGGCTTGTTCATCCCAGAAAAGAGAAGTCTCTTGGGTGACGTAATTGTGGCCTTCCAGTACCTGAAGGGAGCCTATGAAAAAGACAGAGAGGGACTGTTTACAAAAGCATGTAATGACACAAGGGGGAATGGATTCACACTAAAAGAGAGTAGACATTAGGAAGAAATTCTTTACTGTGAAGGTGTTGAGGCACTGGCACAGGCTGCCCAGAGATCCTGTGGATGCCCCATCCCTGGAGGTGCTCCAGAACAGGTTGGATGGAGCTCTGAGTAACCTGGTCTAGTGGAAGTTGTCCCTGCCCATGGCAGGAGGTTGGAACTAGATGATCTTTAAGGTCCCTTCCAACCCAAACCATGCTGTGATTCTATATGTCTTGCTAAATTTTACTGAGTGCTAGGGTAGGTCTGAGAAGGCTGTTTGCAGACAAAATCTGTTGGAAATTTTACTGATGGATGCCAACCAGTTTCTGCTGATTCTTAAAAGCCTGTAACTCAATACTATTTCTGCTCCCTCTACCGTGTAGAACAACAAATGTCTGTTATCACCAGTTGTGGTGTACATTAAGTGATACCTCAAACTGAGTTTTATGTTCTCACCTTGGAATTTGCATGTGTTTTAATTGTGATAGTAAATTCATGTTTTTCCTCCATTTATGAAAGCATGTTGGAACAGTTTAGGAGACAAGTTCTAATGGATAGAACATCCTGATTTTCAAGTAACCTAACAATTTCAGGGTGAGAAAGTTTTGGCTGTAGCACTAGAACAGCTACAGTAATATTGTCAAGTTGGCACTGGATGCAGCCTGAGCTAGCGGTGGCAGAGCTGTTTTGCATGGAGGTGAGTATTTATCTGGCTTCATCATAAACTCTGACCATTCCAGCAGTCTGTGGCTACACAGCCTGCCAGGCAGGAAGAAGCAAAGCCTGTACTGACAAAGCTGACTCAAATGCCTGGATCAATTTTAATTTGAACTGTATTACATGTGATAGTGGGCCTTTCAGTGATGTCCTGAATCTGAAAAGAGGAACAAATCTGGTCCAAATTATGATATAGTGATTTGAAATCCTTGAAATATTTTTACATGTTTTTTTCCTCATGTTTTCACTTCCAACTAAAATAATATATATGATTTCATGTCTTCAGAGAAACAAGGACTAGTAAAGAGAAGAGAGAAAAACCTGTGAAGTGATTGCATGTGCCGATTTTAGTTTCTTGGAGCTGGTGATAGAAACATGACTATATAGGAATTATTGAGTCATTACAGCAGTTAATTTAGAAAAAGATTTTTAAAAACCTTTCAATTTATGTTGCCATATATTATGATATAAATTTAATGATTGTAATGGTATAAAGACAGTCATGGTACAAATATAGCATTGGTATAAAGGTCTCGTTTAACTATACTGATGGATATTTAAAGAAATTTTTAAAGAGTCTCATGTTACACTGAAGTTGTCTATACCCGTATTTCACTCTTCTCCTTAAAGCACTCTTTTTCTGAATAACTAGAGAGAGTAGTCTCTAGAGGGTAGGGTGGCTTTGCTAATGGAAGGTAATGATCACAGGCAAGGTGAACACTAGAAGCTCTTGGACACATCATGATGACCCACCCTGGAGGTGTGGTGACTAAGTTTTTGGTAAAGGTCCCTTGGGGCAGATCAGAGGGAAACAACACTGAATGATTAGGGTTGTATATATATATATATGAAAGGTTTGTATATATATATATATGAAAGGTTTATATATATATACATATGACAGAAAACAACACAGTCCATATATATATATATATATATATATATATATATATATATATATATGAAGTATGTAGTTGTTTTGGTTATTATCTATAGAAATATAACAATATAAAGGTTTAAAATATCACTTAAGAAAATATATAAGGAAAATAAAGAAAGAGAAAGAAAGGATAACAGTAGACTGTGGAAAGATACTACCACCCATGGATCTAGACTTGATTGCTGCAATTTAGATGTTCATTGGTTATTGTGGTGGTCCAATAGGGATGGGGGAGACTCACAAAAGACAAAGTTCAATGGGTTAATGTGCACTCAGGTTCAGGTGGGAATGCCCAGGTACCTCCCTTACTGGGGAAGTTTTACAGTGTCTGATGTAACACTGTAGATCATGTGAAGTCCTCTGGTGGATGGCCCCAGAAATGAGTCTGGGGGCACTTTGGGGGTCTTTGATGGGTTATGACCCCTTTTAAGACATGACATCTACCTCCTAGAGCTGCATCGTTGAGCCAGTTGTGTCATGTCAGAAAGGATCAATAGGATGAATACCTTTATTCTTACATGACAATATCCCGATACCTCCCTCAGGGTGTGTTTTACACCTGGGCTTTATAGGGAGGGAGGACAATGGCATGATAAAAAGCATTATCCCACCTGCTTCTTACCAGCATTTTCCTTCATCCAGCTCAAATAACATCAGTCCCAGTTTCTCAGGGACACAATATTGCAGGGCTCAACCAGTTCAATCTAAACAAAGGTCTGTCATCCTCCAGTGGTGGATGTTCACCCTGTCTGCACCTGGGCTGTCTTTATGCAGATCAGAGGTTTTGCCACCACAAACCACCCAAAAATCCTCCTCCCTCCCCTTTGCTGGGGGTTGCAAACCTGGCCTCAGCAAAGCACCTGCTGCTTTTGGAAAAGGCCAATTGCTTGAGTAATTAACCCTTACAATTTCAGTCTCTCTCACACAACTGAAAATTAGCCCTATAAAAATACTTCCTTCCAAAATGCTGACTTTGATTGATCCCATGAGTGTTTGTTAGAATGGTAATAATTGGAAATATGATATAAAGGATGGTGGAGAAGGGACCTGAGGAAGACAGAACATTTACTTTAAGGAACAATAAAGACTTAGTTTGACTTTTATTGCTTGCAAAGACACAAACTTAAATGTACATTGAAACTTCATTATACTGAAATGCTGAAGAAGCAGCAGACCTATTTTATCATGGAGACGCTTCTTTCAAACAAGTGATGACTTTTAAGTCTTTAAAACATTTTACGTGTAATGGTTGGATAGCCACATGCTGATTTAGGAGGTTTATTTCTTCAGAGCGCTGGTAATAGCAGAAATACCAAAATGTGTTGCAGTTGTTCTGAAATGGAGCTTCATTTGTCTTGTGAGTGTGAAATAAACCAAACTATATACTGCTAAGTAGTGACATGCACTAATTGATCGCTTTTGATGCCACCTTTCATTTTAAATTAACACTGAAGATTCAATACCTTTGGCTCTGCAAACCTGCTAAGCCCTGCTTTGTCATTTTTATTCCTTTTGTACTGTTATCAAACAAGCAAATTCAGAGTTGGAATTCCACTTGAAATTAAGCTTCCAAATGAAAAGGAAAAAATGCCAGACACTCTAAAATCTTAGCTCGTCCAAGAGTTATGCAAGTGTAGACTTGTAATATGATGGTTTGTTCTGCTCCCTTAAAAAGTTCACATGAGAAAGTTATTACAAATGTTCTTTAGAGTAGATTTGTATATCTGACTTGTTATACTTAAAGAGAACTGCAAATGCAAACAAAAACACAAATTTGAAAAAAAAGACAAAAATGCTCAATAGTCTTCTATTTTAAAAATTACCCTACTTCTTATATTGAATATCATCCTCCTTCAGAATCTAGCTTTGTCATATTTTCATAAAACATAAACAAATCCATAAATTTCATTTTCAGAGTATAAGACACATAGTTTCTGTCCATAATTCTATAATCATTGTAAACTAAAGCAGCATCTGAAATGAACCTATTGATCAATTCTTATGTATAAGCTAATACAATAATAGAACATGTGGTCTGTTATGAAAATGTAATTGGGGATTCAAACAGCATACATTTAACAAATGTACAGTTAATTCCAAAGCTTGGAATTTCCTATGATATTTTTCTTGGATTCATATTCAAAATCTTTAATGCATCAAGAATAGTCACACAGACAGCAGCTTATCTGTAATCCCTAGCTTCAGGGTGTGACACTCTTAAATAGTTGTATAGAAAACCTTCTGCTCATATTTGATAACCATTAAACAGAGGCCTTTACAAATTTCTATCCAGTCATGTCTGATTGCATTTCTCTGCATTTCCAAAATGAGACCAATGAAGTGATGTTAGCCAAGAGCTATAGTATTAGACTGTATATAGAGTTGAGTTCTGCATTTTCCTTAGTATTTTTCAATTCGATTACTCTTTTTGCCTTAATGACATAAATGATTTTCCACAAACAGAAAACAACACAGTCCTAGTTTAATGAAGGTATGCTAACAAGGGTGTTACAATTTTAACAGAAATGCTGAGATACAGTTAAAATTAGGATATTCACATGTATGAATTCAAGTTATTTATAAAATCACATTTTCTGTAATAGCTTTAAAGGGAAGGCTTTAGTTAGCAAGAATCTTTTCTAGAAATAGCATAACTACAACAGCAGAAAAACTCCTTTTGTCGTTTTGAGCTGTATTTTTGTGAGGAAATATGTCACCATTCATGGATCACCACAGACAGAAGAATATGTACAAGGCAGGAAGTGATGTTAGTAATGAAATAAGAAATAACATCCTTCCTTCAGTTCTGTGCACATCAAATATAAATCAAATATAAATCTGTGAGATGGGCAGATGACTTTTTCTGTCTTCCCTTTCATTATGCAAGATTGAACCATGAGTTAGGTGATACTTACCTTGCACAGAATGGAAAGGTTCCATGAAGAAATGGAAGGAGAAATTAAAATTTCATCATTTGTAAGCACAGGAATGAAGAGCTACTAAAACCGAAGTCTCAAATGTCCCATCATGTATTTCATGTGTTCTTTCTGGTAGCAGCAGTGATTGAGGAGGCTCAGGGTGACCTTATCACTCTATTCTTACCTGAAAGGAGGTTGTAGCCAGGTGAAGGTCAGCCTATTCTCCCAGGCAACCAGCAACAGGATGAGAGGAACTAGCCTTAAGCTGCACCAGGAGAGGTTTAGTGGACATTAGGGGAGATTTCTTCACAGAAACTGTTGTTAAGCATTGGAATGGGCTGCTCAGGGAGGTGGTGGAGTCACTGCTCCTGGAGGTGTTTAGGGAAAGGTAGCATGTGGCACCCAATGTGATGGTCTGGTTGATATGGTGTTTGGTCACAGGTTGGAATCAATGATCTCAGAGGTCTTTACTGAGATTATTCTGTGTTGTCTCAAGGCACAGAAATGAGGAGGAGTGAAAACCCTTTGTTTTCTATGCCACTGAAGCAAAGACAATATTCTATTGACTCAACACAGAAATGCATAAAAAAGTCCAACACTATAATGCCTTACGAAGCAACATTTTTTTCTCACAGCTACTTCATGAACCTGGACAATTTTTTTTTTTTTTACTTACAGTGGAGAACCTCTTCAGTTTTCATACTTAATCCAAATTACTATTGAGGAATGCTGTGATTTTTTTTCTGTATTCTATGTGAATGGATTTCTTAGTTACACTAATATACAAGATGAGCTAAGGCAGGCATTCACTTGGTTCCCCCATCTCATTTGAGATGAATTCTAACACATGTGGGAGCTGTGAGCTTGCTGCCTATAAGATCAGCAGACCCACAATGGCCAGCCAGGAGAACCAATGAAACACTGAATTGAGCTTTCAAGGGGCTTTTGAGATCTTAGCTACTGCATCAGAAAACAAAGCCAACCATAAATCTGTTATGTATGTGAATTAAGGCCAAGCTGGTTTTCATTTTTTTTTTTTGTTTTAATCTAATTTTTTTCTGTCATTCATAAATATTGTTGGGGGTTTCTTGTTGTTGTATTAAAATAGTTACCTTAAAACATTTTAATGATACCTGGAATCTGTTGTATTTGTCTTTGACATTGGCTGGAATTTGAACTAATGAGAAATCCAGGACTAGACCAACAAAGTTTGTGAGTTCATTTTTTTGTATTTTATTACTTTGATCTTCACAGCTCCATTTTTTTTTTTAATATCTTTTGCAAATTATTCTGTTTGAACAACTGCCAAAATTCTAATTGAGAATGTAACAATTGGATGCTTTGTCTTGTTTGCCATGCCATCTCACCCAGAGCTGGTAATTTTCTGCAAAAGAGAACAAGGAACCACACCCCAGGAGAAAGGTCAATGATATGATTTGAGACAGGAGAATGTCTGGAAATCCTGAAAACATGATCTTGGAGACCACTGCCACCTCTTCCTTCATAAGCACACTTCCTGCTCATTTGTCCACCTTCATTTACAACGTTTCTTGCACTCTATATTAAGGGAATTTCACCACAATATGGAATCCAGACAGGTACAGTGTATATCCAGAAGGAGAGCAATGTCATGTATATGTGTGTTTACATGTTTGTTCATGTATGTATGTGCAGAGGATCTGTCAAGGCCCTGATTAACTGATCTGCAGTCCATGGACTCCACTAAGGGATAAGATGGTTAGAGCTTCCACTAAGCAGAAAGATGATTAGGGCATAAATTCCTTAATGTGCTGTATCTCAGACATCTATGGTATCTGACGGTAACCTGGAATTCTCAATGAGCCATTGGGTATTTTGTATGTCCTGCATTGACTTATATTTTTTAGAGTGTCCATACATGTCTATTTCCTTTATTATATACATCCTTTCTCTTTGACCCTGTATTTTAAATAAATTTTTTATTGAATTCAATCTTAACTGATAGAACTGAGTGTTAGTGTCTCTGACATTATTCCAAAAATTTCAGTTCTTGCATGCTTTCTCTGGTCTGGGTTCAGTGGTTTTAAGGTTGTGGGGTTTTTGGGAAGGGGCTGTTATTTTTTGGTTTGGAGGGTTTTTTTGTGATTTTCTGATGGTGGTGGGGGATTTTGGAGGGGGTTTTCATGTCTGGGTTTTTTGGCGGGGGTTCTTTGGTTTGGTTTTTTGTTTGTTTGTTTGTTTGTTTGAGTTTTGCTCAGTTGTAGGAGTTGTTAAGTTTTCATCCTTTTCAAAAGTGCAGAAAATATTTAAGTACCTGAAATTATAACCATGTGTTTTGTTAGAAGTACAGCTGTTGGTTTAAAACCTAAAAAACAAGTTAATTTTCCTGAAAGTGTACTCATCTATGTCAAACATTAGTCTTACAGTGATTCAAATGAAAGGGAAGGATTGTACTTGAATGCATTTAAATAAATCTCCCAAACTTTCAGTCTGCTAATATCCGTAAAACACAAGCAGATTGAATTTCAGCAATATGAGCTTTATCACTACAGGTCAAGCCTACTTTGTTCTGGACAAAGAAAGATTGTGGTATTTTTGTTTCTGGTATCAGCAGGAAAATGGGAAACTACTTGGAAAACATAATAGCAGCTTTCATCTTTATTACTTAAGGCACAGAGACTGCAGCAGGGTTATAGAATGTTCAATGACAAATGTAGGATGCAGAAAAAAGGCTTGCTTGATTTCTATGGTGATTTGGCCTGCTGTGACATAACTATCATCCTTGTTTCCAGTGTAAAAAGTAGAGACAACATTTACCTTCTCTTGAGAATCATTTTAATGTTCAAATCCTATTCAGTTTTACATTTGGTATTAAAGATTGTTGCTGGCCTTAAATCATGAGAAGATATTTCTTCAGGCTGCACACTGAAAAAAATTATTTTCATTGTTAATAATAGTTATAACATCATTTAAAATCTATCAGTCAACCAGCTTCAAGTGTTTTCTAACAGTTTCAAGTCTGTAGATAAAGGTGAAATTAATTACCTCAGTGATCAGACTGTAGAAAGAAAAATATTTAAGACATGGTCAGTATAAGAATATAATGGTGTTTAGGAGAACATAGGTTAATCTTAATAACATGGAACTGATTTGTCTGGCACTAATATAAATGTTAATGAAGTTTATTTCAAAATATCTCATCAAATTTGCTGATTGTTGAGATTGATGTTGCTCTGTTTTCCCCGTCTCTTTCAGGCTGTTTCCATCTTCCCCTGAATTACTCAATAGGCAGTAGGGTTTTCCAATTTCTCCTTGATCAGCTCCATAATAGGGATAACTTTGATCCGTGCCTGGCTTTTTATGACTCCAAAAATATTGCTCACACCCCAGAGGGGGAAGTTTGGTGTACTTCAGCCAGTTTATCCAATCCTTGGGAGCACTATACTCTGTACCTTAGTCAGAGCACCTATGAACTGCAGTTACTTTAAGTGAGAAATTACCTGTGTAATGAGTTTAAATTCAGTGACTCATTTCCATAAATACAAATGGAGAAAGCACGTGAAATACTGCAACATTATTGAATGGATGCCAGGTGTCCATCTGTTTGTCTTCTCAGCTGGAGATAAAAACAGGCCTATGGATCTAGATAAAGAGAGGGAGAGACCACTCAGAATAACTGTTACAGGCGAAACAGATTTGACCTGTGGAAATTAATTTAATATCAATTAAACAGAGTAATGAGAAATCAAAACAAATCTTGAAAAACACCTTCCACCCACACCTCCCTTCTTCCTGACCTCAACTTGACTCATCATTTTCTCTGCCTTCTCCCTCCCAGCAGCACAGGGGAACAGGGAAAGGGGGTTGTGAACACTTCATCACATATTGTCTCTGCCAGTCCTTCCTCCTTGCAGGCTCCTCAAAGTCTTTCCCTGTTTCACCATGGCATTCATCCCATGGAAGACAGTCCTCCATGAACTTCTCCAGCACAGGTCCTTCCCATAGTCTGCATCTGTTCATGAAGTGCTCCAGTGTGGGTTCTGTCCACGGATTGCAGTCCTTCAGGAACAGGAGGACTTCTCCAGCAGTCTACTCTCCATTTGTCCTACTAGGACCCTGCTTCAGTTTGGTATTCTCATGGAATCACAGCCTCCTTCAGGCATCCACCTGCTCCACTCTGGGGTCCTTCACAAGCTGCTGGTGGATCTCTACTCCATCATGGACATCTGCAGGGGCACAGCTGCCTCATCACCATGTTCTACACCACAGCCTGCTAGAGAATCTCTGCTCCAGCACTTGGAGTGCTCCTCTTGCTTTCCCTTACTGACCTAGGTGGATACATAGGTGTTTATCTCATATATTCACATCTACTGCTGTTATTCCAAGCAGTTTTTTCCCCTTCTTAGATACAGCATCCCAGAGGTGCTATCACTGTCACTGATGGTCTCAGCCTTGATCAGCAGCAGGTCTATCCTGGGGCCAGCTGGCATTGGCCCTGTCAGACATGGAGGAAGCTTCCAGCAGCTTCTCACAGAAACCATCCCTGTAGCTTCCTCCCCACATCCCCACCTTGCCTCATAAGCCAAATGCAATTATATTTTTACATTTGCAGGAAAATATTATGTATACTGAAAGGAAGTTAACCTCACTGAAAAAATAAGATTTAAAATTGTGCATATTCCTAAGCATAATTTCCATCTGCATGATGCGCATTAGAGGTTTGTCCTGACATCTCCTACATCTTGAGATTATTCTTCCCAAGGTAGTTCCAAGGCTTCCTTTTTTTTTTTTTTTTTTAAGTCATTCCTATTAATTTTGTTCTACCTTCTTCAAAAGTGTTTGCACAACAAAACATCATTGAATTTTGGCAACTTATTTCCCAGGTGAATGACTTAAATATGAACAGGAGCATTGTATTTGTTACCTGATGAATAGTTTCTATCTGCAAAAGGACTCAGAGGAAAAGAAGATCATCTTAGATGAACAGAAATTGTTATCTGAACTCCCAAACCCAATCTTTCACACAGACATATGTGTAGAGAACAGCAAAGGAGCTGTTTTACAATGACTGACTGGAAAGTGGATCATGTACAACAATGCAACACCATGCAGCACCACTCCATGGGCTCACACAGAAACTGCATACTGCTTAATGTGGAAAAGAAAGATCTGATCAGTGTTTTATGTCAGCAGTCCTAAAGTGCTCCCAAACCCAGATCACATAAGGCGACTTTACAACCAGAGATGAATCTGATGAAAAATAAATACTTGGCTTCTGCTGAAATGCACAGCTTGTGTTCTGAAGTGTTGCATGCATATGGACATCTGAGTGGCCAAGAGATCATCATAATTATCCTTCCCAAAGTTGAACACTTCCTAATATCTTAAGGCTGTAGGAATCTGTATATGTCAGTGCTACCTAGCGAGGTCTGAAACACTTAGAGCTAGACCTACACAGGAATGTGGTCAGTACAATGCTGACCTTTCCTCCTTCTAACTTCTCCCTGTGTTTCCTTAGAGTGAATTCCTCAAAAATTCAGATATCCTCAGCTTTATCAGTAGGAAACTGTATGTTCAAGGGACTAAAAAACTCATGATTTGATAAGAACTTACAGTAGGAGTTAGATGAGGCTTAAATTTGGAGGGCTTTCAAAGCAAACCAGTCCTTACTGGAATATAAGAATCTTTCAGGAGGGTTTCAGTAGATTATAATTTCCTGAAATGTACTGTACTTTTATCAGTTGATTGCAGCATTTTGATTTAGGCATTGCACTGAATATTCAAGCTCAAAATCTAGAAATTGTTTTTCTCTTTTTCTTTGTTTTTCCTCTAGTCAGCAGGGCTCTTCAACAAATATCTCATAGCTAGTGGATGCCCTTATCACTACATAGCAACATGAAGGAGTAAAGCTCCTGCTTTTACTGGCTTACATGTGAATTTTCTTGGAACTATATGTATTTCTTTTATTATTGTCCCAAAGTAATTCATTCTTCAGCATATGCATCTTGTTTACAACAGATAAATCAATTTGAAAAGAAAACCCAGTCATCTGCTTTTGATCTAAATTACAATTCCATGGTGTAGTGCAAAACAATTTCATTTTATACAACATTCTTTTATTACTATCACAAAACACTTTAAGGGCTAAGTCAATCACCAGCTAAAAAGAAGAAGGTATTAAGGTGAGATTTAGAAGAGAAAATATGCAAATGGATCATAGAATCAGAGCACTGCAGACGTAAAAACAATTCATGTACCTTTAGTTGCAGAGTAAGTTGGAAGACAATAGTTATTCCAGCGTGACAAAAAAAGCAGGGTAGAGAGAGTTTATTTGCTGTAAGCTCATTCATATTATTCACATCACTATAATTTTCTATGCCTCCTTAGGCCCACACAATATATAATTTTTCTTCTTTTTGTCTGCCTTTTGTTCCAATGTAGTTTATTACACATTGTTCTTGTTATATGTTGTTCCTGTATGAAAATGAGGGTCAAAGATTTGGACTTTTAAGTTTTCACAGAAGATAATAAGGTTGTCATCAAATAGTCATGTTCAGGAATGAGATGTAAATTCATGGGCTGCTTGCTGGAGAAGTCATATCCCTGAGTTCTGAGAGCAGTAGGGTGGTATGGCTGACAAATTCATTAGATTTCCTTCTCAAGTAGGAAGCTCTTAAAGAATTTTTCCTCGGGAAGGGATAGGGTGTGTTAGGAAGCCTGGGAGAAAAGAACAAAAATTTAAATTTGATTAACTTGCAAGCTAGGGTACAAAGTCGTGTATTTGCCAAGGGCCATTGACACCTCTGTTGATCCGATATCCTGGCTCTGTTGACAAAGAGTGGTAGCTTGAACAGATACTCAAGAATATTTTATTAGACAGAAGCAGTGTAGTTTTCTGAATTTACAGCATATTTATTAATTTAAATTCAAACAAATTTATCTTCTATGAGCTTTGCTTAAACAAAACACTCATCTTTAAAACTATGGGGTGAGGTCTTCCCAACATACAATGTGTGACAATGTAATGCCTTTAGATATTTTTGCCTCGTTTGTTTTATATTTAGAAAAAAAGCTCACAAAAGGTACTGAATTGCTATTTTTAGATACTGAAGTAGACAAATGATCCAAAGTAATTTGTGTTCATATCACATATTTAAGGCTGGGATTAAGCAGCTGATAATATTTCTTGCAAAACTGTTATAGAATTGTCCTTTGTGGTAAAAATGGTCATTTCACATATTTCCTTTAATATTTTTAAAATGCCTTTAAACAGTATTTACTACCATATTCAATAGTGTACAATCATGTCAGAACTAGAACTACCAGCTTTTAAGGGTAATGTCCAGAAAGAGCTACTCAACAGGCAGTACTTTTAAGTTGTCAGCACCATGTGGGACATAAGTCTGGAAGAGAATCCTCATGTTAGCAAACCTAGTTCGCAGTCCAAATTACCATCCTTGTCATGTTCTCTCACTCAAAACGTACCAATTTCCCATTTTAGATCTAAGTTTTTTTGTCTAGCAATCATGTTTCTTAGGTATGGAAGGGCCAAGCCTGATCACACTAAAGTTAGGATGGAACCTTTCACAGCCTTAATAATGCATGACTATTTTAATTCTTAGACAAGTTTTATTCTCAAACAATTCTGAACCAGAATTCAAACAGCTTTTTCAATATGAAAATTTACTTTATCACACATGTTTTTTTCCTTGAAGCAGTAGGTTCTAAAAACATTTTAGTTCTGCATGTTAATTAGATGTTGTTTAAACATGTCTTTATTTACACTTTAAGTTTCTTCTAGTTCTAGCACATGCTCTGTAGTTTTGTAATATACAGAAAGACAAAGAGAATTCTTTTCTTTTTCTATATGGTTTAATATTTCAAAAATAACCTCCTATCATGTTTCCTATTATTTTTTCTGTGAATAATATAGCTTTTAATATACGCAAATATTTTTCTATATCAAAGTTTTAAGTAATTTTTTTATCTCCTTACTTCTGATTATTTTCATTTTTTGCTGTTTCTGCTCTGTATTTCTGGAGGCAGAATGACCAGAATCAAGTATACAGCTCAAGGCAAGTGCATTCCACTATTTCATATAATGGCATTAATGTTATAGAAGGACACAAGACCACATTCTGCCAGAGCTGATGCCCTGTAATGTGCTACTTCAGCTGCCCCAAATGTTGTGATCACACCCTTTGCTACTTTCACTGTAAACTCTTGGTCGAAGGAAATGCTTTAAATATTCACAGGCCAACAGGAAGAAAATCACTTTCTGTTTTATCAGAAGCTGCATTTATCACAAATGGAGAATATGGTCACTGAATCACTTAAATCTTTTAGGGAGTGAAACAAAAAATTACTGAGAAATTACTCTGCAATAAACAAAAGCTTAAAAATCTCTTTACAGTGTCTTTGGACAAGGCTGCATAAAAGGCTTTGTGACAATAAGTGATACAAACAGCATTACTTGGATTTAATGAATGAGGAACAGAGGAAATCAGCACATAAATTCTATGTCTGGAGCAAGAAAAGGTTCGGCAGGCTGTTGTAGGAAATTATGTTAAATATTACAGAGAACATGTTTAATATCTTTCAGTCTAATTAGTGTAATTCTTTGGCATAGTCTCAACACAAATGTGCTGTAAGTTTGAGGAAGTGCATTTGCCACCTACTAATGAATAGTTCTTTCAATAGTGAACTAATGCCCCCTTGCACTGCTCTATCAAATTTCCTGGACACATTAGACTCATTTCACATGTCAGGAGGTAGTGTGTAATGTATATAAATCTGATTTGTGCATACCCAGAAAATCTGGTAAGTACAGCATCTTAATTTCTAAATATGCAGTGTGAACCAGAGTTAAAACCTCCTCATTTACAAATACAGCCCCTGTAGCTAGATAGTTTTGGCTGACTTTGCTAAAAGGCAAACAATTTCTGAGAGCTGTGTAGATACAGAGATCTCTGATGTCTCACATGCAGAGCTGTGGGAGCCATCTACAGCCAAACATCCTGCAAAGATTCTGTACTGAGGAAACCAGTCACTACCAGTGGCCTGAGGGAAATTGTGGAGGAAAAACTCAATATTTCAGATACCAGCAGATGAAGCTGTAGCATGAAGAAGGTTTCAGAGGGAAAACCCTGATAGCAGGCATGGTAATTCACACTGAAGATCAAATGAAGGGATATTTTCAGTTTAGGGCATAAAAACAGTTTATGAAGGTTAAGAACAACAATGTAGACAGGAGTGACTGTTAAGAAATAATCAGAACTTCTTGCTGGATCTGAGGTTTTGCCCCAGGGTTTCTTCTAAACATAAAACTGGTCCTGAGAAAAGGGCACTAGAGCATGAGATTTCCTTGCTGTGCTCAGTTATGATGGTTGCAACACTAACAGAGCTATTCTCTACTCTCCACTTGTTGCAAGGAAAACTTCTTATGATTGTTCCACGAACGAAGGTGCTACCAATATTGGATAGACTAAATCTGTCTTCCTGGTAGCTGGACTGAGACATGAGGGGAAAATATTCACCATCTCAAAAGGCAGCTGAATGGAAATTTGAAGGAGAATTGAAAGCAGACTGGAGGGCTTAGCAGAGATCTACCTGTAACCAGAATATTTCAATAGGTGTTACTGATTATTTGGAATTATAGATAATATTGTTTTACACTGTTTTCCATTTTCCTAATAACATCCTGGGAAGACATGAAATTTCTATCCAGTTTTCCAAATATTAGTTTTCAACAGGTCAGTCAGAGGCATGAAAGACAGAGAAAAGCCCAGAACAGTGCTCAAGCGATCTCCAAACTACCAGGAGATGATATGAATGATTTGGTAACCACACAGAGGTGATCATGTTGCTCTAGGGTGTATTGATTTGGGTAGTAGATATGGCTGACTTAGCAATGTCTTGTGCTATGAATGGCAGACAGAGAAATACAGTGGGTTTTGTTGAAAATGATGACATGTATCCAACAGACAAAGAGCCTGTGAGATACCTGCCAACAACATGATGACACAGAGTGAGGCCAAGCAAAAGACTTTGGGGAAAAAGTGAAATGTATCCATGACACTGCAGATGGCAAGATCCAGGGTAACTGAGCACCTGAGTTAAACACTTAAAAAGAATAACTAGCAGTCTCTGTCTACAATTGATTGGTATAGTACAAGCAAGTTTGTAGTACATTGTGCAACAATGTACTACAAGTGACTACACTGGCTTTTGCCAAAATTATGGGGTTTTTTCTCTAGTTCAATTTTGTGGGTTCATGTGAGGAAAATTCCTCATCAAACTGCCAAGAGATAGAAAGTAATCTGAACGTCATATTGCAAAACACAATGCAGTCAGGGTGTTTATTAAAATTTTGTCTTATTCTGTTGTGGTGGATAATACCACCTCAGGAACTGCTGGGGAGCTGAGTGGTTCCAGTACAGCAGGGCTTCACTGGTGGGAGACATCCTAGTCTCCCCCCTGGAGAACACGATGGTCCCTCCCCAAATTATGTAAATCCCCCCAGCTGTAACCTAACCCCTGATCCCATCCCTTCCTTCTCCCCATTGGTTGTGATGTTCCCCCCGCCTCCTCTTACCTGACCCTCCAGCTATCCCTATAAATATAGACAACGAGGGTCTCTCTTCCTCTTTCACCTTGGAACCCTTCAGAATAAACTTCTGGAATATCCAGCTGACTGAGCGCTCTGAGTTCTTTGTCTCTGGTGACGCACGAGCTATCCAACTCTGTGGGTGAGTGAGAATATGTGCCATACACCGGCACGGGTGTGAGAAGGGTCGTTCTGTACAGCACCAGGCAGTGCTGGCTGGAGTGATCTCTCAATAGCCTTAGAGACACTTTCGGTAAACGCAGAGGCCTGGTTCCACCCCTCCTCCCCCCCTCTGCGGCATTATTCTATTTCAAAGAATTCATTTCATAGAAACTTGTATGATAAATTTCTTAAAATGCTAAAATTTGAATAATTTTATGTTCTGTAGAAAACAAAGTAGAAGCTTTCCAGCAGAAAAGAAAATATGTTAATACATATTGATAGACTACAGCTGATGTTTTGTGTCATCAAAAGATGCTTAATTCTTGGGTTAGTGTTTGCTTGATGTTTTCTTTCACGTTTCTCTAAAGAAAAAGAAAATGAAGGGTTTATCTACCTATTAGACCTTTTACAGGACTCCTATAATTGCAGTCAGGCTCTACCACAGGCTCATAATAATGGGATTTGATAATATGACACAGCTTCCACAGGATACCAGCACTTTTCAGAAATAGGATACAGCTGAGCCATTTCAAGTGGCATTGGATATCTGAATATAGATGACAGAATCAAGTCCTCTGTCTAATTGTATCCACTCTAGGATCTCTCATTGCCCTCTATATCGTAGATCAATACTTAGCTCCCCAAAACCTATAGTAAACATTAAACTTGAATGCCAAACACCAACATCTCCAAATTAGACGTGCTACAGGACATAAGATCAGCTGCCAGTGTCCTGGCATGGGAGCCTTTTGATAAAGAGCCTGAGAGACTGCAGAAGGCCATCTGTTGAGGTTAGACAAGTGCCTGCTGTGAGTGATACGGGCAGGGATGACACCCCCTGTGGCAGAGAGTGATGCTCACTTTCCCCCTCTCCTGGGCAAAGTTCTTTTGTTATCATGAGATATTTGATTTGTTTGAAAACACTTATCAGTTTTATTTCAACACCTCCTTCTTGAATTCATTTAGCATCTCCTTTGTTTCAACACCAGTTGTATCTCAGTCAGTGTTCTGGAGTGTTTCCTCCTTCTCCAGAGCTCCAGTTCTGATGTCTGGATACCTCCCATTGCTGACAATTGCATAATTTAGTTGAAATCTGAAATCAGATCAGAAATCAGTTTGCTCACACAACCGAACAACTGTTTTGCAAAATCACAAATTGGAAGTGATCATTTAGTCCAATAATCTAGAGCAGGTTTCCTGACTAAGTCTAATCGTTGGAGATATTCAAAGAGATTCCACGGTCTCTCTCAATAACCTGTTCCATCATTTGATCAATAAAAAGAAAAAGAGTTTTCCCGTGGCCAGATAGACTTCCATGTGTTTTAATGTGGCACATTTTATCAGTGGGTGCTACTGGGAAGTGTCTGTCTCCCTCTTCTTCACTTCCTCCTATCAGGTATTTCCACACATTGAGAAGGTGCCCCTGTGCCTTCTCATCACCAGGCTGAGCAGCCCCAGCTATCTCAGCCTTTTCTCACATGAAAGATGTGCCAGCTCATTAATTATCTTTGTGGCCCTGTGCTGGACTCTCTCCAGTAAGCAGTGGTCACCCATATCTGTTAAGGGATTTTTTTATTAAGTAATAGATAAATTATATATTTATCTTTACTGGAATTCTCCATATTCTTTCATGACACTTTTTTTTTCCTCTTTTCTGCTTTTCCACCATTATGTAGCAAAATAAAATGGTTCTGGGTCCCATGCCCTCTATGCCATTGCTTTTCCTGTCACTTTCCACAGAACACACTGAACTGTGACCTTTGCAGCACCATTTTCTCAGCTGATCTGTCAGTTTTCTCAGTTCTTTTGGCTGGAACTTCTCTTATGGTTCTGCATGAGTGTCTGCCATTGTTCTACTGCTCTGTTCTTTATGTGAGTAGCTGCATTTGCATGTACTGGTCTAGGTCTTTCAAATAGACTGTCCTCAATTTTATTGCTCTCACTGGGCACTTTTGCCTCTAGAAACGGAATTGTTTGTCTGCCAAACTGTCTTTTTCTAATTATGGAATACATAGTAATTACATGAAACTGTGTTTTGTCAGTGTACATCCTCATCTTATAATAGTTGTACTCTTTCCTTTTGTTCTTGGTTTGGAGTTTGAAGAGAAGAGGGAGAGGGAGAGAAGAAAAAGAAAGAAAAGAAAGAAGAATCCTCCTTCAACCATCACAACACTAATCAAACAGTTGCTTCTCACTTCTCTGAATTATTTGCACATCTCAACCCTTCTTTTCACCCTCTGACCTCCTTCTTTTAGTTTATTTTTGTCTTTATCATCCTATAGTGTTGTGTAAGTTTACAGACTGTTCAGTGCTTGTCAATATATTTATATAAAATAAAGGCAAAAAATAATTGTGAATCTGAATACTGTGTTGATCTATCCCCAGTGCCTTGCTTTTCATGAAGCTTCAGAGCATGCAAGGAGAAAGCAAGACCATAACTTCAGCCTGTGTTGTCTGCCAGGTAAAACAGAACAATCTAAATTCTTTCAAGGATGTGTTGGGGTGACATGTACCTGTGCTCTGGAAACACTGTGTTTCTGGCAGAAGTATCTTTTCAAAATCCCTTCTTGTCCCAAGAGTCACAAATGGTGAATCCTGTGGCTAGCACAGGTCTTTCCTGTGAGAACATTTTGCTACATTTCATAAACAAAGATAAAGTTTGGATGTTTTGCAAACAACATTTCCGGATTGGGTCAGTTCGGGCTTGGCCAATTGGGCCTAGGGGGAGGTCTCGGGCTGACCAATCTGGGTGACCTCTGAAAACTCTATATATATGGAAATCAAAATAATAAAGACACCTTTTCTCTTTCCTTGTCTGAGAACCTGGGTCATTTCTCAGCTAGCGGCTCAACAGCGACATCATCATATTAGTGCAGTGACATTCTAGCTGTTGAGTGGCTGTTAATGTGTTTACTTTTTATGCAAGTAATAATGAATTAACTGTCAATGTCAAGACAGGATCTTTCACATAGCTGAAATTTATTCATGTCTGTCCTGAAACCCAAACCTGGTTTTAAAAAAATACTTTTTCAACTACATATACTGAAAAAAGAGATTTATGTCAAGAAAAGGAAATAAGTGCAATACAGAGGTCTTCTGTCCCTCTTACTTTACATTTGACAGTTTCAAATGGGTAATATTTTCTGTCTTCTGCATAAATATCAGTTGAAAAATGCTTTCTTAAGGGTAAAATTTCAACATGGTATGCATCATTGTCCTTATGACGTCGTTATAAGAAATGGAAAGCAAAAAGTAAAAATCAAGACTATTTCAATGTTACCTTTGCTATCTTCAGAAGTCAAATATAGGAATTCCACTTGATGTAGTGTTGAATAAAATGTGAATCTTGCATAAAGCTGGCTTCAAAAGAACCATTAGGAAAAAAGAATGTTATTGCATTTTTTAAGCCTGACGCCATTATATAATTTACTACCATTTTCATTAATTCTTTGCCCACACAAATTGGTTTGAGACAGTTTACTCTCCTCTCCTCTCCTTGAACAAAGCAGCATAACAAAAATGTGGTTTAGAAATATTATCCATATGTTTCTTTAGACCGGACTTTTTGGTGTTTGTTTTTTTTTTGTTGTTGTTTTTTTTTAATAAGGAAGCTAACCAAATATTGAAAGTATTGGAAAAATTTGTCCAGATCTGTCACACAAAGCAGGAAATTGTATGGTCATTCACTGTGACTATAATCTGTAATGTGACATTTCTTAGTTTGTTAAGTTTTAGATCAAGCTTGTATATTGTAATTATGTATATTGAAGTGTTGAAATGATAGATTGTAGGAAAGAAAAAGAAAGATGAAATGTTGAAACATATTTCTTATTGAAGTTTTCAACTTTGAATGCAAATTTTATTTGGAGTTGAAATTTCGTTCACTGCATCAAATGGAAAGGCTACTGTATCCAAAGGGAAAATCTTGCACAGATCTCTATAAATCTGGATTCAAATGATAGACTATTTACACATTACATTTATCCAAAATGTATTTTAAGGTTTACTTTTTCAAATCATTGCAGGAACCAGAAAAATCTTCTTGAATTCAGAAATTTCACCTTCAAATCTACCACACAGTAAAGAAAGAGGAAGCATGTGATGGCAGAACTTCCATACTATTCCACATAATTCCTCCAGTAGGATATGGAGCTATTTACACATCTGTTTTTTCATCTCAGCTCATTCAAATAAGTCCTTCTCCTTTCTTCAAGGGCAGGATGAGAGTGAATGGGAACACTCAAACACCACACAGACCTTCTTCCTCTAGTGAGTTTATAAATCTTGATTCAGAAGTCAACTAGATATGAAAGGTTGATTGAAGGACTTCTCTAGCTGCTAGCTGAAAATGTTTTTACAAACCATATTTTGCTTTTAAAGATGAGTTATTACTCATTTTTCCCTGTTCAAGTACAATTTCTACGTAGTATTTTCTAGCTGTGCATTTCGTCATGCTGCCCTAGACCTACTGTTCTGTGCTTTGCACTCCAGCCTTGATTTCAATTTTCTAACCACAGAAATAAGACTTAGTGTCTTGTGATGTACAGTACTTTAATACTTTAAAAAAAGCAGCTTTCTTCCTGCAGATTTTCACCGCTGGATTAGAAGCTCAGAACTGTGTGTATAAGAGATGATGAAACCTACTGATAAGGCTGAACAGAAGGGATTATAAATGAATGTAATAAGAAGTGTGTTTGAGGCAAACTAGATCACTTGAACTTAGGCTATTAGGTGATAATAGGAATGAGATCCTTACATCCTTGTTTTGCTTTTGGATCAGAAAAGGGAAGTTTTGTTATGGCATCTGAGATCAGCATACCATCTAGCATCTTCCAGATCCTCAGAGAGCTCATTCCCACAGGCCTGTTTCCAGGTGGTTGCTGGAAACCTTCAGACAAGAAGTGAAGGTGAGTGGGGGTAAAATGTCAGATGCAGTTATCACCCAGATACCCTTCAGTCTGAAGGCACTCTGGTCAGAGCACTCTAGTCAGAGGAGAAAAAAATGACAGATTCCAATAGTTATTGTGCTGGTTTAAAAACCAGTGGGAAAATTTAACCCATTCAAGCTGCCCCCTTTTCCCTGCTCCCTTCTGATCATGAAGGAAACATTAAGGAGAGATTATGAGGTTACTGAAAAATCACAATAACCACCAATAATATTATTAAAAGAGTGTACAAAAGTGAGAGTGTTTTGCCCACAAAAGGGTATTCACCACTGAACAAACAAAAATGCTTCCCAAAGACAGCACCCAGTGTTTCCCAGACAAAGATAAAATAGCAAGTGACCCTGAGCTGGCCACATGGTATATGGGAAAACAAAGGCAGTATGTCAGGGAGGCTCACAGCTTATCTATCTTCCTCCCAGCTAAAAAACAACAGAAAAACAAGGACAAGACAAAACCAGGTGTAACCTGCTCTGAAGCAGGTTAGGGGAACCCTTTTCTGGGCCTGACTTTGCAGGAGCAGGACTGGAGCTTTCAGTGGTGCTGGTGGTGGCAGTGGTGGATTCCTGCTCCGAGGGCTCGACTGCTCTCTCCCTTTTCTTTCTCTCAGAACAATGTCCTGGGCTTTCCAGCACTGCCTTTCAGCACCTAATCACAAAAACTGCCACTCAGAGGAAGGGGAAAAGGAACTGCTGGTAGGGGAAAGGGGCTTGGCCCTCTGGTCTGACCCAATGCCTGCACACAACCTGCCTCGAGCCAGACAAAGGATGGAGACCCTTCTGCTTCTGGCCTCAGCTTCCTTCTGCTGAAACCATGCCACGGCCATGCTGTGGGTGGTATGGAATTAAACAGTGCTGGAAACTCCAGCCCTTTCCTCTGTAACCATGACTATATAAAAAATGGTATAAAATGATATTATATGCCAATGAATATAAACAGCATTATCATTGACAAAGCTATAGTATTTCTTATACCATATTTTAAACCCATAATTTCTCTTGTTAATGATTTTAGCATCTGACAAGTAGTAGGGATGAAGTCAACTGTGTTTCCTAAATTCTTCTGTACTGAGGGAGAAATAGTATTCAAAGGTTATTTTTAAAGTGAGCAGTGTAACCCTCAGATATGTCCAAGCTTCCCAGGGCAGCAATGTATAGCACAGTATCACATGGAAACACCAGCTGAGCCCTTGGAAGGGACTGAATTAAAACAGCAGGGCTGTAGCATTTAACAGAGCTAATGTCTCTGCATGATGCGAGGTGGTGGAACAGATTAAGTGTGTCTGACAGTGCTGTGAAGTGCAGCTCTGTCTCCTGTAATGTGATACTGGTTCCAACAAGTGTCATCTGTTAGGCAGCTGCTGATTTCAAACTCTAGTCCCTGTAAATGCCACTTTGGTCAACTGGCTTGAAATTTTTCTTCCATCAAGCAATAATATAACAGTATTACTTGGTCAACATGTAATTTAAAATGAACTTTGTGGAACTATAGTGTTGTTTTGATGCATTTTTTCAGAGATCTGGAACTATGTGGGGATTTTTACCTGAATTACGAATTTATGGAATTCTAAATATTATATATCATATATAATATTTCAGAAGATATTTCTCCAGAAAATTTAGCTCTGAAAATGGAATCAGACTTTGCAACCCTTCTCTAAATTCTTACTTTCATGTTGGACACATTATTATCTCTAATAATTTGCAATCATTTTCCTGCCTTAGGAATAAAACATCAAAAGTCTCTTAAAAATGTGGAAACAAAAATTTGGCTTTTTGCTTCAAGAAACAGAAATTTGGCTTGGGGAAAGGTTTAATAATTGAATATTTTTCATATTCTGGATCTTCACTTTATACCTTTATTTGTAGAGAGAAGAAAATAACTCATCTTAAATTTTGCTATTGAGCTTTTTGGTCATATTTAATAGAATGTATCAGGGCAATAGGCCTTCTGTTGTTCATATTTCTCCATGGCATTTTTCAGCATTTAGTTGGTCTTAAATACTAGGAGAAGTTGTGAAACTTTTACACTAATGTTTATTCACAAGCACACCAACACCTTGTCTCCAGAGTAAGGAAGTTTAAGTTGATTTCTTTAAAAACTAGGACATGAGAATTTGTTTTAAATTGAAGGAATGCTTAATTTTATTTTTCTTTTGTATGGATCCTTTGTGTGTTCTTGATCAAACTCAGTGCAAGAGACCTTCAAGGGACTAATTCTAAGATGAGAATTTTTAGAGGTAACATGGGCTTAATGCTTTCTGCTAGTAGCTGAATTCATGAAGCCAAGGAAACATCATAACATAGTTAATCATATATAGGGAGATAAAATGGCATATTTAGAATTCATATTTTTATTTTGGAAGAATACTTGGGGGAATCTGATCCAGTTATTAAACTAAATTCAAGTTTGTCAAGAAAGCCTATTGCATATTAGCATTCATCTCATGAACTATTTCCAGCCTGAAGGCTTGGTGCATATCTTATTTAGGCCTATGTAGTCAGCAATATCAAATCCTTAATGGTCATAAAAGAGAAAAATAAAAGTTGCTGACTTCTGAAGGTCAGCTGGCCCAATGTCCTCTTCCAAGAATGGTTATCTTCAGCCTTAGAGACAGTTCCTCAAGTTTTGGGTACTGCCACAGATGGAGAATCTCTGAGCAGTCTCTTCTGATACTTACTAACTATAAAAGTTTTGTTGGTTTGGTTTTTTTCTCCTTAATATTGTCTCTTGGCTTTCTGCTGTGCACCTCTGCCTGGCTCTGTCTGCAGTGTCTTTTGGATCTTCTAGGAGGAGAGCCAAGGAGTAGCAAGATGCAGGTGCTCCATCATGGGGTCAGGGAATTGGGAGCCAAGGGCCACCTTGGGATACTTAAAGAAGGAAATGTCTGTGAAAGTTTTTGAAATATATCTTTTACGACAGTCATGTACAAATAATGGCCTCCCAGTCAAATTTCTGTGTTGATTTTAAGAATATTTTTATAAGTAAGTCACAGTGGTTATGCATAGCCCTATGGAAAATAATGGGAATTTTGTCATTGCTTCCAGCTGTGCTAGTTTTCCCTCATCAGGAGTCTCATATTAAAAAAAAAAAAAAAGTTAAAATAAAAAATACATAGAACCCAAAAGAAATAAAATGTTGTTTAATGATTTTATGAGTAGTCTTCAAGTGCAGTATATTCTTCATAGTGTGCTTTGTTTCACATGGAAAATGCTTTCACCAGTTTCCCTTTGTGTCCACAGAACTGCTGCACTGATCTTTTTCTTTAAGTCCATAGAAAATTTACTTATCCTCAATGTTTCACAACAGAGAAGTTAAGAATGGGTATTAGCTTCTCTATATTACTCATATTTTATATATTATAAAAAGAATATTCACAATATTGACATGTCCAAATAGGATGAGCAAGTGATAAATCAAATGTAACCCTTACTCAACCCCTCCAAGTTGTTCGTCATCACTTGCAATGCCTCTTCTAAAATTTATACTACAAGCTTTTTCAGACAGGGATCTTGATTTATGTCTTCTGTGGAGTCTCTATTGCCCTTTCTGTGCTTACTATAATAATGGGGTGATAAGTGATTTACATTGTTGTCTGTGTTTCTACATTCTGATTCATAAATCAATTGTTAGATGTACTTTAATCACCCTCATACTTTTTGTTTATTCTGATTGAAATCTCTTGGATTTCCTTCAGCAGTTTTTGCCTGACATCTTCACAAGTATCTGAACTAAGATTTTCCACAAACATTCAACACATGGCAACAGCAATCAAATATGTATTGGGAGCTTCATCCAGAACACGCCACAGGAGTATTGCCTTAAGTACAATCAGTAACAGCACATTCTGAAAGGAGCTGCAGTGTGTGCCTGTAAAACATTTAATCTTTCAGACAGCAGGGTCCAACGGCAAAACCTATGCTCTACTGCAACTATGAAAGCTGCAGCTGACAGCTTGTCCTGTTGTCATTTGCAAGATACATTAGCTTTCTGCTATGAAATATTAACACATTTATCAATTTTATGATCAATAAGCCATACATTTATAGTACTTAGATGTTTCAAAAAACATTTCAGGAAATGATGAATCGTTGCTCTAAATGCAGCAAATTCCATGCCTTCTCATCCATGTATTGGTACATTCTTTTATTCCAACAGCTACAACACAGCAAGACAATCAACAAAAAATAGGCTCTTTCCCAGTAAAAAAGAAAAAGGGTTTTAAAATGAAAAGTTAGCAAACTATCAGTTATGCTAATAAAATGAAAGGCATTTGTTACTATCCATTTGGAACATTTAAATATCATGTTACTCTTTAAGCTGTCCTCTGCAGAAAGCATCGTTTTCACCCATAAGTGTAAGGTAATTCCTGTCCTGCTACTATTGATAACATTGATATTGCCCTGGGATAGACATGGACTTTAATCCATTCCCTGTGAATTGTAAAAAAGCATTTGTGGTAAATGCAGTTTTCCAGTGCAACCTTTCTCCCTGATGCGTGTTTTTATGGCACAAATATTTTGGCCACTTATCACCTCTTCTCACCCCATTTCTATCTCAACCACCACAGATGTTCAAATGAGAGCTGTAGGTTAAACACAGCCTCAAATCCCTCCCTTTCCAGCATTTCTAGCAGTTCTTAGTGCTACCAGTAGAAGTGCAAATTCATCAACATTAACTTCACTGATGGTGACATAGTTGTAGGAGTTAATCTGAATCCAGAGTTTTAATGATTCGTAACCCCCTAATGTGTTTTGGGGTTTCAAATACTTTCACCAATTCACTATTCATCAATTGTGAAATTTGTTATGTGCAGAGATTCACAGTAATGTTAACCAAGCTAAAAAGACCTTTTAAATCTTCTGTGTGCCAGCAAGCCATGTGCTTTGACACAGAATAAAACCATGCTTTTTGAACATGACTTTTTAACAATGAAGGAAAGTCAAAGTGATTATCGTTTTTTGTAGGCAACTCTTAAAACTTATTGAAAAAAGGGATATGAAATCTTTGAAATTCAATTCCCTTTGTGGGATAAAGGTTTCACTTCTGATAAGGGTAATACCACCCTGCAACACTGAGAGTTGCCTTGTCTGTAAATAAGTGCCACCTCCTCATTTTGTTTGCTACCTTTCTCTGATCAGCTGTTATTCTACCAGATGACAGCTCAAACAATATTTGCTTTGCTTCCCCAAAACATGTTTTTGCATGTCCCAGATGATTTTCTTTAAATGAGAGTGAATGTGTAGTCTTTCATGCACTTATCTGAAAAGACCCTTGAAAAGTACCATGTGTTGGGTCCTTCTCAATAGGTGGGGTAATATGTTTTGGATTGGTGCTCAAATAAATGTTGATAACACAGGATATTTGTATTAGTGCTGAGAAATTCTTACATACAGTCAAGGTCTTTTCTGCTTCTCACCCCACCAGTGAGGAGGCTGGGGATGCACCAGAAGCTGGGAGGGGACACATCCTGAACAGCTGATCCCAACTGACCCAAGGGATAATCCATACCATATGGCATCACACTCAGCACATAAAGCTGGGAGAAGCACATTCAGAGTGAAGGTGGTCTTGCCAAGTCACCGTTACACATGATGGAGAACTCCTTTCCTGGGGATAGCTGAACACCTGCCTGCCCATGGGAAGCAGTGAATTAATTCCTTGTTTTGCTTTGCTTGTGTGTGGGGCTTTTGCTTTACCTATTAAAATGTCTTCATCTCAACTCATGAGTTTTCTTCAATTGACCCTTTCAATTTTCTTCCCACTGGGTGAAGTGAGTGAGCAGCTGTGTGGGGCTCTGTTGCCAGCTGGGGTTAAACCAAACATAGAATCACAGAAAGATGTTATTGATGTAACACTTTTGTGTTCTTGGTGGACATGCAGTGCAACTTGATTTCTTCCCAGAGGATGTTTATTTGTTTATTATTAATGCTTTTATCTATAATTGATTTTCAGTTTTCCATTTTCTATTCTACTTTCACCTTATTTCTCAGTTATCCTTCACCTTTTCCTTTGTTTTTTTCCTGTGTATTCAATGGTAAACTGGATTCCACTGGATTTAAGGAAGAGATGTTCAACAGCCAAGAAAGAAGTGCATCTCAAAGTAATCCCTGAATTTACTCTGTTGGTTTCTCTTCATTCCACAGTGGCAGTCATATACTGCTACCCTAATAAAGCAACAATTTCATGCAGCTCCAAGGCCTTTTGCAGACTATTTTCATGAATGGAATGAATGGACAAGGTTACATATTCATGCTTATTTACCTGTACAGTGTATGTGGGTAAGAATAGAATTAAATTAATTTCAACTTGAAAATTATATATATATATATATATATATATATATATACATAAAATTTGGAAAAAAACCCCCAATTTATTTCCATCTCTTTGTTTCTTTTTCTTTGTAGAAGTATGAAGAGACCACATATTCAGAACAACATGATAGAACCCATGTTTCATTACGTGGACTACTTGATAGCTGCTTAAACTGTTATTGAGAAACATTGCTATCACATAAAGGAGACTGCAAAAAGGAAAAGTACATATTTAAAATCTAAGCAAATTTTTGCTAAAGTATAGTGTAAATGTTTCTAATATTTCATTGAAGATGGCAAATCATTCAGTGCCATGTTCTGTGAAAAACTGCAGATATTCTGTGAGTCTTCTGATAGCAAACCATACATTTGTTTCAGATGACAGCATCAACACAGAGTCCCTTTAATCTCCACTGAAGTGAGTTACCTCCTTCAGGTTTTCTGAAACTCGTAACCTGTTTAAGAAGGTCAATTTTAGGATTATGTCCCTCAGTTATGATTTGGATATCACCTGTATTGCATAGTCTTTAAGAGTTTTCCCTGGGAGTAGCATCTGGCTCAGTCACAATGAAAGGCTAATTTTTTATATCACATATACTAGCAAAAATTCCAGCTTTTTAAAAAAATTCTTAATAGTCTATTCTTTCTGTAGACATTCTGTCTATATGTCTAACATAGAGAGGTATGTGATGCTTTAATAAATCAAAGTGAAGTATGAGCACTGAGGTAATTCATTAATCTTGTGAAGTTAGGACAACCAGTCTGATGGTCTTACCATGTCAGAAACTCTTAACAGTCCATATATGTAGAGAAGCACACATACACACATTAGCTTAAGATAAATTTCTAAAACTGCAAGAGGAAGCATCATGCTTTAAAAAGAAGACAGCAGATGAAAGATTCAGCTTTTATTATTCTATGAAAGAATGAAAAAAAAGCTTTTCTTGTTAATTACCAAACTTGTTAAAGCTCAGATGAAAATGAGTCAAATAAAATTAATGTAGTTCTGCATTTTTTAAAAACTTTCTCAGTGAGTCACGCTCAAGGAAGCAATCTTTGTAACAAAACAGACATATCATCACTTGTGGTATAACAATATAGCATGCCTAAACATCAAATCAGCTTATAATGGGCAAAACAGTAATTACACACCTGCAGTATTTCAGCCACAACTCACTAAGCTACAGCTTCTGCATCTGCTGTCCCACAGATACCTGCAGTAAATTCACTAAAATTAAGGATTTCACTCTGAGTTTAATGATTTTCATTCTGGATGGAAGCAGACAGTGCAGTTGAAAGTCCTATCACCTTCATGGCACTAACATTTACAGAGGTACCCAAGGAACGAGACCAGAGACCACATCCAGCTGAAAACCTTTTTCTTTTACAGGGTTCATTCTCAACATTAACATTTCTTTTGTCTGTCTCACAGTGCAAATAGGAGTAGAAAAGATAAACTGGGAGAGCACAACTGGAACAATTCAAAATGTGAGATTGCCACTTCTAATTGTGATGGAGGAAGACCACAACAGAAACATCTCCTGGGTTTCTTTATTTTTGTCATATTACTGACCACTGAGACCTGCTGATTTGCATTTTGGCAATGCTGAGAATTATTCATCTGTAATGAGGTCCTAAATGAAATTCTGCTGTGATGAGGTGAAATATATATTTATTTGCATGATTTAATAATGTGTAACATCCTTGTAATGTGTAGAACTGAATATTATTGCTTGTGATATCTGTCTCTTTTTTCCACAGAAGACATCTAGAAGTATTCAGCATCAAATATTCCTTAATTCCCACTTACACAGTAGCAGATCTCAGTCAGAATTCACAATGATGAGGTTTTTTTGGTTTTTGTCTAAGTTTATTACTCCCAGTCTGAACGAGTCTGTTGCTACAAAAAGATTTCAGTTGGAACAGTCTGATTTCCAAGCAGAAGCTGGACAAACATTGGATATCTTCAAGTTAAGCATGTAATCCAAAATGCATGCTTAGGCTCCCTCTATAATCTATCAATTCCTTTACAATTCCATTATACATTTCACTACTACATAAAGAATAATAGTAATACAAACCCATGCAACCAACCACAGAAAGAGTTCTTACAGGAGCAGATCTGTTCAAGGCTGACAGCAAAGCTGTCATAATGTGACTCATTACACAGCAAAACAGGAAGAAGAAGAAGGTAAGTAGAAGTACCAAAAGCATTACCATGGATACCAAAGATTATGGTGGCCATAACCTTTAATCAGAACCAGAAGAAAGAAGACATCAGCCTCACTGAAAACAGATTGAATTTTTTGTGTAAAGCCTTTTTTCTGCTTTGATAAACAGGAAGCTTCAGTTTCAGTTCCTGCTTTTAATGGTGTTATATCAACAAAATAATCGAATGTCCCATGAAATTTACCTTGAGTGCTTCTTAATCACTTCTAAAGGAGTGAAATGAATAATAATGCCAAAAGTAGATCTTACGAAGTAAATTACTCTATTTGCTGTTGATTGAAATATTGCATAAAAGAACTCTCTCAACCAAATGGTCTCAGAACAGGCTATAAATATTGTCATCAAATGCAATGATTAACTGTAATGTTAAATGGAATGACCCCCTCTTCAGTGTAAGGGGTAGGCTTCAATTAATTGCCTTGATACCACTTTTCTTATACATACAAATCAGTAAAGAGGAGTATGGAAGTTATACTGGAAAAAAACCCACAAAACATATTGCTAATAGATTGAGCAATCAAAAATCTTAGGGAAGCCCAAACTCTTTAACCCTAGGCATTAATATTTTATAATTTTCTTATTATTTTATAATATTCTACCCCTACCCAGTATTATTCCCTGTATTATTTGTTTAAGTCTAAAAATTGATATCTTACAGTGTATTGAAAATAATCAGTCTAAGTGGGAAAAATGACTCACCAACAAATTGAATGGTCCCTCCTCTTCTGTTTTGTTCTTTCATTTCTCTAGTTAAAAAAAAATATACATCTCAAATGTTCAAAAGAGAAAACCATTAGCAGTCTCAGAAACACATATTTATTAAGTATTAGAGCTCTGATTCTATTAGTTAAGGACCCATTTTTATTGAGGCAAAACACCCACAGAGATCAGTCACAGCTTTTTGTGTTCAGTCAGTTCATTGTTTCCTGTTTTTTTGGTTGGGCTGTGCTCCGGCAATTGCATCAGTGGTGTCCACATGGGCTGAATGGCAGCATCAAAGCCCAGGCATTTTATCCCTGTTTTGTGTGAGTTTTTACACCAACAGGAAAAAGAGACATGTTCTTTCAGAAACGAAAAAGAAAATTTTGGATTCTAGGTCAGGCTGGCAGCTGTAAATTTTGCTTAACTTGTCTTTTAAAATTTGTTACATTTCAGACATATATGCCAGTTATTATGGCATAGAAGTATGAATCAATGAATCACACATTTCTTAAAAATTGATCAATGCAAACAAAAATTTTCAGTTGTTGCTGCAGACAGATTCATACACATAAACTTTAAAAACAGTAGAGGGAAAATAAATAGAAACATTTAAAATAACTTGGCAGATAAGGTATTCAGGATAAGCAGCTGTAAGGCTGCCAGTCCTTGGCTGTTCCTGAAGAAGGCAACTTGATTTGGAGAGAAACTAGTAAAGGTTTATTTACCTCAATAATAGTGAAATAATGCAGTTTTACTTTAATGCAAAACCCTAACAGACAAAGTCTGGTACACATTCTCATGTCTGTGTGTACTGCAGGATCAGACTATATTGAAAACAGAAAAATAATGCCCAGTATTTCTAATGCACTTTGCAATTCAGAATTGAAATAGTGTATGGAAAACAGGAAAATATATACTCACTACACTGGGAGTAAATAATATTTATTATCAAAAAACCCCAAACAACAGTAGTTTATCAGCTACTTAAGAACTACTTTTCAACCCAGTTTTTAGCCACCTAATTCAGGCAAATTGTAAGCATAATTGATTAAATTAGTTGAAACTGCCCATGCAGAGAATTAGGTGTCCCAAAAATTATTTCAGTTGATTTTAAATCTGCCATGATATTTTCATATTCTATAGAGGAAACCCAGAGACAAAACCAGATTTCTAGATTATGTGATTTGTATATCTATAGTTAAAAAATCTAATACTTAATTCAAATTAATCTGAAGATTTCAAAATTAAAAATTGTCCATAGTAGATATATATTGCCTTGTTTAATATGTGGTAAAAGTATCAGAAAGTAGAAGATGATCAGGACTAAGCAAATACGGTTTTTTTATATGCATAAAAGAAATGATATTGAGAAAAAACAGAATTTTTTATTTCAAGATTTTGAAAATGAAACAATAATGTTTACATGTAATCAAAATTTTAGTTTTTAAATCAAAATGTTATAAGTTTCAAGTTTTCCCATTTTTTATATTTTTGCAACTAAAGAAAATATTTCAAAAAATAACTCTTTTTTTTTAAATAGTACTTGAGAAGTTGAGAATTTACTTTTAATTTTTTTATTTTATTGCCAGCCTCTGGAAGTAAACACTTCTTTATTATTGTGGTTAAATTTTTGATGGTGTTAGGAAAAGGAATAACTTTTATAGGTGTCCTAGGTTGCAATATAGATGTATTTAAGTATTCTATTACCACCAGCTGTGGGCCGTTAGCTGTTATCACCTGCTGATGACCCACCCCTGAGTAACAGACAATGGGCCATCAAGGACCCACCGCATGACTCATGGAATTATCTCATCCCATTGTGAGATGCTCCACCCAGGAGGCAGGAGCCAAGCATTCCCACCTAGATATAACCTGGCCTTGGAACTACCTACTTAGCCCTGTCTACTGGGTTCCCAGAGGACAAGAGCTACCACTGGATCTTCAGCTGGAGACTAGACCTTCACAGGATCACTGCTTCAACTGAACTACGTCACTTGAACTGTTACCACCACCCTAACAGGGTGTCAGGTTGTATCTGACTTTGTCAGTGCTTTTCCTTGTATTGTTTCACTTATTTTTAATTTCAATCTTGACTTGTTTTCAAACCAATATGATAGGACTATTTGGTAGCTTTAGAAGAAATTAAAGAGCTCTTTTTTCCTCATCCTACTCATCCACACAGAGTCACAGAATACTCTGAGTTGGAAGAAAGCCACAAGGATCGTCAAGTCCAACTCTTAAATAAATGACCCATAGAGGAATCAAGCGCACAGCCTTTCTGCTATTAACACAATGCTTTCTCAGCTAACTATATTACAGTAAAGATTAATACTAGTAAATAATATTACTTTTCCCTCTCACAAACTATGGTCTTCTTTATTAATATTAGTACATGAGTCTATGTAAAAGAAACCCCTAGGTGAGCACATTTCAATGATTTACTTAAATGAGACAGAAATTAAACAGGCTGTCATCAACACTTTCTCTGAAATCATAATCTTTGAACAACTTGCAGAAAAGCTCACAAGCATTCAAAATTACCAACAGAGGATAGAGGTATCTGAAATAATATAAGTGGAGTAGTTTATCATCTCTAAAATTTTGTTAAGAACCTGACAAATGATACTATAAATCTTTTGCGTCTTGGATCTCCCTCTCATACTGCCCTTGAGGTGTGCCCTTTGTGATGGCATCTAGGATGTCACCAGTCAACACTCCAACATTCTCTTTTGCTTTGCCATCAATTTGCCACCATTTCAGGTAAAGATGTTGTTTTATGAGACAGTAATTTTCCCATGGCTTCTTTCTGCATCATGGTAGAATTCCTGTAGTCTAATTTTTGTTTTGTTTTTTCTTTTCCAAAAGTTGCCATTGATTCTGGCTTAGTCTCACCTAAAAGCATGTTATCCATACTTTGGGAAAATACTCTGGGTGTTGATACAAAAGAGCTATTTAAATGATTAATTGATGTGTTGAATTTTACAGATTACAAAAATTCATCATATGATCAGAGCATGAAGTTTTTTCCATCAGGAGGGTATGCAGTCATCATTCAAAAGTGTAGGTTATTTAAGAAGGTGCAGTAGTTACCTGAAGTAATATATTAAATCTTAGCTCAATGCCCAGTACTTAATCAGATTGTTCTGAAACTGCCAAGTAAATCTGTAAAAGAGTCATCTGTAGACATTAGTTGGACAAAGAAGTTGTGCAGCTGACAGTGCTAAAACATGCTGCAGAAAGAATGACTCTTCATTGGTTTCCTGTACCTTAGAGAATCAGTTATTTTGTAAAAAATAGGTGTACAATGGAATCAGTCAGACACTATCTGCTTACAGAGGGCTTTTATTATTGCCCAAAACCCCTCTCATTAAGGGCAGTGAATTCTTGATCAGATCTTCACATTACTATCAGTACCTTAAACTGTCTTTGCTAAGATTTAAATTATTGCCCAATATAGTAGAGAGATGGGTTGAGTGAAGCAAAATCCTTAGCTGCACGATCAAAGTCTCCTTGACAAAGTCTCCTTAGTAGTGCTAAAGGAAAAGAAAGAACTACATCCTCAGGCTGAAAATTTAACAAAAATACAACCTATGTGTTTAAAAAAAATAGTAATTTTTAGTGCTCACAGTTTTAGCTGCCTTTTGTAAGACTTCCTAAAAAGACTATCCAAAGAATGTTTGCCAGATTTTTTTTCTTAAAATATACACTTGATTTTCAGATATGCAGCAATATGCAAAATAACTTACCATTTTCATCCAAGATTAATTTACCCAATAAATATTTTATTCAAAACTGGAATAACAGCTACTCATGATAAATTTGTGTGGAATTTCATTCATCAAACTAGAGTTCCTCAAATATTAGGAATTCTGTGCTGACTTTGAGGTCTCTGGAGAGAAAGGTAGCTCCGAAGGCTGAATCAAGTATGTTAGAAACCTTTTACAGCAAAGGATGAATTGCACTTTTCAAGGTGTTCGTTTCTCTTCACTGACTGTAGAAGCCTAGTTGAGTGGCTTGGACCACAAACAAGACTTAGGCTCTATTTTATACTGGCTGGGTTGAGACAATTGATGTTGAATGATATTATTTTCCATCCTTATATATAGTCTGCTTTAAAGTGCACTATGCTCAGCACTTCTCACCGAAACCAATTACTGCACATTAGTTTTTGATTACCCAGCTTTAGATTTAGGAGCCTGTGGCAAGGATCTGGCTTTGCACTCATGCCTGATGCTCATATCACTGTTGCTTTCCCTCCCCTCTGCCCCAAAGCAATCTGTTGCTTCTTTTCAGTCACAGGTTGCCATCCCTTTGCCTCTGACAGAGAGAGATGGTGAGTGTGCCCTTCCTCATCCTTGGCAGGCAGACAAGCAGGTTGCACAGAGGACAAAGGGGCAGCTGGCTGACTTTATCTGATACAGACTGATACAGTTCCTCCATCCTGCAAAGTGGCAGGGGAATTACCCTGAAAGCTGAGAGACAAACTGGAGGCAAAAAATATCTGCAGGCAGTGCATCTACAGCCGCAAATGCACATCCCACTTCAGAGGATTTTTAGGATCCCTAGCATTTTTCTTTTTTTTTTAAAGAGGGAATAAAAATATTTTTAAACTATATCCCAGGATTTGAAGACATTTACAGTAGCAGTTTAACATATCTTATTTGATATTTAGAAATATTGTGATTGTACACCGTTTTTATAATACAGGAAAAAATGTAGAAATAAATAAATGTCTTAACTATTTTTAGTGATGAATTGGAGTAAAAATGGGGAAAAAGTGTCTTTTGCACTCTAAGGATAACAGCATTACTCTTTTTAATAGTTCTTTGTCCTTAATCAATATTCTGCTGAAATAAAAAGGAACTTATTAAGAGAAATAATTGCCACAAACCTCCTAAAGCATTGAAAAGCAGATGATAGACTTTCTCATCATGAATGTTTATAACAATTACCCTTCGAGGTAGGATTTGAATGAGTCATACAGAAATTACTGCATCAACTTACACACACTGAAACCTTTTCTCATATGTTTTGACCTAATTTAAAATTAGAATTTCAATTGTGTTACAACCAGATACTAGAACATTTTGTTCTATTTTTCATGAATATATGCAGTTATGAATACATATTCAATAAAACATTATGGAAGAAGTAATTTTATTTCAAAACTACTGCCTTTAATGAAAAACTTATATGAAAGGTCGTACTATTGTACATGAATAATCTGTCTTTGAAGAAAGAGCAAGGAAGGTTTTCAGCAGCACAGTGATGTTATAGCTTTCAAAGCTTGTAATATATTTAATATGACACTTCCCTTTGTGAAAAGTTTTTCATGTTAGTGAGGACGTTCATAAGCAAATGTATTTGGAAAAGTGGGTTATAAATGTCATAGTGAGCTTTCAACTTAAGCTGTGTTGCATAATATTAATTAAGCATGAACATTAATAGCATTATGTCACAAAAATATCATGAAAAAGAAGAGTCAGCAGACTTCCATTTTGGCATCTGTAGTCCCATTTCTAAAGCCTATTAATTATTTTATTTGATGCTTATAGCACATTTTAATTTTATTTTTTGTTTTATTTTAATGCAATTTTTCAATTTTACTAGAAATTACAGTATTGGAACATGAAGGATTTACATTTTTATGAGTATCTGAATTTGAATATTTTGAAAAAGAAGGGTCAGCGATCTGAATCTATATTTAGACTCCCAAGACTATTGGTTTTGAATGTGTTAGTTATTTAATGACAATAGAGGACAAGATGCTGAATCTTAAAAAGAGTATGTTTTGCTCCCAGACGATCTGTCTGTGCAACTTTTTCTCTGAAATGAAGTATAGAGTTTTCACACATTCTCTCTCTGATATCCCCTGACTCCTTTCATGCACATTTTCTCAGAGAAGAGCTCAGTACCTGTGTCCACAGTCTCCAGTTAGCAAGAGGAGCTGTGTCACCACCAGCAGGCAGTGATCTTTTATGCTGTATTGTGCCTAGAGTAAGCAATTATTTTAAACCAAGTGTCTGTTCACACTTTATGTCTGTCTTTGCAAAACCATGAAGCTTAGAATCACAGGAGAACTGGTTAAAAAGCAGACAGGAGAACGCCTGCACAGGTCAAAGAGATTTGTCTGAGACTTCTTTAGAATTTATCACAGAAAATTAAACAAGATGGAAAATTAAATCCTTTTTATTCTCGATATTTGACTTTGAGAAGCAGTTGGAAACCTGTGAGAATGTTCCCCCTAAAACTTATTATACACACAGAGACTAGGGAACTGTGATGAGATCAATCAGTTTTCAAGAGCAGATACAATGGGCTCTTGGGATTATATATCAAGCATAATATTTTTGTTGCTGTATTGTAGGTGTTATTTCAAAAAGCTGTAAGATGCCTGCTGCTGGCATGTACCATAGGAAGAAGGAGGGAAAGAAAACTCACAGAGAACCAGGGTCTGTAGAGGTTTGATTGGAGTGGTTGCTGCTGTAAGAGCCTCTATTCCTCATGTAGGGATAGAATGGAATTTGTTGTGAATTAAACTTCAGTGAAAGAAAACTGGTGCAAATGCAGAATTGGTGTATGTGAAAGATAAACAGAAAGATTTAGGAGTTTTAACACAGGGTTAGTCAGAAACTAATAGAGGAAAACAACTTTATGCTAAAGAAAGTTGAAACTGACTAAATTTTCTTTATATTCCTGTGATGCAGTGAGTTATATAGTTCCATCAGTAGAATTTGGGCTGTATGTATAATAGCTACATACAATAACTGTTACAACTTAATCCATTTTAAAAGAACTTCAAAATGTTATTAAAATGCATTGGACTTCCATTTTTATCCCACGTGGCCCTTGTGCAATTCAGACTGCATTTCTGTATACACTTTGAGAATAATAATATTTTTGCTTCTTGCCGTTAGCTGCAATTGTCTGTGCTTGCATCATTCCTGTTCTACTCAGCCCAGGCTAATTCCTGATTGCACTGTAGTGCTAGACTCCTCCATGAAGAATTCTGTATGCAAGGAGGAAATTTAAAATTAGAGCCCAAGCATGAAAATACAGTTTCAGATTGCTTTTAAAAATAAAGGTGATGTTTAGTAAGGTGCAATTTACTTTTTGAATGAGGATAGGATGACAACACAGGAGCCTCAGACCTCACCGATCTTTAGTGCCTTTTTCCTTATACTCTTGGAGAGTGCTGAGGACTTGCAGGGAGATGCAGGTGTGGGTTCTTTGCATCTCCTTTTGTAACTTCTGTGTTTTCCAAAAGTAAGGCATGAGGTTTTCAACAGCTTCTCTAATTAGAAAAAAGAAAAAGAATATATTCCTTTCAGTATCTGCAACAATTTTAATGAAAAAGATAAAATAGGTAAAAACACTAGCAGGGCTCATATTACTTAATAGTAGATACCTACACTGTAAACATCTACATGTATAGATACTGTAGCTTTCTCTTTGATTAAATACAGAGATATTGACATTTTTGGGGCAAGAATGATTGATCTATTTTAGGTGTCAACTCTACAATCAGATTAAATGTGCCGTAAAAGTGTCTGACATTTTCTCCTTCTTCATAGCAAGATCCTTGGCCAACCCACAGCTACCGAGGGTACAAGGATTGTGATACTCAGGCTGTAGGTGACATGTCTGGTCCAACAGACTAAAAAATATCCTTCACAAAGAAATAGGGATTTTCAGATCTCCGGGCTTTTTTACTGCTTTTTTACGTGGAATAAAATTTTAGTCTCCTCCCACTGGACATTTGAAAGTTCAATTGCCCATATTTTCCCAAATTTTTAAAAGTTTATAAACAGCACTCTTGTTACAAATTAGCTTATAAGATTCTGTTGCTGGATATTTTTTCAAGGGTCTTAAAAGTGTTCAGGAATTTATACTGGGTTGTTTTGCAAGAAACTATAAACCTGACGAAGACTTACAGAATGACACTGTTATTAACTGAAAATTCATAATTCTTTTTCCTGAAAGTTTAGAAAGGAACTTATTCTGTGAAGTAAAATTAATTTTCCTGGCTTAAAATTTGAAAATTCCTGGCTTAAAATTTGAAAATTCCAATTATTTTATGCAGAAACTAGCATGTGGTAGACATAGTGTAGTTTTCTTGTGAAATTGCTAAACTCAGTGTTGAAATTCCTAAGATGATTACAGTTCTGAAATATAATTCAATTAGCAGAGATGATGGTTTTGGGTATCATTTGTAAAATTAAATTTTCTAGGGCTACCAGTAAGTGGTTTCATGAAATCATGCATCATTATTCTTCCTCATCAGCTGCAGTGTTGGTGTCCAGTAGCCTTCACAGTTTTGCTTTCACCATCAACAGCTTCAGGGATAAGGTCTACTCACAGTTTCCTTATTTCCTTTCAGTTTAAGAAATATTTCATGTGATTTATTTACAGTTTCAAACACTCTGATGGCAGTTAAGGTTTTTATTCTCCTATACCATTGGAGAGATCTACTACTATCCAATTCTGCTAAAAACTGAGGGACTAATCCATGTTCATGATCAGTTTAGCTTCCATAAAGAACCTCTCTCTATTGTTTTGATTAGATTTGAAAATTCATAGTCATTCCAAAGTTTTTCTAGAAGATAGAAGTAAATGGCTTTCTGTTGCGGTGGCCATGGCTCACCTGGGTGCCCCAACCCCCAGGGAGAGAGAGATGGGGATGGTTCCTGGGCTTGGTACACTCCCAGGACCCTCTGCTCTCCAGGCCAGTTGGGAGACACCCAGGAATGACAAGGTGTGACAGCCACTCCTCTCCCCCTCCCCTGGTTCCCTATATGGTTTAATTTCTAGAATGTTCTTCTTTGTTCGTTGTAAAGCAGTTATTTGGTTGGAGTTCTTTTTATGGTATTATCATTTCTTTGGTTATATAATTTGTCGCTCAAAAATCCCCCTTTCCCCATTTGCTCCCCAAATCTCCTCCTTCCCTTTCCCCTCCCCCTATAAAAGTTACTGTAAAATAGTGCTCAGAGCCATTTTGTCGTTGTCTCCGGGACCCCTTCAACTCCCCTCCCTAATAAACCCTTCTTGGAGCACCGACAATCTAGCCTGTATCTCCTGTGTTCTTCGCGGACCTGCCACAGCACCTGCGCTCCCTCGGAGCCCCGCCCTCTCCCGCAGTCTCGCCCTTCTCCGAACTCCAGGGTGGTGGGGCACCACCGGACGGAACCCCCACAGCTTTCAGGAATATTCTTTCAGTTGTAGCGTCTAGCTTAAAAAGAGGGTACATGCCATGCATGAATAGCTCGGATACTACAGTGTTTCTTAGACACAAATAGGGCCTAATTCTCTCACACCTAATTGTGACTAAATTAAAGCATTCATTTCATACTGAGTTTACTAGTTCAGAAGAAAATAGATGATATCAAAACTGTGATGCAAGCATTCAGACCTTGGTCCTAGACTTAAAAAAAAAAAGGAAAAGTTCCTATTGACTCTAATGGTCCATCATCTGAAACTGTGGATGAAGGTTGCTTACAGAAAAATTTGTATTAACTGTGTTAAGACTTTGACACAGAGTGACAGGCTTAGATTTGTGTAAATGTTTTTTCATTTCAGGCACTGCCTTATGAATGTTTCAAATTCTCATCACTGTAGTCCCTCCTATGTTTCTCACTGGCATTGTTACAGTATGGCACCTTTTCATGTAAAAACCCTATACAAAACAGAAGAGCAGATTGTACAAAAACAATGGGAAAGCAGTGACATTTTCTCAGACACTACTGAAGTCAAAGATCAATGTCTCTTCCCTTTCATGTAACTTCGATAGCATATTCAACATCTGTTATGAATTCTGCATCATCTGTGCTACAGGAAGTAGAACATAAAACTATGTACATTTTAGGGTCTTGCACTCCTTTAATTGTTAACTGCAAATGCTTTTTGCAGTGGCTGTGGCTTCACAGTAGCACAGCTTGTAATTGCTTGTAAACTACATCCAGGGCCAGCATCTTCTGATTGGCACCCATGCATGCTGTCATTCAGAAGCAAAGACAAGGATGATTTCTGTCCAATTAACTTGGAAATGTGTACATCTTTAAGCGGCAGAAATTCAGATATACTTGGAAGGGGCAGAAGTCATGTTTCTATGACAGTGTTGATGAAAAGCAACAGCTGAATTCCAGCCTAACTGCAGGAAGACCTTATCAACCTACTGTCTGAGGTTGATGAATTTTTGAATTCCGTTCTGCTAGTCTGCTAATAATAGACACTAGAGCCTTAATCTTATTTATTTATTTGATCTTGCCTGCTTTAACTTGATAATTGTTGATTGCTAACTTTATTTGGCTATTTCAATTAGCTTAATTTTTAGAAAATGTTCAGACACGGGGCTGGATTTTGTCTATTACTGTTCTATAAAATGGGAGTGATTCAACAGAAATCAACATTGCTTACTGCACTGTCCTTTAAGGGGTGGATCCTGCTCCCATGAGCTTTCATAGGAATTGGTTTAGGGACATAGTTACAGATTGAAAAATATACAAAGAAGATAAAAATTAACCTAAAAAAATAAATTTTGCTAAGCTTAATACTACAACAGAGACATCCTTGACAATTCTCAACATTAATAAATTATACATACTTGAAAAAAAAAAAAAGAAAAACAGAACTTCAAATATTTTGCCAAATAAAAGTTGGCGGGGTGGGGGAAGTAAAGAGAAATAGAGAAAGTGAAGGGGAGGGAGAGAAAGAGATTCTGGTTGTCCTTGGCTTCTTAAATGAAGAACTTTTTCCTTGGTTGGACTGGAAATAATTTTTGCTGGTAATGTTTTTTTTTTCTGGCTGGGAAGTGGGTTAAGAATCTCTCTCCCTGGCAACTTCTTTCTTTTTTTGGGTAGCTACTTTAAAGGAATACCCTTGTTTATTTTGGCTGTCTGATTTTTCCTGTTGTAGACAGCAGAATCAGGAAGAGAGGGATGTAACAGCACATCTGCAAGTGGATGATCAATCACAATCACATATTGCAAACAGAAATAATGTTTAAAAGTGTTTGCAATGATCTGGTGATATTGTAGATCTATTTTTCTTTCAGAATATACATGTCCAATACATCACGGTTGAGAAGCTTTACTTTCTTAGCCTACGTAAAATTATTTCTGTGCATTAGCTCCAAGAAACTTTCATTTGTAGATGTCTATTTAATCTTCAAAAGAAGGGAACAAACATCTTTCATTACTTTCCTCACCATCCTCCCTCCCTCAAACATTGAATTGTGTATTGATGTCCTTGACACCACAAAAATAAAATTCTGCATTAAACTGGGAGGAACGATCCAGAATAATTAAAAGAAAGCTGCATCCTTTCATTTCCACACAGCCTCTGGAAAGCTCATGCTGCAAGAAGAATTTCTAACCATTGAAGAGAGTGAATTGCACATGATAAATAACTGTGTAATCTTCTCCAACTCCTCCCTTAGATGGGTTGAAAGGAGGAAAAAATCCAATCTTTTGGTCCATATATTGACAGCAGGAAGGGATGAAGTAACGTTGTCTTATCTATCCCTTTAGTGCCATGAAAGGCACTGAATGCAAGCTGCCGGCAAACAGATGTCTTTAGGTTTTGAGGGAGTGCAACTATTCAGGGAGAGGGCATTGCTAGAATGAAGAAATATTCCTCCTCGCTAAAAGCCACAAGCATTTTCTTTACGTAGTTACTGTTGACATTGGCAGAAGTGCTTTGCTCAATTCCCACTCTGCACCTGTAAATTCCCCCAAGGCACAGTTGAAACCTTAAGGGATGGACAGCCAGGGACAACACATGGGCATGGTCAGGGCCTACGTGCGTGTGAGATGGTTTTTCAAGCATACCTCAAGGTCGAAGAATCCACGGGAAAAACATCCCACAAAAGTCCCTGCGGGTTCACAGGACTGCGATCCCTGCTGACTCTGTGGGTGTCCAGACCCAACCCCCCAACATTCCTCAGCACATGATGCAGTGGAAACTGTGGCTCGAGCCTGCAGATCATTCTGCCTGATTTTTGGCCATCCCATGCCTTTTTTCCATGGGAGGATGTGAACTGAGCCAAAGTGTTTAACTGAATCTGGCAATTCTCAGCCATTTGCTGGCAGCCACCAATTTGGTGAATCAACATAATTTGTGACACTCTCAGTGTGGGAAACTAAATGGAGACATTTTTATTTTAAAACAAATTAGCTCAGTTCCTATGAAGAAAAAAAACTGAAAAAAGAAAAAAGATGTTTTCCAGGGCTAATTATTTCTTGTCTCTGAAATGATGACACAGGCAGTATAAAACTGTGGGATGAAGTGGAAAACCACTGCTCCTAAACAAGACAAACCAAGACTGCCCACGCCCATTAAAAATTCTGGGAAACAGGGACAAACTCCACAGTTTAAACTGTAACCTTAGCAATGTGCTGTGCTGTCAGTAAGAGATAGTACACAATTACCCAGGGAAAGAACAATTTCTTCCAGTCTTTCCTGCACTTCTTTTCACTGGGAAAAGAAATATTACTTTTTGCTTGCTTTGCCCTCCCTTCTCCGGCTGTTTTCTAAAGTGATTTCTTCTTTGACATGCTCACATGGATGTTGCACACTGTAGTGTCTACTGTAGCTGCCAGCCTAGACGTGGAGCTGGAACTACCATCGTTTGTGTTGTCTCCTAATTTAATGGCTTCCTCTTGTAAGCCTGCTTTCAGTCCCTCCTGTTCTTGTGGGAAAGAGCCCTTGCTCAGTAAAAACTGCCATCATTAAACCTGATTATGAAACAGAGCTCTTGAAAGGGTGCAACACTCAGAGAAGGCAAAATGTGGTGGAGTAAAAATCATGAAATAGGTTAGAGTTTACTCTCTACAGAAATGCTCTTCTGGAATCATACTTCTGGCAGCAGCCAATAGTCAAAGTATTTCCATAATGCTGGGGCTTGTATTTCCACCTCTCTCCCCTCTTGCCATAGCTCTGAGCAGATTTAACAGAAGTTTACCAAATCAGCCTCAATCTCTTCAACTGACTTTGAGCCCATAAAATTGTTTGGCTCTGTGAAATTAATTTCACCATGTTAAAAAGTATTAGATGTTCATCTTTTGTAAGAAATTAAAATAGCTTGTGGTCTGGGATGTTTTTTTTTTTTTTTTTTGCTTTCCATTTAAACAAGAGAATCATATGAAAAATACAGCCTAGGATCTAAAATAAATAGATTCAGGACACCAGGGAATTTAAACAAAAGCAAATTAGCCTCGCAGTGCTTTCTGTTTAGCTGTGTGTTACAGATGAATGTTTAATATAAAGGCAGTGTATTATACCAAAAAGAAAAGGCTATTGGCCAAATCTACTGCCGTTATATACCATAGAATTCATCAAAATCTTGACTAAAATGATAACTAAAACCAGCTAAAAGTAGCATCACTGAAATGAAAACATATTTCTTCACATGGTTACTAATGTAAAAAGGATGAGATTTGGCACAAATTAAATAAATTAATACAGAGCTTACTTAGAAAACTATTGTTATTTGACCATGTCCGGTCTTTCCAGTGTGTCAGCTTCCTAATAAATGCTAAATCGAAAGTTGGACCACAAGTGAAATACAGAATCCAGATATGTCAGTAGCAATGGCGTTCAAGACCAGGTTGGGTGGAGCTTTGAGATACCTGATCTAGTGAAAGGTATTTCTGCCCATGGCAGAGAGGTTGCAACTAAATGATTTTCAAGGTCATTTCCAACCCAAGCCATTCTATGATAATTCTCTGTGTGTTTTCTTCCTCTTATTCTTCTCTTTTTCGCTGTGTATGCTCACAGGCTTACCAAGATTTTTTCCTTTTTCTGTGATTTGAGTTTTTGACCACTGACAATGTTTAATCAGGCAAATTTTCATCTCAGAAAAAATATTAAGCCACAGAAAGGACACATTATGTTTAACAATTAATTATTTTTTCCTAAAGTAAAGCATATTTTAATAACCAGCTAGGGTGTCAAATGGAGTTATAGATCCATGCCACATGAATATCAACAACAGAGTAATCACTGAAATTTTATATTTTTCCTTCTTTTGATTGAAAAATATTTATTAATATATTGATGTTCTCAAGATTTGATAATTTGATTAGCCTCTTATGTCAGCCAGGCTGCTGGCTGCTTGAGTGATTTGTGTACTCATCTTCTTGTTTATTAACCTGAAGCTACACTACAAAAAACTAGATTCATATTATATTTTGTTCATTTCTGAATATATAATTGATGAATTCTAACTTTCATCATGTCCCTTATTTTATGGAGCTATTTCTCTGAGATTATTTTTCTTCGTTCTTAATGAGAAACTGTCCAGTACTTTAGTGGTTACTAAGAAATGAAAAATAAATCTGGAGTCAAGTGTGATTGTTTTGCTAGAAAGAATAAGGGGGCATCTTATGCAACAATCTATACTGCTTCTTTTCAGACACTAAGTCTCTCTGCACTTAGTTATGTCTGTAAAACCCATAAAATCTCCTTGTGACCTCAGTTTCTCCAGGATTCTTCTCTATGTATAAGCCTGAGTTGTGTGAAGGGAAGCTGTATCTTAAGTAAATTTTCTTTTAGTATACTACAGGTTGAGGTGGTTGATTCTGTTTTCTACATCAGAGCACAATCCCGTGGGGTAATTTGTCCCTCCAAGTTCTGTTCACAGTCTATCCTATTAGTAAGACTGCTTTGCCAGAAATGTTTTCTGAAATATGCCTGAAGCTGTCCATTGTTTAACCAACATTTCTGCGGAAGTTAATTTTCTGATTAAGAAAACTTGCTTAGTGTGTTGAAGAACATAATGTGTAGCTTGGATGTCCTACTATTTGAGAGAGTGACCCAGTTAAACTTTGGATTTCAAATTAAGATTGAAGTATTTCTATATTTTCAGAATTTTATAAATACAATAATAATTTTAATAACACTTGATATCCTCTGTGTTTATGAATTCACTCTGCTTCTGGATCTAAAAACAGTTTAAGTTTTCTCATCATTACAGAGGAACCTCAGCAGCATGGAACCTATTCTAGGCTTTGAATGTGTCATTTCTGCTGCAGATAAAAAAAGGTAGGAAGTTCCTTGGAAGACCATCGAAGTCTTTCTCTTCTTCTTGTCGTCCAGAGGCTGGGAAGCATTGAAAGTCACAAGCAGTTGCACAATGACTTTCAATGCTTCTGGAAAAGATAACTCTGTGAAAAATTAGCCAATAGCTCACAACTCCTCATTTAGGTGCAGCAGCATTACTTAACTTGATGCCTCAGAGCTTTTAGCAGGTGAAGTAGGCAGTCTGCCCAGAGCAACTTCAATGTCATTAGCACTCTTTGCTTCTGCCTGGAATTAACCTTGACCAATGCATTGTCATAATCTCAGTCATTTATCCATTATTTAGAAGTTAGTCATTGTTTAAGGAGAGCATGTCTATACATACATCCAAATAGACAAATTACTTGATCTGACCTTTCTTGTTTTTCCCCAGACATAACATTCAAAGGTAACAGTTTGGGTTGAGGACCCAGCAGAGATAATTTTATGTGGTCTTGCCTCTACAGAGCAGTTGAGTTTACTTAGTAGCAAACCCACAGATTCAGATAATCCAGTCATATAGGTCAAAATGCTCTCCAAGGAACCATAAAAGCATGTCGCTTCTGTGGGCTGATCTTTTAAAAGCTGTCTTCTTGTCATTTCAGGCCTGGATCTTCTGGTTTTCAATGGAATTGTTCCATTTTATCTAAGATGTAAAATTCTTTGAAATGGAAATCCTAAATCATTACCTCTTGACAGCTTCAAAGGATTGATAGCCCACTTTGAATCTCTTTGAAGTACTTACTTCAAATTAAAAAACAAGTTACCCTGAAAGAAGACAATTATACCTTGAGCAATAGACATTCTTTCTGAAAGGTTTCCTGGTCCATGAGCATCTTTGAAGTATATATTATTCACCAACTGTATCTCAGATTTTAACCAGTAACAAACTCTCCCTTGTGATACAGAGATGCAGTTTGACATTTTAATAGTCAAAGAAGAATTACAATTAGTTTTAGTCACTATGTTCAACGTCAATCCAAATAACCAAATTAGTTTGAGGAAATCAGGTTTACAGGAATAGCAAGAAAAAGGCATTTCTAACTCTCAACTTCCTCTCAAACTAAAAATAACAGGGTTAATTCAGCTAAAAAAAGTACAATGCTTCTATGTCCTCTTCTTTTCCTGAGAAAATTAGCTGCTCATTTTGACTCTTTATTAACTTAATAAGTAAATAATCCCTGAAATTCAAGACCTGTAAGTCTATATTGATTAAATGAATGTGCAGGGGAAGATGTGCTGTTTCCAAAATTCATATATTATAACTGGAGTAACAAAATCTCGGAGTTAAATTTCTACATTCTAGACTTTTTAAAAGAAAATGATACCTATGATCAACTTAGATTTATGTGTTGTTTTCTCCTGCTTTTCTCCTTTAAGTCTTATTTTTTATCCCATTTCTAGTAATAAAATTAAAGAGTAGGGCTGAAACAAAGAAAAATGTAAAACAAAGACTTTGAATCTAATTTATAACCTTTAAATAAATAAATAGGCCTTCTTTTTTAGAGCTGTAACTTGATTATAATTTTTACCAATTTGCATGATCCAGGCATATAGGGGAGATTATTTATGTATCTGAGATGCAAATAGAGTTAAAGTGGTGTTTCCTCATTTTCCCCAAATTTGGGAAAATTTGGGAAAATTTCCAAATTGATTTGGAAATCCCAAATAGAAAAAATGGTCTGTTCAGTGAAATCCCTGGTTATTCCTGACTGACATCTGTTTTCAAAGTTTACTTGCCACACAAAATTTTCAGTGTGTTTAGAAGAGTCAGCGGACTGGGGCAGGCTGAAGAACTGATAACATAAGAAAAACAGACACAGAGTCATCTTTCCCATGCAAACTATATGCTTATTTCAAAGCATAGTTAATTCCATCTGATTTGCAAGTGTATACAATTGGCAGGTTAGACTTATGATTTTCATGGCTGGCCAAAACCCCAAGGGAACGCTGAACACTACATCAGGAGAATTCATGCCTCCTTAAGAGGAGGTAAGCAGCTGGCAAGCATCAAATATACTATGATCTGGGCTTTACTCAAGAAACTTTATCTTGGCAGTATATAAACTATCTTTACAACCCTTTCTCTAGCATTCCCTTTCAAGGGAAATTCCTAGAGAAGATGACTAAACAAAAGCTGTTCAAGGAGGTGTTTCATACTTCATCCTCCAAGGGGAATAAAAGCGAAAAAAAACTTACTACTCTGATCCTTGATCCCACATGATTTGATATAATTAAGTGTAACAGCATTGGAATTATTCAAATTATGCCACTACACATCCATCAGATCAAGATCAAAATGAGATTCCGTGTATCTGTCCATTTTTACTTGCGTTGATAATGTTGATCCACTTATTCAGATCCCTCCTGTTTTTTTAATTGGAAATGAATTTACTGAAAACTAACACAATTTCTCTAGCTGTTAAAATGATACTGTCTAGATAGAACATGTGAAACATAAAACAATATACTTGTTATTATGCGTGATAAGGGAAATACTTTATCTGAGCTGATGTTCAAATAATGATTTCCAAATGTTGATCTCGTTATTCTTTCTGGTAGTGACAATAATGAGTAACACAAAATATCAGCTTAAAATGAATAGAATGAAAATCAAAGCAAAGGAATCCCACAGCATCACAGAAAACATCACTTAGAAGGCGCTGACTAAAACTGAACATGAGGCATGGAATGAGATGAAGAAATGCCTTCATCTTTCATTGTTTTGCCTCTTCCATACATAAAAATAAGCCCAACTATATGAAGTCAAACTTTGGATTTAATAAAATTGGCCAGCACACTGAGCATGTGAGCATGCTCATTTGCTTCTAATAGAACACCAGTTCTCCTCTGAGTGCTGCAGACAGAAATAATAGATCCCTAGGTGTCATACGAATACTTCTGAAAATCAAATATATCTTTACAGTATAATCCAGAGCATGGAAAGTTGTTGGGAGTTATAACAGCAAAAATTTCAAGTCACTGGGCCAAAAATCTCTGCTTATGTGTATGCAAGGGTTACTAACCTCAATGTAGTTAAACCATGGTGAGGTGGTGAGAATCTGCCATGTGCTGTGCATCCAGTCTGATTTGCAAAAAGACACACCTATGGCTTCATCTTTTTCACATTTCCTCTCATTAAGGTGTGAGTGGAGTCTTTCTAGTTTTCAAGCCAAAATTTGGAAGACCCATCAGACTAATAACATAGATGATAACTAATAGCTTTTTATGTTACCAAAAAACTCTTCTCACTTGGAGAAATTGCAGGGTATAGAGTGAAAATTTCTAGTGTGAGGTATGGATGGCTCTTGTAGTGATTCTTTATTGCTGGAGGTTGTTTCTCTCATTCCATTGCTTTTTTCATAGTTCACAGTTTTCATCAGCTCTGTCTAGATGCTTTTGAAATATGATCAAGTATTTTTTGAAGGTCCCAAATTGTTGCTTCGCATTAATCACCTCTTTAAATTTTTGAATTGCCTGTAAAGTAAACAAAAAAAGGACAAGTATTTTTAAAAGAACAGTTTTGAAGTGTTTTTGCAACTCTTCATCTGCCCATAAACAGCCCTACCCATTGGTCATAGCCTCTCTTTTTCCTCATTGTTTCTTTCTGGTTTAGCTCAGTTCTATCTCAAATATTATGTAAAAAACATGTCCAGATGACTTCCTAATATGCCACCAATCCTACAAGTGCACAGATTGCAAATATTTTAGAAAATCACAGTGAGTGGATAATAGAGAGAACATAGATAACTCATTTTAGCTAATGGAGGACAGTTTTCTGTGATATACATCTAGTTTCTGATGTCTGTCTCATATGAAATATCTCCCAAAATAGTTATCTCATTTCTTTCAAGAGACACATTCCTAAAACAGTACATATTACACTGTTGAAAGCTTTCCTAATATCCAACATATACATGTTTAATTAGTTTGATCCTATTGCTATTATATACATCCCTCCACACTATACCTTCTCTTTTTGTACACATTTGGCAAATATCTAGAATGCTTAGACCAAATCCTCACTAAAGTCATGCTGATTTAAACCAGATGAGTATCTGGCTCTTTATGTCTACTAAATAAATCACTTTAAATCTTTCCTCACAGTTTAGTCTCTACAGATCTCTGTCCTGTTGCAGCTATTTCCCTGACTGTTTCAATATTTTTATTTTTAATTTTTTTTCTTTTTTAATTTCTTTTATTCAATAAAGGATAAGAGCAGAATGAAAGTATTACGGCAGATATGGTCAGTCATTGGTAATATGGAATGCAACTTTCCTCTGTGTTCCATTGATTTGATGCCTCTGTTAACATAATAGATCCTATAATTGTTTTAGTTCCCATTTTCATATCCTGACCTCCTCCCTTATTAGAACTCAAAGGGGTATTTTTAAGTATTCTTTTCTTCTGAATCTCTTTTTCCCTTGAATAGCTGTGGTTTGGAAAACTTTTGCCTCATAGGTGTAATGCAATAAAACATCATTTGTTTCTGTTCTCTCTTAGAATTTTTTCTAAGGCAAGGAACACATGAATTCAGAAACCAAATCAAAATTTATACAATTGGGGTATTCATGGTATAAAGTAGCCATGCTGAAACAGCAACAGAGGTATGGCTCGTGATGAATGAGGTCTACATTTGGTATGCTTTAAAATGCTTTCTTTGTGCTAAACACTTTGGGTGCACACATTGCCCAGATGCATTCAGTTGCTACAGTGGAATTATGTTCAGATATGGGGCTTTGTACTCTGCTTCTCCCTATATATAGGATAAGTAGTTACCAAGTCCTGTGACTGCTAGTCCCAAATTTTAATCATTTCTTCTGTTTAAATTTTGCTGTGTTTTTGTTTCATCCCATTAAGCACTAATCAGTTGATTTTTAACAGACTTCATGACTCATTTTATGTAATGTTATCCATTTGTTTTCTTTTAAAACAACATATAGTGTTCCTCATGCATAGTACATAGAGTACCTCTGACACTTTTTTTGACAATCTAGTTTAACCTTATTCTATGTCTAGAATTTCTAGCCCTGTTCTGCTGACTCTTATGGCCTTGAGATATCTGGCAAAGACCTCAGGTGCAACCTAACTCACTTAAGGCATAACACGATCTTAGCCAAAGCAGCCCTGACTGGCAAGGTCATGACAATAACTATTAGTGTAATCAGTCCTAAAAGACACTCATGAGTCAAGACCTTGTTGTGTAATACCTGCAGGTTTTAACTGTGGCTGTATCTCCTGGGGAAAAAACAATTATGAATGCTGGATCCCTGCAGTTAAAAATAACCTCCAGGTAACATCCCTGAGGTACAGATATGTTCTTATAAATCTCTCTGAATCTTCCAGGACTTTGGAAGCTGCTCCAGGATCAGAGTTCTCAGCTTCTCAGAAATACAGACAAAATTGAATGTTGTGGAAATAATAGAGCAAGGACTGAAAGAGAGAGAGGACAAAAGGACTGTGAGGATTAATACATAAATCAGAAGCCCTGATAGAAAGCTGAGAGGAGTCATTTTGGCTTCTGGGAAGGTGAGGGAAAACTAGGAAATAGCAAAAGGAGTTTGAAGGAAAAGGTAAATGTAGAATTTCATAGCATTTTAAGTATCTGCAAAAAAAATACAAAGGTATTAAATTATTGGAAACTGTCATTCTTCCCCACTTTAATGTTGCCTCCTCCACTGTCCCTGTTTCAGCTGGGAACAGGATTTTAACTTAAACATTTTCTTTCCTAGACCCACTATCTTCCTTGGAAATAGCCCTTTATTCACCATGCCTTCATTTTCTGCCTAACACGAGGAGACCAGATACAGAAAGCAGGAATAGGATCTTCTCTTAACTGAGCAGAAAAGAAAGAGATGAGGAAAGCAACAGAAGTGGCAAATTATGCTGCTGAGACTGCAAGGCTTGAAGAAAGAGGCTGAAGGCAGCTGCTGCAACCTCCATATAGCGTTGTGTCAACAAAAACACAGCAATGATTTCATGACTTCTCACATTCACATGAGTATCTCCAAGAAATTGGCTTTTTGGATCACAGATTACTTGAATAGCCAAGGGAAAGAAACTACTGCCTATTCTCTTATTGTCATGGTCTTTTCCTGCCACAAAGGAATTGAAATTTAAATGTAAAATTTTATAGTATCTTATTTTTTCTTATCTACTGTGAATATTGTCAAGTATTATAACTTAGACCCTAGTAGCACAATACGAAAACTATTTGTTTCTTAACCTTAAGAAATGGTGTATAAGTGATGCAAGGATAAGTATCCATGAAATAGATCACTGATCAGCAGAGAGCTGATTTGGAGCTACTCCGAGGGCATTTGCTTTTACAATACCAGGTAATGTTTATCATGTAGTTCAGAAACATGCTACGATAAAAATGTTTAAAGTTATAAAATAGTCAAAACCAGCTTGAAAATAGCAATTATATACTGACAGTGTTTAGCTTTCCTGCCTTTAATGTGTCTCGGATTGTATTTACCCACATTTTCCAACTCTATTATGTTGTATTAGTTGCTGGTCCAACACTGTTAAATTTCTAATTATATTCACACTTTTTGCTGTTATATTCCTCTGGTATAATTGATGTCATTGTTTAGTGTGTATGGAAAGAATCATATAGCTTTGTTTATGTTTCACAGCTTGGTAGTCATAGTTATTGTAACTGCAGGGTAGGAACAATTCTCAGAAAGACTATCTTTTTAAAAATTTTTTTAGGAAACTTTATTACATTGCTAACTCTTTAACTCTTACTCACATTTGCAAGATATTATAATTGAGAAGTGACCAGCACAGTGACTGATTATACATCTGAAGATAATTTGGGGCATGAAAACTGCAGGATTCAAAATTCATTCCTCTGTTGGCAAATAACAGGTCAATGCACAGGAAGTTCCTCCTGAAAATGAGGGAGAGCTTTACTGTGCAGGTGACTGTGCACTGAATCCACCCTCACTCCTGCAAGAAACTTCTCTAAGTCTTCCCTTCTCTTTTGCATTCTACCAGAATGCTCATTCACAGTTTGATTAGGTAATCTCCCTCTTCATTACTACATTTCCACACTGTTTATTATTTCAAATAGCCTGATGATAATTTGGTAAAAAGACCAGTATGGTATGAGTCTGTTCTCAGAATCACAAATGGTTTTACTTCCCTATCTCTGAGAAAGCATTTTGTCTACAATATTTCTAAGTCACAGAGGTCATGGAAAACTGCCACACTGGTCATGCATAACTTGTCACACAACTATTCAGTTAAAGCAAGATTAAAAAAAAAACCAACAAAACACTGTCAAAAACAAACCTGCTCTGTCATATGCAATGATCAGCTCCATTGAATATGTTACAAGCTTCCTCATTTTCCATTCAATTATCATCAATCTACTGAGTTGGAAGTTGCCTTACATACTAAGGAATCTTCTGATCCCCTGACTTTCAAACAGCTTTACTAATTTTCTAGCTTCATCCCTTGTGAGGTTACAAAGATACTCTGTACTGGCACTTCTAACTTCATATGTATAATATTCTATTAACGAGAAAACATATTGAAAAATAAAATAATGTAAATGACTCAGTAATATCTGCTTTGTTTTTTCTTACAGGCTGAGATCTTTACCTACATAAATTTTCATAGCAGAATTGCAGAATGACAGAACGGGCAAGGTTGGAAGAGACAACAGTGGGTTGTCAGGTCCAAACTCCCTGCTAAAGCAGGGTCATCCTAGGGCATATAGCACAGGATTGTGTCCAGATGGTTCTTGAATATCTCCAGGGAGGGAGATTCCACAACCTCTCTGGGCAATCTGTTCCACTGCATGGTCACTGCACAGTAAAGAAGCTCTTCCTCATGTTAAGGAGGAACTTCCTGTGCATCAGTTTCTACCCACTGCCTCTTGTCCTATTGCTTGGCACTACCAAGGAGAGCCTAGATCCAATCTCTTGACATCCTTGCTTCAGATACTTACATTGGTGAGATCCCCTCCCCAGCATCTCTTCTCAAGGCTGTACAGGCCCAACTCCCTCAGCCTGTCCTTGTAAGGGAGATGCTCAAGTCCCTCAATCATCTTTGTCAGCCTCCACTGGACCTGCTCCAGGAGCTCCATGCCCCTTTTTCACCAAGGAGCACCAAACTGGACACAGCACTTCAGATGTACCTCACTAGGGCTGAACAGAGGAGCAGGATCACCTCCCCTGACCTGCTGGCAGTGCTCTTTCTAATTCAGCCCAGGACACCATTGGCCTTCTCGGCCGTAAGGGCATTGCTGGGCTCACGGACAGCTTGTTTTCCACCAGGATCCCAAGGTCCTTCTCCACAGAGCTGCTTTCCAGCAGGTCAGCCCCAGCCTGTAGCAGTCCATGGGGTTGTTCTTCCCCAAGTGCAGGATTCTGCATTTGCCTTTGTTGAGTTTCAGATAGTTCTTCTGTGCCCATCTCCCCAGCCTGTCAAGGTCCTTCTGAAGGGCTGCACAGCACTCTGGGGTGTCTGCCATGCCTCCCAGCTTTGTGTCATCAGTGAATCTGCTGAGGAGGCATCTGGCCCTACATCCAAGACATTGATTAATAAGTTAAACAATACTGGACCCAGTATGGAACCTTGGAGCCTGTGACAGGTCACCACTAGTGACAGGCCTCCGACCAGACCCTTCAAGATCTGCTGTTCAGACAGTTCTTGATCCACCAAATACAAATAATATGAAAATCAAAATACAAATAATAATTGAAAAATACAAAGCAATGAGAATCTCATTTGCTGGTTTAGTTTGGGGTTTTTTAATTTGGTTTTGGTTTGGTTTTCTTAATCTTGTGATTCAAAAGAGAAACCATGAAATCTATGATCCACATGATGATTGTTTCAATGTAGAAAGTAATGGGTGACAGACCAGCAAAATACCAACTGTTCAGAAACTTTCCATTAGTCTCCTAACTATTTTTCCTGTTGTAGAAGAGACGCAGGCGGGGGAGGCAGGGAGGCGCAGCGGCAAAAGGACGCACAGCCAGCAGTCTGCGGTTCTCCAGAGGTTTATTATGAGGCGTATCGGGGAAGGTCTGGGGAAGGAGAGATAGGGCGGAGAAGCAGGGATGGGCGCAGGGTCTGGAGCTCCAGAGGCTGCAAGCTGTCAGCAGCAGTTAGTCTCGAAAGGCCCTGAGCACCCAGTGGCATGAGGTTTTATGGGGAGGGAGAGAGGGGGGTTTGGCACGCAGGCCAACTGGGAAAGCCATAGGGAAGAGGGACAGGGGTATCAACCAATGATTACAAAGGAGGGGAGGATACATAATTCAAACCAACCAATGCTATACAACTTAAGAGGAGAACAAAGAGGAACACTCTAGAACCAACCTATATATGGGAGAGGGGCAGGGGAGGAGTTTGGGCCAATGATCTTCTCTGCTGACGCATACATTGCCACAGGGGCTCATGGGCTGATCTTCCTGTCACCATGACTGCGACAGCATAGGCTGTCCCTGCCCCCACGGCCGGCCCTCTGGCTGGCAACTTGGAGGCATAAACCTCCGCACCAGCAAAATACCAACTGCTCAGAAACTTTCCATTAGTCTCCTAACTATTTTTCCTAGACATCTTTTGTTCTCATTCTCCTCTTGCTTTTGCAAATTTGAAGTAAAAAGCTAGATATAGTTCTTCCAGTGTCCCTAGTGGCTGACAAAGAAAAGCTTCCATGAGAATGTTCCTGAAGGATCCTGAATGCCTGACAAAAGCGACTTACAGTGGAAGATTGATGGAAGAGTTCTTACCAAGACAAATACAAAACGCAAATGGTATTTCTGCTTAGCAATTACAAATTTAACTGGGCAACATTTATCAAAAACACACTGAATTAAAACAGAAAACTGGCTTTTAATCTTAAAACGTGTTTTAGCTGAAACTAACCAGTCAAAATATTAAAAGTTAAAAAAGCTAAAAAATATTAGTGAGTCAAGCTTTCTGCTTGATCTTATCTCAGAAAAAATTAATAATTAATCAATTTTAATACTCACCTTAATGAAGGACAATGTAATTGTTTCTAAATCATGAAAAGATATTAGACAAGGCATGCACATAACAGGTTTCAGGTGATTTCAATAAAAAGTAGAGATTAAGCTTACAATTACATGTTGAAGACATAATTCAGTAATTCTGATCACATCCGAGATGTTTAATCATTTCTTTCATAAAAGCTGTGCACATACAAGTCAGGTAAAAGTTGAAGGAGAATAAAACTACTTCTTCAATAAAACTTTAGGCTAGCCCTTACTGCCAGGGGTGTACTGCTTCTTTGGACTGTCATGCTCCTTTTATGACAAAGATTCTGTATTTTCCTCTGCTGCTTTTTCTGTGGTTGCCTCTGCTCCCTGGGGCCATGAAGTGTGTGAGAGTCAAAGCCTTTTTCTCAGGGGGAATAAACAACCCAATTTCAGTGCTAAGGAGAGAGTGGAAGTCTGTTGGAAAAGGTCACTAAACACTTCCAAATGCTACCCATTAATGTATTTGTTGGATTGTGGTAAGGAGAATGGAATAAAGAAGCAAATCCTGTCTTAGTCCAATGTTGCAGGCTCAGTGGTCACTCAAAGTGGCCACTTGTATTACAGTAAGCCAACAATAGTTTGGAGATTGTGCAGTCTGGGGTTTTTTTAGCTCGACTTAACATGGCATTTGTCCCTACTGTCAGCTCCCTGATGCTTTCAATCTAAAACACTGTTACCAGGTCTCTCTGACTTTTTAAACTGCATTCCCATTTTAACCTTCATCCTCATTACCAAAATCTTTAATTTTATATATACATGAAATTCAGAAATATGAGCTGTATTTGATACTTCCTGCAATCATTGCATCTCGTTAAAGGTCAAAAAATTGACTGTTACCTATATAAGATACTGCTGAGGATGATGTTACACAACGTTCAGCTGAACCATCGGTTTTCTTCACTGGAAACTTTTCATTAATATTTTGAAACTCTTTGGAAAACCTGAACAGTTGTAGTTGATTTCCTATAATAGCACTGAATTCAGCCTCTAGAGTTTTGCTTTTCTCTTTGCTTCTGCGGTGGTTAAGATATCCATCAGGTTTTTAATGATCAGAACCATAGGTTAAAGAGTAAATGTTAGGGTTTGAGGATTTATGCTTTGCTCTGTAAGCCCAAAAACTTTTGAGATTGGTGTGTGAAGCTGTGAGTAAGCCAATTTGTGATGTTATTTTGTTCTGCCTTTTCCCATAACAAATTGCTTCACCTTTTGATCTTCCATGTTGCCTGCAAACCACCTGGATGGAGAATTGCAGGGATCCTTGTTTGTTTATTTGAAAATAAATTATTAAAATAATCCTTTTTAGAACAATGGACAACTTTTGCATCCCTGTTTTCAGTCTGATTGACCTGCCATTTGAAAGGACCCTATCAACCATAAATCTAAATCCTCCCATGTGCTGTAAAACCAAGAAATGTCTGGGCTGTATCAGTGCTTTTTCTCATCATTAAGCCAATAGAAATGCCAAAGTGTAGAAATGAAGGAATTCAACCTTGTCTGAAAAGGACAACATAGCAAAAGAAAGAACTGTTATGAGGTTTAAATTAACAGCTAAAACATTCTTTTACTTAGACTGCACAAACTACATCTTAATATAAAAGCTTGATGAAGTTAAATATTTTTACTGGCATCCTGTGATACTTCAGACAGTATGAAACTTCAAGAAAATGAGACTGCACTCAGTCTGGCATCTAGGCACATCAATGGTCTAACCACAGACACATTTTTTGTAGGCATCACGGAACAGGAGAATTTTAAGTGATGTTTTGGAGGCAAATAATGAAGTGGCATTGTGGGAACATTTCCTACTCATCAAGAGGTACTAAGAAACAAAGTACAAAACCTTTTGTTTGCAAAAAAATAGCTCTTGGCCAGTGAATAAATATGACCGTGAAAGAGGAGCCAAAGTCTTAGCAGTAAGAGAAATTATATGCAATGCGGGGCTGGAAAAGAAAGATCTCAAAAATGAACACAAATTATTTGTGCAAGGTACGACTGACAACAGTCAGAAAAATCACATAAAGAAGAATTTAAGATTTTAAAGGAGGACTACTTTGACAAAAAGAGAAGTAAACAGATCTCAGAAGCCCCAGTCCGCTTTGGGACCAGTTTCAATTTCCTGCAATGTCTAGGTCCTAATGTGAAAGAAAATAATTAATTAAAGTGTGAGTTTTATCTATTCTTGATTTTCAAGCCTAGACTAGAAAAATGTCTTGAAAATCCTTCTCTGACTTCCTAGTCCTTCTTTGGACAAGATATTTAACACTGATAACATCATGAGATCAGGCACATTTACCCAAGGGATACAGGGACGGTTGAGGTAGTAATGTTTCTTCCCAGGAGTCATCCAGGAAGCATATGTACCCCACTGAGGTACTTATGGATCTCCCTTCCAAACCATGCCTTTAAGCTCTGAAACCTAAAAAGTGGAAATGTTATTATCTTCAGCAGAATTTCAGTCTGTAATTTATCAAGAAATTTTCCAAAACATCTTCTTAAACTTTAGTGATCACCAATGGACCATTCTGTGGCTAGCACAGACCTTTCCCATGAGAATTCTTTTCTCTCTTCTTCCTGTGTTTTATAAACAAAGATAAAGTTTGGATGTTATTAAAAACAGTGTCTCGAGATTTGGAAAGTTCAGGCCTGGCCAATCAGGCCTAGGGGGAGGTTTCGAACTGACCAATCTGGGTGACCTTTGAAAAGTCTATATAAGTTGGAATTAAATAATAAAATACTCTCTTTTACGCCACACAGAGAACCGGGTCTTCTCTCTCTGCTAGCGGCTCAACAGTGACACCATTCTACTTTTTTTCTAGTGAGGATGAATTAATATTGTCTGTAAGGTAGATTTATTGCTTGTGAATGTTGTAGACCATAGACCAAAAAAACCATCAAGCAACAGATATATTTGCAGATCAATTAAATCTCGTCTTTAAGGCCATCAAAAACATATTTGTCACCTTTTTTATTCTAGAATATTAACAGTTTAATGACAAGAATTCTCCATTCTTACAAACTTTTAAGTTAATTAGTTCGAAGTTAATTCCAAATTGGTGGGTTTGATATAGAGAAGGACTTGGCAAGAAAAACAGAACATAACTTTCATTACTACCCTCAGGGACTGGAAAATAGAAATGACTATTATTTAGCAACAATGGTTTATAACCTGCTGTCAGGTACTGCACAGTATAAGCATTGGTACAACATAACCTGCCCTTACTTCAAACAGTTAAATTTTATATTGTTAAAGTGAAAGCAGTCTCATACAGTGGTTCAGCTTAAAATGAAAGGAAATGAACACCAAAATGCAGTGCACATCTGTCAGGGACAACTGCAATACCTATGGCAGCTGCATCACACCCAGGAACAAATTCCACTGGATGGAACCAGTGAAACTTACTTTTCTTTAGATATAAATTCTTTCTCTTGATCCTATCTCCAGAGTAACTCTAACTCTGCACATCCTACACTTGCTTCTGCTAGTCTACTAGACTATTTCTAGTCTAAACTCTATGCTAATTGGCCAATTGCATATTTAGTTGCTGAATTCTGACTACTTTTCCCTCAGTGGTTTCAGCTGTGTGCAACTCCTTGGCCTCTCCTCTGATTTTCATAGCCTTTAAAGCATATGTCATTTTAGACTCTACCTGTCATCAAAGTATGACTAAAAGTGATCAGGTGGATCAAAACCTGTTAGGAGAACAGAGGGACTGAACACAGACTGAAAGACTTACAGACCTAAGGTTGCATTTCTGGGCACTAGCCCAAGATAAGGACCAAGATGCACCAGGTCACCAGTACTTCAAGGAGCTCCTAAGAGAACAAAATTACACAGTCATACAGTTCTATAGCACTCTTCTTAGCTCTATATTCCAGTTTTATCTCAGCATTTCTTGGGCTGCTTTTTGGCAAGAACACTCTCTCTAGGGATAATATGGTTATCATATTATGTTATCATGCTCCCATTGTGTTGTCATGATGTTATCATGTTCTCACAAGTTTTAAAAAGTTAACACCAGGTACACTAATAGGTTTGTGCATGTATGTTCATACTCTTAATATCTGCAGACCAAACGCCAGCCAAGTTATTTCCACCCAAATCACAATTTCTATGAGTAGGAAGGAAAAAACTAATAATGTTAATTCCCTGAAGAGGAGAGCAAAATTTCATTGATGTTGCTTTAATAATGTCAGTCTAGGTGATGCTCAGGATAGCTTAAAAGCCAAATAAGCTACACTAATGGAACATAACTCTTTCACTAACTGGCACATTCTATCACTGAAAGCATAAACCATTATATTGATTTTTATTATGTGAATTTTGAGGGAAAATAAGAAAGCATAAGCAAAAATATTCTCTTGCTTCTAATAATAATTAACCAATGTGTTCCAATCATTTACTTGCTATGATGGAGATGGAAGACCAATAGGACATGGAAACAGTGCTAAAAGTTATAGGAATTGACTCTTTGCCACTTTTTCAGAAATTATCCCCAGGAAGAAGATTTAGATTTAGACTTTATGTGTTTATGTTTTGTAAATAGAAGCTTTAATAGCTTTTTATATTGATGTTGACAGCTTTCTATAGAAATGGGGATTTTTTTCAGTGTAATGCTTCTCATCACAAAATCCCAACCCAGTGGGGAAACGAGACCAAACCAAAACATCCTTTTTTAAAAATTTCTTTTTTATAATCTCCTAGTTTCAATTAAGCTTTCGTATGGAAAAATACTTCAGACCAAGTTGGATGTTAAAAACAAAAGTAGGCAGAACACTCTTGAGCATAATAGAGGCTCCTAGAATAATGAAGAGTGTTGTAGTTAGGTCACTCCTATAGGAACAAGAAGATTAAGATTTTAAATTACTCCTCTGTGGGAGTCACTTCAAGGATTTGAATCTGGTTGGATTTTGTAAATGACTCTAGTCAGTGAGCTATTAGCTGTGTTTTCTCTGTCCCTTATTCATGGAGATGTCCTTCTATGTGCATATAATTAAAGATGTATTGAGAAAAAATATACATTTCCATGCATTCATTTGTGTAAATTCAATTTTAAAAGCATAAAGTCTAACTATTCACAGCTGGCTCTGCATCGGTGACTATTAATCCAGCAATTTTGCCTATTTAAATAATTTTTTGTTATTACCAACTTCACTGAAGGCTCTATTATGCATAACTGCCAGGTCATTTTGCCACATGATATAATTGACTTCCAACAGTGTGGAAATCCTCATGAAGATGCCTAAAAAGGAGTGTATAGGTCTGCTTTTGAAAACAATGCCAATATTCTGTATAACTTTACTTATGGGGTTATATGAAATATATTGTGTTCTGCTTAGTGCTGAAAGGATTCACTGTGAGACTCTAGTCACCTAAAAGTCAAACTTCCAGGTACTGAGTTACTTCACGTGTAAAAACATATGCAAACAAAATCATTGGAAAGTACTGATTTACCAGAATGATACATTAAATCAATTAGAAGTAAATAATTTAATATTCCTTGAGTAGATAGTGCTTGAGAATTTCACAGAAATCCCCAAAAATATTACTATCAATAAATACAGATAAAATCATTGTAGTTAAATTTTATCACTAGTTGAGTTGCTTTGTAGCTTAACACAGGACAGCTTTCTTTTGCAATTAATAAAAAAAAATTTACTTCAAGAGTCAAAACATTTTTTTCCATCTAAAATATCAAAATCTTTACTTCATATGCACCTTTACCATTTTTTTCCACAGAAATCCTTTAATATTCCAAAAGCCTTCTCACTCTAGACAAAATGAAACAACCAAGTATTGTAATATTGGGCCTGCTGAAACCACAGGAATTCACTTTTTTAGGCAGATTTATCTATGAGGAGCTGCTTTTAATGTCTCTATTAGAGTGATTGTTTCCTTGATTCCTAGAAGGCGTAAGCTAGCCATGAGCGGATTGTGAAGGTGTATAGCAGAGATAATGCATATGTATTTAGAATATTTGCATGCCATAAATGAGAGTCTAGATACTAGAACACATTTTGAAGCACCTTAAAAAATAGTGGCTATGTTCTGAATAGTCTCTATCATGCATAAATCCCCATTTATCTGCACAAATCTGGAGAATTTTAGGGATGCTATAATTTCACCAATGTTGCAGAAGTATATATCCAATATAATATATTTCTTTTAATTTATATGCCTTACATTTGTAAAATATTTTGCTGTCACCTTATACCCTGGTATGATTCTTATTGTAATAAACTATTTTTTAAACCAGTTAAGTATAGCATAATTATGTCCTATTTTGGATGCACTTCAAGCGTTCCATTAGTTTCCCATGATGTCTCTATTAATTCCATAAATTTGTCAATTTGCACTGTTGACATTAAATAAACTAGATGCTATTCAATTCAAAGCTTTTGCTTTTGGCTCTAAAATTACATTTCCCTCATTTGCAACAGATTTCCTCTTCTCTTTGCAATCTATTTGTTACAATTGTTTGTGAAAAATTTGAATTTTTAACTTCATGTTTGCATGCAACATGGTATTACTGAGCTTGACATTATTGTTTACAACTGTAGAAAATCTTTTGGAAAATATGCATCTCATCAATAGATCAGCATGTGACCATTTTCAGTGGAAATAATTCTCATTAAGCCAGTAAAGTAAATTTTGGGTTTGAGCTTTTGCTGATTACTTTTTTCCAGCCTTCTCTTCTCCACCCCCGCCTTTTTCTTTTATGTGCTGCCATTTACTTGGAAGTTACTGTGCCATATTTTAATTAAAAAGTTGATGTAAATCTTTTAAGTTTGCCTCTAAAATTGTGATTCATTGTAAATTATAACTGTTGTCACACATATTCTTTGCCAGTAGATTTCATATGGATTATTGTCACTTTGATACTCAGCTTCACAGTAATGTCCAAAAAAATCTGTAATTCAATAAAAAGAATTAAAAAACCTCTGCAAAATAAATCTCTGTTCTGGAGTATTTTTGTTTATTGGAAAAAAGGTGACTTGAAAAATTAGGAGATGATACTATTGTTTCATTTTCTGTCAATCAGCACCTAAAGACATCAGTTAGAATTCAGGCACTGCTGTGTTAAGCCCTGCACAGAGACTTCACTTACATGTTGTTCATTGTAGCTGGAAGTAATAGTGCATTTCCATACAAATAGTGCATAAAAAGTGCAAAAGGTGTCCACTAAACTGACCAATGGATAAGTACAAAATAAGCATATAGATATGATCATAGTTTGACTGGGAGTTGTTTTTTTTTCACAGTGGCTTGCATATCATTCTGTTTTGGATGTGTGACCAAAGCAGTGTTGATAACACGCCAGTGATTTAGTTATTGCTGATCAGTGCCTACACACTATCCAGGCCTCCTCAGCTCTTCTCGCTGCCCCAGCAGTGACTGAAGGGATGTGCCACAGGTTGGCATTGTCTTCAGCAATAAAACTGATGGAAAGAAGCAGGAAATGGGAACTTTGGAGCAATGGTGTTTGTCTTCCCAAGCAACTTTTAAGCATAATGAAGCTCTGCCTTCCTAGAGATGGTTAAACATCTGCCTGCCAATGGTGGGTAGTTAATTAATTCCTTATTTTGCCTTGCTTGTGTGCTCAGCTTTGCTTTACCTATTACACTGTTTTAATTTCAACACATGAATTTTCTCACTTGTACACTTCCAAGTCTCTCCCTCATTCCCACCGAAGAGAGGGAGTGAGTGGCTGTGTGGGGCTGAACTTCTTAGCAGGGTTAACCCACAACACACTCTCACAAACAAGGAAGAACTCATTGGTAATGAGAAGGTTGAAAGCAGCCTTGGCTGCAGTGACTGTAAGAGTCAGGGGTTCAGCACTGTGTGATGAGGGAGCAGGCGAAAACCACAGGAACACAGTACTGGACTGTAGGAGAGCAGAATTTGGTCACTTTAAATATCTGCTTGAAAAAGGCCTTGTAGGGAAGAGGGACCCAAGGAGACTGGGTAATATTCAAGGATCATCCCCAAGCTCAAGAGCAGTCCACCCCATCAATTAGGAAATCAGATAAAAAATGACAGGTGGTCTTCCTGGAAGAAAAAGGAGCTCCCAGACAAAATGAAACACAAAAAGGAAGTGTACAGAAGGTAAAATTGGGAACAAGTACCCTGGAAAGAATACAGAGATGCTGCCTGAACATGCAGGGATGAAGTTTGAAAAGCTAAAGTCAAATTGAATTTAATCTGCCTGGTAAAGTGAAAGACAACAACGTATTCCCTAATTGTATACATGACAAAAGGCAAACTAGGGAAAACACGGGTCCACTGCTGAATGGGTATGGAACCTCATGACACAGGACTTGGAGAAGGCTGAGGTTCTGGATCCATTCTTTACTTCAATCTTTACTAGCAAGCCCCAGAGACCATGTGAAAATTCTGGAGCAAAAAGGACTGATCCATGGTGGAAGAGATTCAGGGACTAGTTAAACAAACTGAGTTTAAAAACATTTGTGCATCCTGGTGGGACACACCACAAGTTCTGAGGGATCTGATCACACCCACAAAGTTCTGAGGGATCTGATTCATATAACTTATTGAGACCATTCTCCATAATCTTTGAGTGACTATGATGACTGGGACACATGCAAAACAAGTCATTATGGACTCATCAAGGGAAAGTCATACTTGACCAACCGGATAAACTTCTACAGTGAAATGACTCGCCTGGAAAATGAGGAGGGAGCAGTGGATATTGTCTACCTGGAATTCACTAAGGCTTTGGACCCTGTCTCGCATAAGATCTTCATAGAGGAAATGATGAAGAATGGGCTGGGTGAATAAACAGTGTAGTGGTCTGAAACTGCCTGAACATCAGGCTTGGAGAGGGGCAATCAGTGGCAAAACATCTCCTTAAAGGCCAGTGACTTAGAGGACAAGGAAGACTTTCTTGCCTTCTTTCTTCCTTCCTGAAATTATCCAGTAGATGTGGAAGGCATTTGATAATAGTTTAATTCAAACTGAAAATACAAAAATCATAATCATGGGTGGTTAAGCACCTAAGCAAAAAGAAGGTCGCAGAAGCCTGAATGGATGACAAACCAAAAATAAATTCTGAGGAAATGTAGCACATTATATCTGCTTGGGGAACAGATATAATATTTCTTTTGAACTTCCACCAAAGTAAAAATGTGGGTATGCTTTTGTTATAGGCTTAGGCTATAGTCCAGGTCTATTCTTATTCATTATTCAGACATTTATAAATATAATCCTTTCTGGTCTGAATAATAAAAACTTATAGAGTGACTTAGGTGTTAAGGGAGAGATTGAAACACCAAACGCCTGAACTGGAACAAGAAGTGACCCAGTCATAAAAATACATCATGTGCTTAACTGAGTGTATGAGGGAAACTCGGCATAACTATGTGGAAGTTCATCCTTTACAAAGTAATTTAAAATAATTTTGAACACAGAAATTTTAATCAAGTTCAGTATCATCCTCTGTAATTTTATTCCAGACTCTTTTAAGTATTCAAATAAAATCTATAAAATCTACAAAATCCTGGCCTTCTTTTATTTGTATTTTTAACAATGTCTTATATTTGTTTGTCCATCTCTACTCTTGAAGACAGGCTAAAATGTCTATAATCGTTATTCCTTATCAAAATGCAGTGTATTACAAGCATACTCCAAACTCTCCAGTGGAGTTCTCAATGCAAGTCTCAGACTTACTATTACTCCTATCTTGTCCATCTTCATGTCAGGTTAATTGGTTTTCTGTATTTTTCTGTGTGAAATAAAGAAATTTCATCATCAACAAGTGCCTGAGATCTAGTTATTGCCTCTGACTGATGATCTTCAATGTTCCAAAAATTGTGTATGTTGTTAAAAAAAAAGTTGAGGTCTGTTATGCTATTGTACCTTGGCAGCGCCTTTCCCATTAGTGTAATATTAGACAGCTACAGAGGCATTAGTACAATTGGAAATCCTGGAAAACAGAAGAAATAAGAGAGTGTCATGTAGTGTAGAAAAGAGAAATGTAAAATCTGAAATAAGCCAGGGACAGCCACTCAGTAAGATTACTGAGGGAATAAAACAAAATCCATTTTCAAAACTAATGAGAACTGCTACACTGCTATCACTCCTTGAGGCATAGGACTGGAGATAAAAGTTCACATGAAGATTGCTAATAGCCATATACCATTTTGTCAGTAAAATTGCTTAAAAAACTTTATTGAAGATAACTCATTCTCTGTCTTCTTTCTCTGCATCACTAACACAAACATCCTTCCTGTTTATATTGGCAAATTTTCTTAGTATAAAATGCTTGGTCTTTGCATTGCTGAAGCCAGGATAAAAAGGGAAAACATAAGTAGGATTATATTCCGATGAGATGAAATTATCAGTATATATAAATGCCTACACACATAACATAATATAATGGTTTTATCCTTTTCCAGAACTGTACTGAATTCAGCAGGAGTTATGTCAGATCCCCAGAAAGTTAAAAAATAGAAAAGCCTACCTCTATAATTTTAATTTATTTTATTAAAATGCAGAAGAAAATGGAATAATCTATGTACCCTTGACAAAATTTCAATGTATCACAAACAGTATCCTAGTTAAAACTCACCATAAAATTGGGGAGAATAGAAAATGTCACCATTAGCAACCTCAAGTTCTTGTTGCTTCACATGAAATATGAATTACTAAAACACCAAAAAGCATCCTATCCTGAAAATAAAAAAAAATACGTTTATATACAGAAAGCATACCAGACAGTGTGACTCCTCCATGTATTTCTGTTCTTCCAAGTAACAACCATCTTTTCGTAGTGTTTGTTAGGTCATTTTTGTGAGTATTTGCCAGCTTGCTTGCAGTAGATATTGTTAATAGGTAGTCAGCACAAGAGAAATAGTTTTTTCAGCAAACTGTGTGTCGGTTTTGTCCTTATAAATGTGGTGGTTATCCAACAAGAAATGTGTGTGTTGGCTTCCCACCTAGTATTGCACTTCAATGTAATTTGTCTGAGAGCAAAGGCCTTATTTCATGATTATTTCTGTCTTCTTTCTTTTGAGCAGTACCCCTTTCATCTTGGATCTATTGTCAAAGTTTTCTCTGCATGAGATCAGTTTATGGCTGATGCTTACCACCTTAAATCTGATTGTGTGTACTTTTTAGGTGAAAAAATATCTTAAATTGCAAATACAAACAGGTAGCAGATTATGTTGAGTATGTGTGTGGGCAAATAAACTATTAAACACTAGGAGAAAACTGCTACTGCCTACCTGCAACTAGTACAGGCTGCCCTTACATTTTGATAAAACTTAAACAAAAGTGGCACATCCTGAATCCTCCAAGTAATACAGGAACATGAGATAAAATCAATAATTTGGAGGGTGATCTTCTGTTGGGCTTCTGCATATAGACTATTTAGATTGAAGAAACTGAGGGCTTTGGGCCTTAAAGAATAATTCCTGGAAAGATGTGGTACTAGAAACAAAAATCAGTCTTGGAAAGAAGGTGGAGATTCTGACTGGAGGAAAGTTACCCAATATGTCTTTGTGTTCAGAATTCCTAGACCAGGAGAAATGTGTAAGGAAGGGAAGACCTACTGAGACTGCTGTTGGGGGACCAGCAGTAAGACATAATTAGGTAGGGGAAAAGCTTTTATTCCCTTAGTTCCTTAATAAACCCCATCATACAAATCTATTGGAGCTTATAATTTATGATTTCTCACCTACATCCAGGTCTTAATTAATGTCTGTCAGTCTGTGGGGTCTTTGTGTTTCTGGTATCTTGAGTCTGGGAGTGCCTTACAAGGGTTAGGTTCCACTGCAGCACTTACTGATCTGTTGGTTCATACTTCATGTGGCACTTATCTGAATCAGATCTACTTATTTGTGTATATGTGGCCTGATCTTCAGCTTCTTTTTTTGAGTGTTCTCTCATGTTCTTGAATTATTATGTTTCCTCTGTTCTTCTAATAGCAACAGACTACCATTGAGCTTGAAACTTGAGGCACAGGAAGACAACTTCCTCTTTGTCTTGTTTTGCAATCAATTCTCTTGGCTTCTTTGATGTTTTCTCATTCAGAAAATAGATGCAGATAGGTGTCCCTTAATGCCAATATTTGATTTTGTTTCCCTTTAGCAAAAATGACTGTTCTAGGCTGAATTTTCTTTTGTGAGTCTACTCACCTATGCTGAAGTAAAAATGTGCTATGACATTGTTTATGCCATTAGAAGTTTTTGCTATTGTCCTCAGTTTCCATAATGTGAGATAATATGTCCTTAACATGTTCTTCCGTCACTTTGTCTTGAATGGACACAGTTTCCTAGCTTAGGCAATTGTGGGGCAGAGGATTGGGTCCTTAAAGCATTCAGTCGTAGACATGACAAGTACTGGTTCCTCTTCTGGTCCACTTTTTAAATGAAGGCTTGTGCATATCTCCAAACTCCCCAAGTGTGTGAAGATATCTGCATCTTCATCTTTAACAAAATATTTCTTTTGTCTTCTAATATTTTGTTTGGTTTAGGGGACTTTTTTTTCTTTTTTTGTTTTAGAAGTGAGGACACAGTGATGGTAGGGTATAAAAGAATGTAAAAATAAAGTATCTTTGTACACAGGAATTTTAAACAATTGCTGGATTATGTTTTTACTTTATTTTTTATTTTATCCCTATGACGGGTTATTCCATTCTGTTCTTGTTATCTTTCTTTCAGTGCATCAGTAAATAAAAACTCCACTTCCTCATTTTCCACCACAATTATAAATACTTTTTTAAGACTCATTTCTTAATGCCATGTATTCCATGTCCATACAAGTCTCTTTGAATGTCAGTATAACATTCCCTGTGGTCTTAGGACTTTCATAGTGCCTCTTCTCTCCATTTCAAAGTGTCTTATGTTTGCTGCTGAGTCACATTTTATTTATGTTTTGCAGATATCTCTAAAGTATTCCCTGTCATCCGGTTTCATATACCCTCGAGAAGACTAAAACTGTTAAGAGGATGCTCTTCAGAGATGTTATAATTACAACCAGAATTGTAGCTGTGTGCACACAGACTGACTCCCTGACATTGGTTTCTAATTCTTTCCTTCTACAGTCTTTCCTCCATGGAATGTTCTTTATGATCCCTTACTGGTTTAGAAAATCATATCTGTGGTATAATTACTAGTCCATACCTTACTATGCTGTCAGTTGTTCAGACTTTACCCTTCCTAGAAAGTACATTTAAGAAGCTGTAATAACAAAGTGGGATTTGCCTCCTATTGCTGTGTACCTTGCTTGATCATTGATAATTAGGCAAAGAACACACTTAAGAATATATATACTAAAACATCAGATAACACCACATTACAGGGGTTCTAATATTTCTTTTTAAAATCCCATAGAACCAAGGTAAATGACAGCACAAGGTCTGAGGCAGTGAGGGTTATATTATTCATGGTTTTGTGGAAGGCTTTAAGATTGGTAAATGGTTCCACAGAGAAAGAAGTGAAACAATAGCTGTAATTCTCAAGGGAAAATCTGAGATTTACTGAAAACTAGGACACATAGTCTGTTCTAGGAGCATATTAGAGCAACACCCTCTGATATATAGCTCATAAACTGCAGTTATATTACTGCAGTTCTTCAAGGAATCACAAGTGCAAGCATATTAGCAGGAATTATATTTTTGTAAATAAACATAAATGAGATTAATACACTAGAACTTGCTGCCCATTTATTTAATCTAACAAAGCCTACTTCTCAAGTCCAGTTGCAGTAACTGTTCCTCACCATGACAATATTGAGACCCATTTGCCACTGAAAGTTATGCTATAGCAGAGGTCAAGTACCAGCCAACAGCATTTGTTTGGTTTTTTTTTCCAGTGGCTATGTTTCACTAAAAAGAAAAAAAAATGAAATAGACTTCTTTTTGTAGGGAAATTTGGAGAATTAAATGCTGATAAAACATAATAATTTATGTTTTATATTCAAGAGAGGAAGAAATACATTATCTATGCAAAGAACTCATGAAGAAAGTGATCTCTGGCCAATAGCTGTGTCATTCCTTCATCCACTTTCTTAACATGAGGTATTTGCAGAGACTATCCAAACAGATTTTCCTTTATGTTTGAAAAATAGATACATACACTACCAATGAAAGAACATTCAAGCATGAAATGTGCATTAAATCAAACATCTAACTGGTCTACTGAGGTAATGTGGTGGTTCCTTGCCACAGCTCAGGTAAGGCAAGTAATGTAATTACTGAATTTAATTCCATTACTGACAAAAGAGTATAGAAAGATTGCAGTCTTTCAGGAAACTGAGATAAGGAGGTCTTCCAAGTTTCCAGTAAAGCATGCATGTCAAGCATGGAGATTAATCCTGTTTCCTGTTATAATTGTGCTGGGGCCACCTCAGTCACTACATGCTTTTTTTTCACTTATTCAGTGGCTCTTGCTAGCTTCCTTGCCTGATGGCTTGGCTGGATCAGATTTAGACGTATGGACTCCCATCTGTTATTGGTCATAGGTTTTTTGATTTCACAGAGTATTCTGAGCTGGAATGATTACACAAGGATCATTGGGTCCAACTCTTAATTCAATTCCCACATATGGGGATTGAATGCACAACCTTAGCACTATTAGCACCATGTTCTGACAAACAGAGCTACTGTCATTAATGTCATTAATGAAAAATTAGTCATTAATGATGTTTGGCAGAAGTATGAACACAATTCAGTCCACAGACAAAACTAGACCTATGAATGCACGCTATTTCCCATGGATTCTGGACACTTTAAGTTTGTAATTTCTGTGCATGTAATTCTTTTTGTTTTTATATAGACCCTGTACATCTAACTCAGTGTCAAACTGTGAAATGCTCAGCAGCCATTTCTCTGGAATTTTTGGAAGCCTATATGGAAATTTTATGGCCTACAAGACACAGTGAAATTCTTACTCCCTAGGCTAAATTTCTAGACAGAAAAGAAAATATATTTCACAATGTATTTGCAATTATAACTCAGTAGTTGCTACAGCAATGCCTTCTCAGAGAACCAGCTCACCAGAGGTGAGCAATGACCTCTTATACAGCACTCCTCAAATCTTTAGAAACCTAAATTGAACACTATCTTTTCACCAAGAGTATTTGAACTATTTTCATTCCTTCTCTACATTAAATACTCTGGAATGACATGACAAGGATATAGGTAATATTAAGAAACACCTAAAGACCTGGGCAGCTTTTTGTGACGGCTACTAAATAATAAAAGATGAGACATTGGATGGCAGCCTTATATTTCAGATTATGTCTAAACTTGGGACCTGGATCACATCCAATCCTCTCAGCCTAGAGTCCACTTCCATCAAATCTCACTTTTATACATATAAGAACCACGTAGGTTTTATCTTGGTCCACACTTCATTGTCACAGACACCAGCTATTGATATCAAACTGATACATTGCCAAATGAAAAACAAGAGAAGGAAAAGGGAAAATGTGGAGCACAGACATGATGCCTACCACTAATCAAATTGATGTGACTGTGAAAAAGCAATTATGTTCTTAGTACGTGTCAGATAAATTTTAGGATGTGTTAGGTAACTTGCAGATCACAATTCCAGCCATCTGCAGGTAGAAACAACAAATTTTTACAGAAGGAGTGTTTCAGATAAAATGATGGGGCCTAGATAATTCCATTTTTGGAGAGTTCAAGAGCAGGTTTTGAAGGACATAATGTCATGGTAAGAGAATTAGCACAGAAACAAGAAGGAATTTGGTCATATCAGGAAGACTGTTGAGAAACAATTCTGACTATCTTAAAAAGCACATCCACATGTGCTATGTCACTTGTGGGTAACTGTATTACACTGACTAAAGCCTTATCAGAATTTGCTAAATATTTTTTAATTATTATATTATGTTTGAAGTCATGTCCAAAGTGAACACAGCTACAGTTATGTTTCAGACAATAGCTATACAGTTAGTCTGATATAAAATTTAAGACAATTTTAGCCCCAGATATAATTTAGCTCATTTTTGCACTTTTATATAGTCAGAATTGTAAGATGTGCAGTCTTATGTTGAACCTAAGGTTTGAGAACTATAGTTACCAAACTCAAAAATAAAGCACCACCATGACCTTTTTTATTTAGAGGACAGCTAAATATGCAGTTAAATCATATGTCTAAATATATTACACAGTGGACAGCAAGAAGCTGATTGCAAAGATCATACATCTAACTGGACAACAGAGGACCAAACGTTATTTTATTCATCCTTAGTTTTGTTGCCCTTCCACTTCTTTGACAGTGGCATGAAGAAAGAAACAGAAAATAAAATTTTTAAAAAGGCAGATTGGTGTTTGATATTTATTTAGAAAGACTAACTGTTAATTTTGAAATTATTTATATATTTTTATTTATTCATTCTGGAAAGTTTCATTAAAATTCTGAAACAATATTTCAGGTCTAGCTCATAGCTTTTTCATTAATTTTCATTTTACTTTCTTAGTGTTTATTTTGTCATTAGAAACAATCGGTATGATGACCATCATCATAAAAAAATTAGGAAAAAAACCAATAGAGAAGTGGCAAATGGGGGAGGAAAAAGAAGGCAGAGAGAGATAAATGAAGAATAAAATCTAAACCAACTGACTATTTATTTAAAAGAATAGTCTTGAAACATTGGAAAATAAAGATTGGGTGGTTTTTACTGAAATCAGTTTGGGGTGTTTTGAAAAGTAAAAACTCCCTTTGCAACCTTCTAATTTTTTTTTTTAATAGAATCCCAAAAATAATCAGGTACCATTAATCAATGTTTTTAGTCTAAAACCAGGCATTCTGACAAATGCAATAAAATCATGTTTCACTTATACTTTTATGATCATAAGCATATTGTTCTTCTTCCTTTCCTTCCTTTCCCTCCCCTTCCCTTCCCTCTCCTTCTCTTCCTTATACCTCTCCCTTTCCCTCTCCTCTCCCTCTGCTTTTCCCTCTTCCTGTCTCTCTCCCTCCTCCTCTCCCTTTCCATTTCCCTTTCCATTTCCCCAGCTGGTCCAGATGCAGATTATGAATATACTTTGCATTTTATGTGTGTCAGCAGTCAGCTGGGAGGGAGGGCCTGAAGGCTGCAGTTTCACATAACAAATATTACCTCCACAACATCTTCATCTAAGTTAAATGAAGATGGAATTTTTATCATCCCTCTTTTAGATATCTACAATGTCTCATTTATATTTGAGCTAATTTTTAGGTGGATTTTCACAATAGATTAAGAGAAATAGACATTTCTGGAGCATAATTTATCTGATCTGTTTTTAAAACTCTACAAGGCTATCTGTCCCAGAAGCATGTATGGCAGCATCTGCCCTAAAATACTATGGGCTTGAACTCTGGCACATACAGACCTTTTCATGTTTAGCCACCCTTTTGCATGATTCAGAGGGGTGCCAGCCCATGCTCTCCCAAGCAAAACCCAGAGGTTCTCTATTCATTCAACAGAAAGGGTAAGGGATTGTCTAGAGAATAGGGAAAAGGAAGAGATTTTTGAAACTGAAAAATGTCTTCAGGTCTGCTGGGTTGTTCTCACCTTATTTTATGTACTAATGCAAACACAGATCCAGTTAAATCCCTGTATTGAGAATTACAGTTCAAAATTTACAGCAAAGCCTCAGCTGATGATCTGTTTTGGTATACTGATTCGACTTGATATTTCATTTGACTGCTTCTATTTCAAAATTTTTAGAGAATTTTACAGTGACAGCAAACACTGTATCAATATGAATAGTCCTGTTACAAACTCTGCTTTAGTGTGGTGCAGATGCCATTCTGCTACCAAATATGTGTCTCAAACACTTCCAAAGATAAATGCACAGTATCTTTGCTTAGCTTAAAAAATGCAATAAAACAAAAATCTGACCAAGTAGATGAACCACTCTCAACAGCAAAATACAACCACAATGGTATCCAAGCTTGATTACACTATTCTCATATTTCCAAGCAGAATCATTATACATATGCAAAACAGTTATCTTTACATTGAAAGTCACTATGTTTGGTGTGTTTCAACCAGCAGGTTGCAATGTTGGAATTGCCTTAGTGAAAAACTTGTAGAAATTACTTTTAAGCTGTATCAATATAAGATATTGATCCAACAACAGTTATGGTAGTGCTCTGGGTGAGTAGTGGGTCTCGCCTGTAATCATGTCTCAAGTGAGTTGCTCTCTATATAATAATCAACTATTTGTATTGCACCAGCAGCCTGTGGGCAGTTAGTGTGGACGTGTGAGCCAAGATGTCATGTCCTACCTTGTGATACACTATTCACTGCGTGGGCTGCTGGGGTTTAATGTGGCAGGCAGCTAAACACAGCAGACACATTTGCTCACTCCCTCAGTGGGAACGGGGACAGAATCAGACAAAAGGGTAAAACTCAGGGGTTGTATAAAAACAGTTTAATAGGACATAAAATTAAGGAAAAATAATAATAATGGTAAAAGAATATTGAAAACAAGTGAAGTGCGATGCGATTGCTCACTGCCTGCTGGCTGATGCCCAGCTGGTCCCCGAGCAGTGGGCCACCAACCCCCCAGCCAATTCCTCCCAAGTCTTACTGTTCGACGTAATGCCATACAGTATGGAATATCTTTTTGGCCAGTTTGGATCAGCTGTCCTGGCTGTATACCCTCTCAGATTCTTGTGCCTCCAGCTTCTTGCTGGCAGAGCAGCATAAGAAAATGAAAACCAAAGAAACATGGTCTTAAATCAAAAACACAGCATTATACCAACTGCCAGAAAGAAAAGTAGATCTTATCCAGATGAAAACAAGACACATGCAGGCTGATTTTACTTCCTGGGCTAGGCTGTCTCCCAGCAGTTCAGGTAGGACCATTACTCATCATGGCTGATATGGAGGAAATTGTGTTCCTGATTTCCACACCAAGATCTCATTGTAATTGCAGCTCAGATTGCTGCAATTATTTCCTTTCATTAAGTCACACAGAACAAGTCCTTCCTTGAGGTCATTCCTTTCTATACTGTTTTATCAGCTAAAGGAAAAGAATGAAAGTCACTGAAAAAGAAGATGGAAAAGATCTATTAGGTCATCTGCTCCTTCTGTCTGCCAGCATCTGATTGTTCCTTCTTGTTCACTTAAGCATGTTTTCTCAAGTCTAATTTAAAGTCATAGCAAATAGTATTCCATCAACTTCCATAGGAAACAGTTCCATAAACTAGTTAACTTGGTCAGGATGATTTTTCTCCTTCATGTAACATTTTATCTCTCTTCATTTTATTCTGTTTCTCCTGATGATAAGCTCTTAAAATTATAGTGGGATTAAATAGCCTTTTACTATCCTCGATATTTATACTCTGCAAATATTTATAGATTAATACAGTCCTTCCAAATTTGTCTGCCATGCACACACATTCAAACATTTCATTGTTTCAAAAACTCCAGAAATTTTACAACACATCAAAAAGGTTACACTCAGAAATTTGATGAGTCAAGAATTCGCCCATAATGTAAACTTTTAAAAGGAAAGTTTAATCCTGTAAGAAATATTAAAGTATTCAAGATACTTACAACCAAGTGAGATATTGAGAAATTTGATTGCATGTATTGGAGAGTAATTCTATAGTGTCATGCCTGAGAGCACAACACAGCCTTTATTTATAAATCAGGTCAATTGAATGGGTCTAGTAGAGAACAGGAAGTTGTGTAACAGTGCTCTTAAGCTGAAGGATTCATTTAAGAGCTAAGGTTAACAGGACACCTGCATTTCAATGCAAGCATATACATACTGGGAATTTTTTACATGGAATAAAGAAGTATAAAGATTGCCTTCAGTCACAACCAGGGTCAACCAGCTTACCTTTTTCAGCTGAAGTAATAGATTCTGATTTTCTAAAGAGACTGCCCAAGTTTTCCATATAATCATTCTTTATCCTGTAAAATAATTAGAAGTGAGAGGTGAATGAGGCACATATGACTTTGTAAAACAGAAAATTAGCAGGCCTGATGAACTGAGCTATTAAGGAAAACTAACTTTTCTTGAAAATAACCAAATTTTATCTCAAAAAATGTCAGTGCTACAGGAAGCTAACTTGTGTGCACATTTTGTTCTTTTTGAGAGGATACTGTCCAAATCAGCTCCTTTAAGATAAATATGTTTAATTCACATTTGGAATATGATATTGAAAATGTCATATCGTCTTCCAATCTCAATATATTTAAACTGGGCAGGCACATCCTTAAAACTTTGAAAAAGAATCCCTGAAGAATAACATTATGAAATCAATGGCATTGGGGAGGAGATGGGACCTCCCTGCTTCATGAAAATTGTTCTGCTAGTGGGCTGTGTTTGGTGGGCCACTGTGGTACTGATCAGAAAATCACAGTCACATAACAGCTTGCACTAGACATTGGACAGTACTCAAGCTCTGTTGAAACTCAATTAATCTCACCTGAGTTACAACAAATTGGTTTTTAGATTTTTAAAAATCCGCTTTGCTTGGTTTACATCAATTGCAAGTTACATGAAATGAAAAATATGAATATATTAATACAGTGGTTTTTTAAAGAAAGAATAATGAACTCAACTATTTAAAAACTGGAGGATTATGTTGAAATGTAAGTTCATAAGATTTTAGGTAATTCTATTTTTTAGACTAATGTTTCATTTTAAATTAATGCATGTTTCATTTCTGTACTTATGAATGTCAAGAGTACTGAATTTTCAAGAATACTGAATTTTCAAGAATACTAAATGCAGGGAAACAGGAAACAAATTATTTCTTTGTGTTATCAAAAAGAAAAAGTCTAAAAAAGCTAAATTATCATTTTGTAGTTCTGCTTATATTCCAAAGAAGAGCAATCACAAAACCCACAGATTTATTTTTCTGTAGGTACAAGAGGATAAGAAACATATTAGGCACTAAGAGAAACAGCAAGAGAGGTCATCTGCTGGTCAGCAACACCATTACCAAAACTGAAATGGTCAGTGAAAAATACTTGATCCCCACTGCTTTGGTCATCCATAACACAGTAAAAATGCTGTTCTTAGGGGGTTTCTGGGAACTTGTGCTAACATATGATACATCCTATCAGACTCTGAGGCAAAAAAAATCCCTGCTTTAATTTGAAATCCGCTGAATACAAGTAGAAGTATGTGAGCAGAATGGGAAAACAAGTGAAAGAAAAAGATAGAATTTAAAACCAACAGGCAATTAAGATAAAGAGAATCTAGAGTCCAGTTACAACAGACTTGAACAATTTTGTATTATACAAACCACAGACTGATCCCCATTACCAGCTATTTAGAAAGGTCTCATAACTGTATCCTTTTGGTTGTAATTCCTTTCTAATTTCAAATTTTACATTTTTAAAAATTTGAAATGACCTCACTATGCCTGGAAATAATTAATACCATCCACTTAAGTTATTGAGACCACTCTTAAAGTAAATACTGCCTCAATACAAGGATCATTGTCACCATCATCAAAAATAAAGAATTTCAGAACCTTTGGTACTTTGTTTTCTCATTCTGGAGCTCTGTCATTAGTTGGATTAGAATGAACGTGTGAACACACTTTTGAAAAGCAGGTTGTGTGGTTTATAGATTGATAATAATAATAACAACAACAGTATATTCTAAATGAACTATGATCGCATATTAAATGTATGCTTAATTATCATAATTTTTGCTATTATTAATGCAACTTTAATATACAGTATTTTTTCCTCTATTTCTTTGCTAGAAACAAACATAAAGAAGAATAACTAGGAAAATTATGTTTTAGATGCATGCGTTGCTACCCATGTAATTAAATTTCAGAGCTTGAAATCTGCCCTCTCTGTCATACATAGAAATCATGCCCATTGCATCTCCAGAACCAAAATGCCAAATGTTGTCTGAAAAGATTTCAAGTTCAGAAAAATTAAAGAGATACTTAGCTTTCATGTCATATTAACATAGGCTATATAATACTGGCACCTGAAAAGAAATAAATGATTACTTTCTTTCACTTCTAACACTTATTACGTTAACAAAATTTGCAGTGTTTTGGCAGCAATTATGGTTTTTTCCCAGACTGACTCATGCTAATTAAGAAGGTAACACAATTCTTGAAGGGTGACCTTCAGATTTATCTAATCTACAGAGCTGAAATAATCCTGGGTTTTTTCTTAGTGGTTAAGGTATTTGCATGAAACAAAGAATTAAGAAACGTATTTATTACTTCCTTCATGCCCCTCCTTTCTCACACTAGACAGTATGCTCAAGAATCCTCACTTGTGTCAATAAAAAAACCCACAAAATTCCATCCCCTTTTCTACCTACTTTGCTTCAGGCTAAGGTTTTTGGTTGCTCTGTGAGAAATACATTGTTTTGTGAAGGACTCATACTCTACTGACAGAAAAAAGTAGCTGTGGGCCTGTTTTATGCAACACAAGGTACAAGTCTACATTGAAACCTCCTTTGTTCTCTAGGCAATTAAAGTCCTCCTCCTCTAAGAACTGCTGTGGTATTGAAAGAAAATAACAATTAGCAGGTTTAGGATGCCAACAAAATAGGTGAGGCTTCTGCAACTGCTAAAGCTCAGAAAGCTGGATATTATTGTTCATGTGATTATTAGGTACTGGTAGGGATGAAAAAAGAATTTAAGTCATGTGCAGTCAGATGGCTGAACCCACATGTGGGTTAATCACATTCAAAAAACAGAAGTTGAAACATTATGTGCTCAGTATTCCCTGAGCCAGGAAGCCCATCAGATCTGGTTTGGTGTTATTCAATCAAAAAGGTAAGAGGTTTGAAAAAGGGTTAACATTAGATGGAACTCCTAAAACACAAAATTGTTTATTTCCTGTGTCCATTTTATCTGAAGTTGTTCTGCCAGAACAAAATCCCATTTCATGCTCAAAGGATCAACAATTGTCCATTCTGATTAATAGGTCTTGAGGTTTTAAGCCTCTGTTGTTCATTGTATGTTCTTGCGTAATGATTTTATCCTTTTAAAATTAATCTCTTGGCTAGCTGTTGGCACCTCAGATTCCTCCATTTATTCTATTTTGCTGTATTTATTTAGAGTATTTGTTTGCATATGAATGCTTTTGTCCAAGCAGTTATTTAGAATGCCATAAATGTGCGTGGCATTTTGACTGTTTGCAGTAGAGATCTCTTTCTGATATCCTTGTTCACATATATAATTACCTTGCTACTCATGTCACCCAATAGGAGCCATTCTGTCAAAATTTATACAGTCAAGCTCCACAAATTTTAATGAAAAACTTCCTATTCATTTCCCAAGCTGCACTAGGGCAACATATCACCCACCAAATAGGCTGGGGAAAGAAAAAACTGAAATCTTTCATATTTAAGACTGCATGGACTGTGCTAGGTGGGATTTTTTAATTAGAGATAATAAATAATTCCTTGAAAACATTAGTTCAGTGTTCTGTTATTGTCAAAAAGGACACAAATATTCTGAATATTTGAAAATTTGAACATAACAGAAAAGATCCTTACACTATTTTACAAACCATGCTAGGCCCACACTTACACCACTGCATGCAGTGATGCTCCTTAATCTCAGAAAAGCTGTATTAGATCTGGAAATGTGGGGAAGTACAAGAAGGATATTGAAATGTATGGAATTGTTTCTGAACTAAAGAGGTTAGAATTCATCAGTATTGGAAATAGAATAGTGAGAGATGTGAAAGAAATTGTCAAGGAATCTTTCCTGTCTGACCATTCAGGAGCCACTCTGGCAGTCACCCTTCCACCACAGAGACTTTCACTTGGTGTTACATGGACTTTATGTACTTTGGAAGACATGAAATATCCACTTCTTAAATATATGATACTAGACAGAGATGGTTTTAAAGAGTGAATAAGAAATTAATAGTTTAATTGTTCTCTCTTAATGTCTTCTGAAAGATTTCATTAAGCTAAGAAGTTGACAGCATAATTGTTATTCTAAAACAAACGCTTTCAGTTTATATTCACAAGGTGTTTTCTTTCAGTCTAAGGATGGTTTTAGTTTTTCTTTTGATATGTGTTTCAAGAGCACATGGGGAGCTGTCACTTAATCTTTGGTAATGAAGCAAGTGGCATTTAGAAAAAATTATATAATAGCATTTTTCATCATGAAAGAATTAATAGAAAAAATAACAGGAAGAAAATACTGGTAAAATCTGTTTGAAATATGCAGAAGTACAATATCGATAATTGCTTACAGAACCTTTCGTTATTCATATGACTCAAAGCCTTTGAAGTAATAGGTATTTTAGTGTGACTGCTCTTGCTATTTGCTTTCCCCATAGGTCTTTTCAAGCAACTGCAGATTTGAAATATCCCTGGTCCATTGTGGCCATGTCAGAAAACGTAGCAGTTTGACACAGTGGTCAGAATTTTCATCCTGTTCTTGTCTTAGACATAAGCAAATTGCATGACCTTGAAATAATTTAAACTTTCTCTTGAGTACTGTATGTGTATTTTTATAGTAAGTCTTTGGACTTTCACTGTGGGTGCAAGAAACATTTAGGTGAAATGGTTCAGTGTTTAATCTTCCTGGCACTGTAGTATAAATGAAAGCATTAACAGAGATGGAGTCCAGGGGTAAGTGATAGGTAAGTTAAATATTGTCATTAAAATAACAATAGAGTGATTAAAAAGAGATGCGTATTTTTAGTTTGTGATGGTGAAAACGTCTGAAAAAAAAGAGTTTGGATTAATTGTTTAGAACAAAAGAGAAAATCTCAGATAAAATCATCAGGTCAAAATTATCACAAAAGCGAATCTCTGGGAATTTGTATGGTTATTTTCAGCAATTTTTGTCAAGAAAACATTCTTCTATTCAGAAGGTACTGACCTGAGATATTGAATAGAATGTGCAGACATGCTAATAAATCTTTATTGTGTGGGTTTGGTTTGTTGCTGGAGTTTTTTAAAAGAACAGCAATAAAGGACATTAGTGAATATTTTTTTAAATCTTAGGTATAATAGGGTTTTAGAACTGGCAGGTCTGATATGCATCCCTGGGTTTGCTCAGAAAATAGCAGAAATTGCTGCAATGAAAGTTTTCCCACACCCTCGAAGACTGTGTTTCAGTTTTCGCTGCAGAAATTACATCTAATGGCAGGTCAGTTCAGACTCAATGCTTATTCAAGCCTTTCTCTGTGCTTGGTCCCTAGACTACCAACCAGGAGGTCAATTAATGACAATTGTTCCAAAGAGGCAATTTCTTGTCCCTCAGCACCAACCCAGAAAAAAGGTAAAGAAACCTTGAAAAGGATCAGTTATCCTGTACACAGCCACTTTCCACTTAATGTTGATTTCTGCTGTCAAGAACAAAGTGGGTGGCAGTTTATTCTTACTGGCAGCAGGCATAAACTATCAACTGCTTGCTTTGTGAAGGGAAAAAGAAAAAAAATCAATGTTAAACATAAAGCAGCCATGAGGCCATGAGCAGGATGACAGATCATCGTGGAGGCTTTATTTTATTTTCAGAACCCTGTCAGTGAACAGTACAATGACTCTTAGATTCATTCATTACTTTCATAATGGCAGTATCCACACCAAATTTGATTATTGGCCTTAAACAAAGGGTTGTCCTTGAAAGTATTTCCTCTTCTCTTTGATTAAAAAGTGTTCCTACATCAATGACTCTTAGTTCCATTTTCTCCTCAGATTTCTGCTATGGAAACAAGCTGAGTATATCACAGTATTAAGCTTTTTAGAGATTATCAACACTTTCAGAGACAAAAAAAAAAAAGGAGAGAATAAAAAGGCAGCAGGACTTCTTAAGGCAAAGGGATTGTATTGTATGTAGAAAAATCAGAAAATATAAAAGCAGCAATAGAGATAAATGCAATGTACTCCAATCTTTATGGAGACTACCTGACACCTGTATTTGTTCATGTAGGGGTCACCAATTTCTTAGAGCAGCAAAGGAACCAATCTCCGGGTGCTGGATTGGGTTTCCAAGAGCAATCCAAGGCCCTGGTCTGACTTACTAAATGTGATTTGAGGAATGGAGAGATGCCAAGATAGGGAAATCCTGAGTTTGGGACTGGTGGTTTTATACAGATGGTCAACAAGAAGCAATATGACAGTAATGGGTATAGTAAAAAATGGTAGCCAGGACTAAGCTTTCATCATTTAAAAGAAAAAGAACAAACATCACATTGTCAAAGGATACCTTCAGGATATTGAAAGGTAGTGAAGCTCAAACTGATTGCAAGTATTTGTTTCTGTGACACACTAAACTCAGTGCAAATTTGATACATTTATGCAGGAAGAAAGGGGATACAGACCCAAAGCCCCTTTGCCCACCTCTGCTGCCATGTGTGCTTCCCTTGCTGCCCACAGCAAGGAGAACTGCGCAGCTTCCTCGGTCATTTCAGCTGCATCTAGCCAGGACTGACAGAAAATATTCAGGGAAAGACTAGACATTTGGCTGGATGAGGAGAGCAATTTGCAGTGATGATAGAGCTTACAAATTTAACCTTACACTGGCAGATTTGTAGTACATCTGTTAGACATGCTGTGGAGTATGGGGCTGATTTTGTTGTTCACTTTTTTTGAAGTACTGGCGCTATCTATTGTCAGAGTGAGGAGACTAATCCAGATCCACAGTTTTGAATTTGAATGGCAATTGTGGCAGGTTCTTAACTCAATTGCTAAGAAAAATGTAGTAAAGGACATTATTGCATTTACATCAGAGTAAGTGGAAAAAAAGAAAAGGCTAATAATAGCTATGAAGTGTCTTTCAAAAATTATATTTCCCCCAGTACTGTAATGTGATATAAATTGTTTTACCTCTGTGTATTCTAAGGTCCTCACAGTCATGTGATGTTTTCTCAATCTTTTGGATAATTTTTCATCTAGTCAGAATCATAGAATCATGGAATGATTTTGGTTGGGAAGAACCTTAAAGGTGATCTAGTTCCAACTCCGCTGACATGGGCAGGGAACCTTCCACAAGACCAGGTTATTCAGAACCTCATCAAGCCTGAGCTTGAACATATCCAGGGATGGGGCATCCATAGCTTCTCTGGGCAACCTCTGCCAGTGCCTCAACACCCTCACAGTAAAGAATTTCTTGCTAATACCTAATCTAAACCAACCACCTTTTAGTTTAAAGCCATTCCCTGTTGTCCTGTCTCCACATGGCCTTATAAAAAAAGCCCTCTTCAACTCTCTTTTAGGTTCCCTTGAGGTACTGGAAGGCTGCTCTAAGGTCTCCCCAGAGCCTTGTCCAGACTGAATAAACTCAACTCTCTCTCTGATTTAGAGACAAGGATTTTATGTGGAACGTGTCAAATGCTCTGCACAAATCCAGGTAGATGACATCATTTGCTCTTCCCTCATCCACCAACACTGTAACCCCATCATAGAAGGCCGCCATATCTTTCAGGCACAATTTGCTTTTAATGAAGCCATTTTAGCTGTCACCAATCACCTCCTTATTTTTCATGTGCCTTAGCATAAATTCTGGCAGGATTTGTTCCATGATCTGGCTGGGCACAGAGGTGAGACTGACAGGCCTGTAGTTCCATGGGTCTTACTATTTTCTCTTTACAGGAAGTTATGGGGGTTATGTTTCCCCTTTTTAAGTTGGTGGGAACTTCACTGCCACAGGTTCTGAAATTCACCCAGCAGCTCCCACACAACCTGCAGATGCATCTCATCAGGTTCCAAGGACTTGTGCACCATTAGGTTCATTAGATGGGTTCCTCATTACCCTAAGGATCTTGAACTGCACCCTTTTATGTTCGTTGCATCCAAATCTACCCTTAAGCTTCCCATTACCCACCAGCCCCTCCTTGTTGATGAGAGCAAGGTCCAGCCTGGCACCTCTCCTTGCTGGCTCCTCCATCCCTTGGAGGAGTAAGCTACCATCAGTGCATTCCAAGAACACTCTGGATTGCCTATGCCCTACCCTCTCTTCCTTCTCTCTCAGACATCCAGGTGGTTGGAGACCTCCAAGAGGTTCTGGGCTTGTGCACATGAGGCAGCTCCCATCTGTCTCTGCAGGGCCTCACCCACTTGGTCTTCGTGGCTGGGTGGTCTGCAGCAGACACCCACTATAACACCTGTCCTTGCCCTTCCTTTAATCCTCACCCCTACTCTCTCAGTTGGCTCCTCATCCATCCCCAGACAAAATTCTGTGCACTCCAGCTGGTCACAGACACAGAGGGTGACACTCCCTCTTCATCTCCCCTGCTTGCCCATCCTTAAAACCCTGTATCCTTCCATTCCAACACTTCAGTCATAAGGAGCCATCCCACCACATCTCCATGATGCCAACAAGATCATAGCCCTGTAGACATGTGCCCATGTGTAATTCCTCTTGTTCATTCCCCATGCTGTGTGCCTTTGCATAGACGCATTTGAGCTGGAGCCCCAGTGAAGCTGCCCTACTAGCCAAGTGGCTGGAATTCCTTTGTGCTGCTGTTCAGCTGCTCTCCTGATGACCTGCAAACCTTCTCCAGGTTCTGAGCATCTCATCCTGGCACTGACATCAAATGGGTAGGAATGGGATGGATTGAGGTTCCCTTTCTAATTCAATTTTAATTTTAAACTCTCTTCACCAGCCCAGCAACCCTATGAACAAAGATTCCCTTCCCCTTCTAACAGATGTGCCCTATCTGTCCCCAGCAGTAGAGGTTTCTCAAAGCAAGCTCCATGGTCTGAGTAGCTGAACTTCTGGACGTCATGACAGTCTGGTAAATGTATGCTGATTAACCAGATTCGACTGGCCCTTTCAAACACTTTCTTTTTGACCAGAAATACTGATGAAAGAAAACTATATATGCCTCAGAGTTTACTGCCCTCCCAGGATTCTGTAATCCTCTTTACTACTCAGGCTGTTCCCCGCTGTATCACTGGGACTCATAAGAAAGAGCAGCAGCAGGTAATAGTCAGTGGGCTGCATGAGGTTTGGCAGTCTCTTGGTGACACGCTTGCTATAAGTCCCCAGTAAGCAGCTCACCTCTAGAGAGTGCATCAGGGCAGAAAGTCAGTGCCTGGTACCTCTCAAAAGAGTTGCCTACTGCTATCACCTGTAGTCCTTACTTATTTATGCTGATTGCCAGTTACCTGGAGAGCAGATGGGGCTGCCTTACTCAGCCCCAGCAGCCCTCCTGATGACAAAGATCTTCCCCCTTCACTTTGCAAAGTAGTGAAGCAGTTTTGCAATGGTACCTCAGCGTATTAGTTTGAAAGCAAACCAGTGGGAGATCACAATTCAGGATTATAAAATGTCAGGGTTTGAGACAGGACATTGCCAGAAGGACGCATGAAAAGAGGGCAACAAGGCTCCAAGCTTAAAGTTGTGAAAAAGTGATTTAATTACCTAACAGATTTGGAGGATAAAATACAAGGCAAAAATAAACTTTTCGTACATTATTTTGTTCACTCCCCCCCCCTTATAAACCCATAGTATTCACCTCCTTTCCTCTTTTATAGCTAACGAGCCCGGGTAGGGGGAGGGTGTGGGGCATTCTCTCAGTCCACAGAGCAGGTTCTTAAATCTATTCATCACTACAATTCTTCTGCTACAAATACTGTTTGTCTCTACTTATCTCTCTCTCCAGACATTTTTCCTGCTTTCACCCCCACTCTCTTAAGAGGCAGTCCACTCACCCCCCTTCCCTCTTTCTAAACCAGCAACACAGACAGGGGGCAGGGTAGGGGTTTTCTGGTCAGTCCAATCAGGGAGAGGGGGTTCTCTACTTAGCCAGGGGTTCTTCCCATGAGAGACAGTCTTCTGGGAACCTCTGTGGCATGGGTCCAATCTCACGACCAACATCCCACCTGAATTCTGCTGCAACATGAGTCTTTTTGTCCATAGGGTGCTGTGCAGACTCTCTCAAGCCGAGGCCAGGCTGCTTCCATACCAGGAGCAAGGCCTTTCTCTCCTTTGCAAGGCCTTTGCAGTTTTAACTCTTCGATGAGACTCCCACTGGTTCACAGTGCAAAAATCCACCAGAAAACTCCAGGCATCCACCTGCTCCTCTGGCGTGAGCTGTGGGTGGATTTCTGCACTCCTGTGGACTCCATGGGCTACAGGGGACTTCCTGTCCCCTCATGGCCTTCACCACAGCTAGCAGAGAGTTTTCAGCTCCAGCACTGGGAGCCCCTTCTTCCCTACCTTCTTCACTGACCTTGACATCTCCATGCTGTTCTCCCTCACATATTTTCACCTCTACCTCCTCCTCCTCCAACTACAAAGAAGTGAAAGAAGTGCGTGCTTGCTTTGTTTTGATTTTTTCTTAAATATGTTTTCACAGAGGTGTAACCAGCACCTCCAATTGGCCCAAACTTGGCCGGCAGCATGTCCATCACTCTCAGAGCCATCAGAGATTGGCTCTGCTGGACTTGATGTAAAAACTTCCAGAACTTTCACTCAGGACACACAGGAGCCATGTTTGTGCCACACCCCACCCGTCAGACACCTCCCCAGGCCTACCACAACAGCTTCTGAGGGGTCCAAATTTCTCCTAGATGTTAAAAATACTTTACTGATGTTTTGGGCCAATCAAAACCACCACAAATATAATAGGAAAATTAAAAATAAATGCAATAATACAAGAAAAAACACTGACAGAGTCAGATATAACCTGACACCCTGCTAGCCAGGGAAATGGTTGCAATCCAAGTGAAGTATTTAGGTTGCAGCAGTGATCCTGTGAAAGTTCTGGCCTCTGCTTGAAGGTCCAGTGGTAGCTCTTGTCCTCTGGGAATCCAGTAGGCAGGGCTCCCTATGCTGTTCAAGAGCCCAGGTTATATACAGGTGGGAATGCTTGGCTCCTCCCTCCTGGGTGGAGCATCTCACAGTAGGATGAGATAAGTCTGTGAGTCGTGCGGTGAGGTCTTGATGGCCCATTGTCTATCAGGGGTGACTCATAGCCGGAGATAACAACCAGTGCCCCACAGCTTGTGGAGGTGGTAAGGGAATAAATGCATCTATATTGCAACTTAGGACACACAGGCTGTTAGGGAAATCCCTTCCTCCTGCAGGAACCTTGCCCTTGTAAGCCTCGATTCTTCTGCATTACTGGTCCCGCTCCCTTCTATGTGTGCCAGTGGGGGAGTTTTTGTCTGTTTGGCTGTGGGTTGTGGTTCCACTGCAGATTGTGCTTGGAACCAACTATTCAACTCTGTCATAGCCTCTCAGATATCACACAATCTTCTCAACAGCTCCTGAAGCTCAGCCACTTTTTGCGGAATGCCCTTTACCTGGGTGCACCTTCTGCAGGTCGGTCTGCTGTCAGGAGAAAGGTCTGTGCACTTCCTGCAGGCTGAGGTCTACATTGCAGCCTCTCCTGCAGCAGTTCCATCTGGGTGGAGGCATTGGCCACTGCTGGGTATGCAGCACAGACTGTCCCACTGGAGCTGCAGACTTTGCTCCCAGAGGAATGCCCATCATTCTGCCTTGAGGGTCAGGTAGGATGAGCACCCTTGAGCTGTGCAGGTGGTCACAAAATTGTGTCCAGATACTGGATCATGTGGACTTCAAGTCTTTCCACTCTGGCAGTGAAATGCCTGAACTTCAGCACAGTGCCCTCCCACAGGAACTGCCATGCCAAATGGCTGAGTCCACAACCTATTTGCCTGCTCTTGTCATGGCATTCCTGGCCCCTCACAGTCCCTGGTGCTTCCTAAGAGGGAGGGAGGGTGGTCACTGTTGTTCCTGGCACTGCATACATCCTCATCAGCCTCTCTCATGGCAGGTCTCAGCACTCCTCTGGGTTTTCCTTGACTCAGGAAACCCTCTTTGTACACCATGATCCCCTGCTCCTTTGCAGAATATGCCTGAACTACAGCTGATTTCTTCAGCAAGTGATATTAACATGGCACTCTATAAATGAATGTGTTCTTAAATATTCACTCTGTTTCCAAAGGTAGGCAGACTTAACTGAAGTTATTTAATTCAATGATCTTTACCATTATCTAAATCAATGAGCAAGAAACCTTATTTGAATATTTGCTTTTACATTTCTACTGCTTTAGTTATTTGACAAAATTTGATTATTGATAGTTTGCAACTATTAAGACATACTGTCTTACAATTTAGCAGAATAAAACAAAAGGAGTGCTATACTTTCCTAAACAGGTTGTGCTATATACACATTTAATCAGTTTTCTGGTTTTATATACAGTTGTATCAATTATTCATTTCTATTGTGCTATGTTACATCATTTCTTCTTTAACAGATGAGTCATTTTTCATTCATAATCTATGTCAAGTAACTTCTAATGGAATCTGTAATTCAATTTAAGTGCGGAAAATCAGCATCTTTAAATTGTTTTTATTAGATAAATGAAAGAACACCAAGTTTCTGGATACATAAGAAAAATATTTTTTCAACTTAACTTATCTATAAAATGTATCTGTAATATCTGTAGTTCAGTATTAAGTACCTCTTGTCCTTCAATTTTCTAGAATAAGCAGATCTCACCTTTCAGAAATAATTCTTTTTTATAAAGCAAATAAACTGCAATAAAGGAAATCTAAAGCTGTGTCTGCAGAATATGTAGGTTGTCGAAAGAATTGTTTATAACTTCAGAAACTCAATTCTTACAAAACCACCTAACCTGGAGGCAAGTTACCCAAATAGGTGGTGAAAAATTATCATCCTGGGTTTTCAACGCTCAGCTGGATAGGTCCTGAGCAGCCTGAGATCTCAAAATGTTCCATCCAAAGTAAACTTCTGGGTAATTCTTGGATTACAGAGTTCTACTTTAGCAATTTGAATTACAAAATGAAAGAGTAAATTGCAAGTGCTACTTTTTTATTTACCTTAAATTTTTCAATAGGTGACAACAATAAAATAGATACTTCTTAAATTTAACATACCTTAAGGCAATTCATTTTGAGAAGGAAAAAAGTTACAGTTGCATATCTATTTCTTCCATTTTTTCCTTTGAATTAAAGTTAAATATATTCACCTACTGCTTTTTTTTTTCTGATAGATTGCTTCCAGTTAAAAATCATGAATGACAGAGGAAGAAAATAGATTGGTTTAAATTGCAAAAATGGACTTGGGAGGGCTGCCAGTAGTGAATTAACATTCCTCATCCAGAATGATTGAGAGGTCTTAACTAGTTTGTCAGATATTTCCTTTGAATATAATTTTGTATAATGAACAAATTCTGGGATGTTGTCATGGTTTTTTCGACAGGACATTGCCAGGAGGACGCACGAAAAGAGGGCAACCAGGCTCCAAGCTTAAAGTTGCAAAAAAGTGTTTAATTACCTAACAGAGTTGGAGGATAAATGCAGGCAAAAATAAACTTTTCATACAGTTTTGGTTCACTCCCCCCTCCCTCTTACGAACCTATAGTATTCACCCCCTTTCCTCCTTTACAGTCAACAAGCCGGGTGGGGGGGGGCAGGGTGTGGGGTCTCTTTTCAGTCCACAGAACAGATTCTCAAATTTACTCATCACCACAATTCTTCTACTACAAATACTCTTTATCTCTACTTATTTCTCTCTCTCTCCAGACAGTTTTCCTTTCTGCTCTCACCCCCACCCTCTTAAGAAGCAGTCTCTGCACTCACACCACCCCCCCCCCCCCCGCTTTCCCTCTTTCCAAACCAGCAACACAGACAGGGGGCAGGTTGAGGGGTCCTCTGGTCAGTCCAATCAGGAAAAGAGGTTCTCTACTTAGCCAGGGGTCCTTCCCACGAGAGACAGTCCTTTGAGAACTTCTTTGGCGTGGGTCCAATCTCACGACCAACATTCCGCCCGAAATTCTGCTGCAACATGAGTCTTTTTGTCCATAGGGTGCTGTGCAGACTCTCCTGAGCCGAGGCCAGGCTGCTTCCATGCCAGGAGCAAGGCCTTTCTCTCCTTTGGAAGGCCTTTGCAGTTTTAGCTCTTAGATGAGACTCCCACTGGTTCACAGTCTTTTCCAGGCATCCACCTGCTCTTCTGGCGTGGGCTGTGGGTGGATTTCTGCACTCCTGTGGACTCCATGGGCTGCAGGGGGACCTCCTGCCCCCCCATGGCCTTCACTGTGGCTAGCAGAGGGTTTTCAGTTCCAGCACTGGGTGCCCCTCCTCCCCCACCTTCTTCACTGACCTTCACGTCTCCATGCTGTTCTCCCTCTACATATTTTCACCTCCACCTCCTCCTCCTCCAACTACAAAGAAGTGAAAGAAGTGCGTGCCTGCTTTGTTTTAAATTTTTCTTAAATATGTTTTCACAGAGGCGTAACTAGCACCTCCAATTGGCCCAAACTTGGCCGGCAGCATGTCCATCACCTTCAGAGCCATCAGAGATTGGCTCTGCTGGACTTGATGTAAAAACTTCCAGAACTTTCACTCAGGACACACAGGAGCCATCTTTGTGCCACACCCCACCCCTCAGACACCTCCCCAGACCTACTACAACAGCTTCTGAGGGGTCTAAATTTTTCCTAGATGTTGAAAACACTTCACTGATGTTTTGGGCCAATCAAAACCACCACAGATGTATAGCTAATGAGCTGCAAAAAGAAATATTTAAATTATTTGATGAATGATAATAAAATAATCATTGCTATCTGTCATGTACAGTGATTTTAGAACAGGGCTGCGTTGCCCTGTGTGTTTTATAATTGTCTGTGCAGGGTATACATTATACTTAAAGACAACTGCAACACTGCAGCAGTTAGAAGAACATATAGGAATTGATACAGTCAAGCATTTATGGATTCTCCATTGTACACAGTCTTTAAATGAAGATGAGACAGATTGCCATAGATATGCAATAAACCATCCAGAAGATAGAGGCTTTATCCAGTTTGGGCATAATGAAATTCTATGACCTCTGCTATGTGAGAGGTCGCTAAGGCTAGACTAGCATATCTCTGTATTTGAGTCTGTGCTTTGCTGCTATCACTTAAAAGCATTTTGAGCCTTGTCAACCAGAAAGATGCTCGAGAGCAATGGGAAGGGAGAAGGTTTAGTATCTCACTCACAGTTCGGAGCACATCACCAGTTGCAAAAATAAAAGGTTGCAATGAATATCTGTTTCTGTTGAGGACAATAAAATTTTGCCTTTGTTTTTAGAGGACCAGGATTTAAACTAATTAATTTCTTGAAGGTAGTGAAGTTATATAACTTAACAGGAAATGTGCACTTGCTAATTAGGTTCTGCATTTATGTGCAAAATGATATGTTAAACCTTTATGTTTAACACAATGGTATGCTGAATTTATACTCTTAAATCTTTACATTATATATAATCAAAACCACTCCACATCTAATTATTTCAATATATAAGCACTTTTTCAATGCAGACACTACTTCTTGGTGAAAAACAGAAACAAAGTTCACTACAAAACTTTATCTTTACTAAGACAGCACTAGAGTATTTAAATAGAGGTCCAGCCTTTGGTTTAGGGGTACTGCCAGTGCAGTTACATATGTTCACATAAGCATGAAAATTCAGCAAATGTCAGTCACATCACTTGTACTTATTAGAATGTGAGTGTAATAGCATCTGAATGTATTGCAGGCTGGCTTCAATAGAGGGTCCTCCTTAACCTGTTAATCTCTAACCTGCTGTGTGTGCAAATCATCAACATTTCCCCAATAAACAGAATTTCTCTCTAATAGTTCCGTATGCTTAGAACCTAGGAAGACATCAATTAAACCAAAATGGAGAAAATAATCAAGAAATATTAAAATTTTATTAGTGTTATTAAAATCTTTTCTTCTTTTGGCACCAAATCTCTCTCCTTCACAGAGCTCCTCACCATTCCTAGAGACAACAGCCACATTTCCCAGTAGAAAACATTCTCTGAATAAACGCCATCAAGCTTTAAAATTTGCTTTTCATTCAGACATAAAGGGCAAGCAAAGAGCTTGTGAGACTGCCCAAGCAAGCAGAAAGAGTCTGGCTCCTAATAGTGCAAATCTTTTGTAAACAGCTCACTGCGGTCTTATTTCATAAAGTCCACAGCAGACTGCTCTGCATTTATAAGTTTCAAACCTTCAGTGGTGACCTAGCCAGTGTTAAATTTGCTTCATTCACTGTCAGTCCAATGCTTCAAAATTCCTATTAGTTTTTTGTAAGCAGTTCAAAGATTCTGCCACAATATGGAGTCAAGAAATAACAACTCTTTTGAATACATCCTCAGTGTAGGGATAGTTTCCTTAAAGGTAAAAATCAAGAGATAGATCTATGTGTAGAATTAAAAAAAATAATTCAAGATAGATTGTTATTGGACATGGTTTGAATTTAGATAACTTAATCAGAAGCAAATAAAAATAAGTCACAATTTTAAAGTGACATTTATCTATTAGATTGAACTGTTTGCAAAGGAAATTTATGTGCCAAGGTTATAAAGATTAAAAAAGACACTATTTAATTATCCCTCAGTTGAACAAAGAAGTCCAGAAAGAGCATGATATGGGACTAATGGACCAGCAAAAATGCAAAGTACCATTCAGCACTAAAGTAATTGGGCAGAACACAGAAAGAGACCAGGATAAATGATTACTTCATTAATTTTAAAATTAAAGGGCAAGATAAGGTGGTCACTATCATAGAGAGTTATTAAGGTAAAACTGGCTAATCAGCACAATTTAAATGTAAAGAAGTCATCCAATGCCTACCAATTTCAGAAGAGCGTGAAATAAAGCAATTTGATGTAGCTTTATCAATCAAACCATACAGATAAGTGGTTTAGTCTCAGAGTTTTCTAATTTATTGTAGCCTTTGTTTAATGCAGTGACCACTGGAAACTGAGCATGGACATCTCTCAAAATATTTAGGTTGGGACAGTCCTATCCAAGACTTTGCAAATTTTAATGCTCGTCAGGAGATTCCATGTTACTTGCTTCCATAATGCTCTTGTAAAAGCTGTCATCATCTTTTCAACACAAATTCAGTCCTCCTACCTGGCTTACTGGAAAACTTTTTGGTCTATTCTTTGTAACAGAGGTTTTTATCTTGCTTCTGAGTTGCCTTTCCTCATTTCTGTTGCACTGACTCCCCCAATGCCACATCAGAAAAAGTGCCTTTCCACTCTTCCTCTGTGAACTCATATTTTAAATATAAGTAATTTTATTTTTGTTCTCTACGGCTTTCTCTATGAAGTCTACAAGAACATTCTTTAATACAAAATAAAAATTAAAAAAAAAAAAACATGCAAAAGTTCAAATAGCCTTGAACCTTCTTCAGAAATACAGTCTTACCACAGGATATTTGAGTAAGTAGCTTAAATGGTATCAAATCCTGGAATGCCTTCTTTATCTCTTTCAGTCCATCAGCAATATTCATTTGCTTACTCTAGAAGTAGATAATATGCCTTAAATCCAATTCAGCATGCCTGACTAGCAGACTGTAACTCTTCATTTATTTATATTATATCCTGGTATTGCCATGGAAATGTAATGTCTCCTGAGAGTAAAAGCCTTAGGCCTTGTGTATTATATGCTTAATCTGTTATCAACACATCATTTTGTTTCCCCTTATAGCTATAAGTGAATTCTGGGACAATATTATGTTAATACTTTCTACTGACAGACAAGACAGTATATAATGAAAGCAGGGTTTTCTAATTTATACAATGATACACTTTAACAATAATGTTTAAATGAAAAAAATAATAAAATTTTAAGCATCTAAACCTGAAAACATTCTTTTTCTAGGCTACCTGCCAAATGAAATTTAATGAGGAAGGTTGGATAGGTGTTGACATAAAAGAACACAGATGGAATATAAGTTGTGACAGCATTTCTCTCTTCTTATGCCATCAAATTTTGACAGAAAAATTTTCTACAGATAGAGCACTTAAAAATAACCCCAAATTAAAAAACCTAGTTCACATTCTCTAGCTCATGTATTAGTCTTATTTTTTAAAGTGGGTTTCAACTGTGGCACATATATGAATTTATTTAGAAACTCTGATTAAAACCTTGAGTAGTAGCAGGTCAGGTACCATTTTGATTTACAGTGTTAATAAGATCAAGACATTTCCAATTTTAGAAATCCCATTCAAAAAAGATTCCCTCAAAAGACCATTGAAGGGATTGCAAATTCCATGACTCTTATCTTAGACTATACTGCCAAACAAAAGTAAAATGTGCATTGTGATCTTGAAATTTCAGATATACTTTTATGTTTTAAACTCTTTCTGTAAGTTGACAAAATGAGTGGCAAAAAAAAAAGTGTAACTCTGAAATACATTTGATTGTTTTCTTTATTCTAAAGTAACACATGTATAAGAGCCCTGAAAAAATCAGTGGTTTACTCTAACTGCAACAAAAGTTCTTTTCAGATAGCTTCACCTTGTTTTGGTATAAGACACAGAGAATACCTGTTCCTTTGGAAAACTGTCATGGAAACTCCTGTGGCATGCTAATTGGTGTTATTTATTGAGTTATAATTAGGAAAGGCACTGAACTGAATAATCAAATCTGAACTACCTGTTATTCTGAAAAAGCTTGGATTCAGACCAAACTCTGGATTAGAACCCTGCAGTTATCTTTAAATGGTACGAAGTTGAGCAGAAGAAGCATTTCAATCTTCTATAGTTCCAAAATACTCCAATTTATAACCCTTTCCTCTAAGTTACTTTTGATTAGTATAGTTGATTTTTCTTATATTATGGTTAACCAAGAGAAAAGTAATAGATACCTACACAGACATCTTAAAATGGTGGCATCTTGTAACTCTGGCCACCTGTTTTACTTGCATTAATTTAATGCAGACTTGTGTAAAAGAATGTGGTCTGATTTTAAAGGGGAAAACATAAACATGCAGCTTCACCAACTTCTGCCATTCTGTCTTCTTAGCTTGCAATGAATGATTAACATTTTCTGTGCCTGGAAGATATTCTTAAAAATTAAACCTCGTTTCTAATTATGTTACTGTCCATATTTTGTGTGGGTGTCTGCCAGAAAACAGAAATTAGATAGATATGTAATATTTTCAATTATGAGTATTTTTAATTTTTTTTTTTACATTTTAAATACTACAGAATTATAATGGTTCTTTGTTCCTGCTCATTTCTTTAGTTTTAGAAGAACTTGGAGTATGGTCCTCTTTTCTGTAAGTAGTGTGGAGTTTTTAAAAGGGCTGTAAAATAAGTCATGTATTTAAATAATATATAAGGCAAAGAATTGGATCTATCAAATTATACAGGGCAGAATTTATATCAGGCATGCAGACACATTTTAATGAGCTCCCTGCAAAATAAGTCTGGGAACATAGTGTAAAGATAGCAATGCCAAATGAGACTGACAGTAATGAAATAGGACAATGCATTATTAACTGAATAGCACCATAGGAACATACCTAACTCATACACCCAGGATGACTTGTCTCCTTGGTTCTGCACTGCACTGCCTGGGTGCAGGAGCTTGGGAGCAGCTCATGGTACGGTTCACAAAATGAAGACACTAGCTAATCACCAGTATGTGGTTCACTAGCTAATGCCTTTGTTCAGTATTCATATCGCCAGAAAGCTTTCACTCCTTTCTAGATGGGACAGCACTTACACTCTCCAGAGTAAATAGTGTGGTTTCTGCTGCCAAATCAAGGTGCTTTCCTTGGAAGTGAAACTTTCAGGAGCTGAGTACACTTATGAGTAACTTACTTGCAAAGGCATCTTGAAAACAAGTACTGCCCCAAATATCATGACACCAGAAGCTAAGCTAGGAAGTATTTTCAAAACAGCCTTCCTGGAGCACCACATGATGTGCAAGTAGCTGATAAACCTGGGTTTAAGTGAAGCTTCCTGAGAAAAGGAACATCCCCATTAAAACCACTGATTTGCTCCAAATCTACATATTTATTCTGCAGCTCAGGCAGAGAGGCCTGGCCTGTCTATCCCACTATATGTGACAACAACATTCATTGAATTAGCTGGCAGGTGAGGTGACACTCCAGGTTTCAGAGATCACCTAATTTACCCATCTGGCTTGAGGCCCATTGAAAGCCAAGAGAAGTTCTCATTGGTGATTCTGACACCCTGATTTATGTAGCTCTCTGATCACAGTGGGGTTTGCTGTGAATCTGATTCCCTTAATCTTTACATTCCCAATTCTTTAAACAGTCAATGACCCTACATGGTGCAATTCCTAAACAACAGGTATAGGTGTCTCTTTCAGCACCAGTCCCCCAACCTGAGCAGAAACTGAGGACAAATTCCAATGTTGAACCACATGCACTATATCAACACCTTTCAGCAAAGTTATATTTGAGAATTTTTGCTGTATCCATAAAAAAATTCCACAGTAGCATTTGGTTACACCACTAACTACATAAAACTAATTAATAAAACATACCACTGTCAAACCACAACGTGTATACCAAGTAGTGAAAAATAGTTAATTTGGTGCTGACCTTTTCTACCCCTACCAATAATGTGTATTAATAAACTGTGATGTACTTGGCATAAAACACAGCAGTCTATCTTTAACAGCCTATTCAACTAAAGACAGTTTTAAGGTCTGATATCTACTGGATACTTGTGATTTAAGAATTCATTAAAAAATACAGCAAAATGTGCCAGCTTAGCAGATAGTCTGGGTGACAGGTTTAATTTATGACATGTAAGCGATAAAATGGCAGTTTGAAAGAATTATGAAACATTTTGATATAATCTTTGGTATAACACTTTCAACCTTGGCAAAGGCTCAGATACTTGTAGTGAACAATAAACCAATAATCTTATATAAATTGGTTGATGATTAGGTAATTTCTATTAATACAATTTTCTGTTGTAACTCATTTAGTATAAAAGCAGTGATACCCTAAGTAATACCTTTATCAAGCACCCTGAGCTGCACAATGTTGTCCATTGTAATGAATACAAACAGAGCTACCCAAAGGTATTTTGAATATGGTATTACTGTCCTAATTTTTCTTCCATTTTGTTATACTTAGTCACCTTGACAAGCTGTTTTTACAGGTACAGGGAGTTATATGTACTATCTGTATTCCTCCAAGAACATTTACGAGTGATTACTAGGAGGTTTGATATGAAATAAAAATCAGGGAAATTATTCCTAGAGGAAATGCATTTCTGTGTTTCTCAGTGATGTTATTTTAATAGTTGTGCCCATTTTTTATCACTTTACATTATCCCTTGTTAAAGTATCATTAAAGAATGGCGGGTTTTGCTATACTTTTGAGTAAAATTTTAGTTTATAACCACTTCAAAAACAATGAGAATTAATGAATTTAATTTGAAGATTTCCATAAGATCACAAAAATCAAATTTTACAACACAGTGATCCATAACTGCTTTTTTTTTGGTCAGCACTGGTCATTCTGATGAATGATCATCTTCATTTCCTATGGAGTTTGTAGCTTTTACTCACCTTCCTTCACAGGACTTCAATTTTGGCATTCCATCCATACCTTACTACTATTAGATCATATTTTTTTGGGGTTTTTTTACTGATTTTATAATCTATCTATACTATTTCTCACTCCCACCAACAGTAAACCTGCATCACTAAGAAAACTGCAAACCCACATAGTGGATGTCATTCCATAAAAATGGGCCATGATGGGGATTTCAAAGATAATTTATGTGCAGCAAGAACCTGGTTAAGATACAGCTAAGTCTCAGAATAGATGGACACAGATTTTAGATTTGCATGGAAATGTTACTGAGGCCAAGCTGTTTAGACAACAACCTCTTTAAGGCTGGTTGTCTTCCAGGCTCTTCCCTCCTCAAACCTGGACTGTTCAAGAGTGCCAGCTATGATGACAGAAAAAGTTTGAAACAGACACTGAGGGCGAGAGTATTCATACCACATAATAGTCAAGTGTGAAAGTCTGGCCATGTGAATTTCCTCCTAGTTTCTTCTGCTCCTTCAACTGTACAGGAAATTTTGGAAGAAATTAAAAGGCAAGTTTTTAGTCCAAACTTTAGATATGCAGAATTACACTTAAATTAGGTGCTTGAACAAACATCAACTGGAGGACTTAAGTGCTTTCTTATATATTTTGTAAAGCCACAGCTAAAATCTACAAATAATGGTAAAAAACACTGATTTTTGGGTTCCTATCTCTGTAGGAGAAATATCATTAATTTCACTAACTCTACCCCATTTTCACAAGCATATATCTTTTCATTACTATGATTTTCATGTTGAAGTGAAGGTCAGCACAGAAATGCAACTTGCTCAATCTTTATTTTGTTCTTAGGTTACTTATTTCCTACAGTTTGTTTTGGTTTTTTTTTTTTTTAATTTATTCTAGTGGTCAGCCTGGGCAAGTAGAGCAAATCATGTGCCTATTCATGTCTGAGGAAAAATCTGGGATGCATTTATCCAAACCAGGACGAAGTTCGTCTGAATTTTACCATTCATTTGAAAGAATTCTGTGAATTTTTACAAATCATTATTTTCATTTTGTTATTGCTGCTGCTGTGGGAACAAATGAAGTTGGAAAAGTAGTTCGCAAGGGAGGGATAAAAGTGTTGACATATTTTTCAAAAAGGGGGAAGTAGCAAATGGAGAGAGAACAAGCGAAAACATTTAAAAAAAAAAAAAAGTGTGGTGTGGACTTTGGGCCAAAACTTGCTGACAGCAAGGGGAAGGTCAAGAGGTGAGGGTAGGAACAAAAGAAACAGAGAAGCCTACTGAGACTTGTAAATAAAGACATTTGGCTGCAGGTAGAAAAGTTAACTAACAACACTAGACTCCCTCCTGAAAAGATGTAGACCTAAAGAAGTGAGAGGTGCTGCAGGCACATACAAACTGTTATCCTGGATTGAAGCAGGGGTCTTGTTAATCAAGTCACTTCTCCTCAGCAAGACCCAGGTGTTTCAGGGAAGGTCTCAAAGACTGCAGGTTTTGGAATACAAGTCCCCAGAGTAATCTACCAAAATCCTGTTAGCAAGAAATTGGCTAGTACTTTTATTTGGGGTTGTTTTTCTTGCCTGTAGCTGGTGTAACCGAGAATTCTGCCAATCCACAAGAATAGACAACTCTTTTCTAATTCCCTGATGTTCTCTGGGTCTGAACCTGGCTGGAGGTCAACTGAAGTTCTAAGATTTTATCCTTGTTCAACAGCTATAAGTACTGGCACAGCTACATTTGAAAGAGTAAAGGTGTGCTGTGTGCATACACTTTTACTCTATCCAGATTGGAAGATGCATATCTTAGGATAGTTTGTTGTTGTTGTTGGGATGGTTGTATAGAATTATTCTACACCTTTTGTGCAATTATGAGCAAATTATGACTATACTGTTTGCATATGTCCTGGTTCCAGCCAGGACAGATTTAATTTTTGCTGTAGCAGGGAGGGGGCATGGCCAGGACCCAGAGGTTATTATACCTTCACTTCATGTCATTACCAGGGATGGTGGGAAGGGACTCTTAAGAGAAGGGATCCTTTCTGGGTTGGTGCAGCATGATGAAGGGAGCAGTCAGGTATTGCTGTTTCTGTGTGACATTGTTCACCTCTTTCTTGTACCTTCTATCATTAGCATTGTTGCTGTTACTATTAGTTTTCATTAGCTCATGGCTGTTCACAGTAAATTGTTTTTATCTCAACCCATGATCTTTAACTTTTGTGCCTCCAACTCTCCATCCTGCTGCAGAAGGGGGAGGTGGAGGGGGAGACAGCAAGGAAGTGGCACATGCTTTGGAGAGTCTCAGTAGGAGCACTAAATTGGAGAGTACCATTCCCAAAAAACAACATACTATTCTCTTTATCCTTAGTGTAGGGTCTCAACTAGAAATACTAGAAATTTCAAAGTACCATCAAGTAAAGGGACTAATATTTGTCTTTGTGCTACATAAGATACTCTATATGCTGTAACATCTTAAAAAAAGTAGATGTTTACCTTTATAGGAGATGGCCTAGTCTCAATTCCTCACTCTAGTAATTTTTTTGTCTTTGTTGACTAAAGTAATCCTTTTTCCCCTTCAAATGCTTTAGAATTTTCCTTTTTGAGTTTCGATATGTATTTTGGTGTTGGACAGACAGTGAATCCTCCTGGTATCTTGCTACGTTCTGATCCTCTTCTCTTTCCTCCAAACACTTTTGAAGGCATATATGCCACTTTTGCTTCCATTGAGCCAAACCTTTTCTCATGAGAAAAAGTGCACAAGTGTAAACTTACATGCATAACACTACTAAGTACTAAGGTTTTTAGTAGTTCATGTGTACATAGACTACTTTCCAGGTACGTACCAGGTTCAAGTGTGAATGTCTTCAACTTCTGTAATTCTCTTTTTCATTTCCCTGTTTTCTCTCTCAGCTCCTAACTCGCTGCACTATGATGGATTTTCTTTAAATTTGTATCTCACTTTCCAAGCTTTGTTTTCATGATCCATCTCACAAAAGTCTATGTCCCTGTTGCACATTCTAGCCTCCAACCAATCCATTTTCCTTGAGTCATCTAACTAAGCAGTCTAAGTCAGATGCATTGCTGCCCTGGGCTGTCTGTACTTCCACAACTTCGGTTCTAAAGTGAGGTGAATTACATTTTGGAAGTTCCTGTACCTTCATCTGACAGAAAAGGTGCCTCAGGTAACACTGTTCCTAATTTAAGCAATATGTGAAATTAGGTGGAACTGAAACAAGTCCCGCAGCTTACGAATAGGATGCTGGAAGACAGAAGGCTTTCCAGAAGAAGAGGCAGTTTCAATTGCAATTCAAATAGATGGAAAAGAAGGAAAATTTAGTTTTCATGCAGCTCTGTTCATAACACATGCCACAGTGCAGGCTGATGTTCTAGTTCTAATGATCATTCTGTGATCATATAAAGCATCACAGTTCTGAAGAAATACTGCTTTTGTACTAGTGAAATGAAATAATTATTTGTGCTTTTATATTGTGAAAACCACAGTAACCAGAGCAGAAGGTCCCTGATCGTTCATCTGTATTAAGAGACAGATCTGTCACAAGAAGTGTGTGTGATTAATATACAAAGTGGAAAAGAATAACCCATTCAAGGATCTGAGATTATGCTAAGAAAAATCGTTTTAGATAAACAATGTAGAAAGCAAAGGCTGTTATCATGTATCCTGATTAGAAATTCAACTATAATATTCCTTTCTTCTTTGATGCTTATAATAGTATTCCTTGCATTAAGTACTGAGCTGTCTTCAGTATTTCCAGTTCTACATAAGGGTGCAGTTTGAATTTTTTCCGTCTCAGTAACTAAGGGCATTAAACATCTTCAGATGTCATATTGACTTTGAGTTCAAATTAGTAAATTCTGGTTCTGTGTCGCTGCTAATTCTTCATATCAAACCAAACAAATAAATGAGGAGAAATAGAATGGAGTCTTTGTTATATACCCATTGCAAAGGCACTGTATATTAAAGCTTGCGTAGTCAGCAACATGGCAAAACCCTCAAAATATGTTGGGGTACATGTTGGGATTTTTGTGCAGTTTTTTCCCACTCATGAGGAAATAGTTTCTAGTCTGTACAGCAGCCCAAATCAATGGGCATATCCTGATAGTCTAGATTTTTCACTGTGTTCCTTGTGTCATATTGTACACAGCATCCTCAACTTTTTCCTGCTGCTTGCAGGCAGCAGCTGTTTCATGTTGTTTTCCACGATGGCTGCCCCCAGGCTTTATAGGCTCATCCTTTAAGATTACCCTTCAGCTCAGTGCCTGAAATACAAATGCTTGAAGACCTGATTCCAAATGTGTTTATGCAGGAAATGTGGTTTCCTCCATCGTTTGTCCTGGTTCCTGTAATACAGGGCTGATGAGGCTTACAAAATACAGAAATACTTCACTTTTTTTTTTTTCCTGAAGAATGAATTAATCAAGCAAATACATGAAATGGAAGATCCTAGTAACTAACTGAATATCACACAGCTGAGTGTCATACAACTCAAACTAGAGCTATACATGCTGCTGAGTTGAACATTTAGATGTCACACAATTCACTGCATTCATGATGCCTGTAACAATACTTATTTCAACCACACAATGTATAGGGTGTTGAAATGATGAGTTATACTTCCATCCTGAATGTTTAGTAGCCAACTCTGCCACCTTCCATACAGAAGCAGAATGTACAAGGCTTCCATTTGCTATTGAGCCCTCACACCCTCTTCAAATTTGAGAGGTAAATTGGTGAAGGTGTGCCTGGACTACATAAAGCAAGGAATTTAGGAGCAGATGCAGGGAAATTGTACAGCTGGTGAATACATACCTGGAGGGCAGTGGACACTTCTAACTGTATAAAGAATAATTTGAATGAGGATCAGTGCAGAAAAAGCTGTAAGGGAAAGGGACACCCTATCTTTTGAAGGGAAATTAGAGAGCTTGACTAGTTTAGTCTAGAACAATGAAAGGTAAGCAGGGACATGGTAGTGGAACAGCTACACAAAGTATGACACCTGAAATACTTGAAGCACATTTGTGGTTCCATAATATGCAGTTGTTTCTGTTGATTGATGTGGGACACCATTCTCCACTGCTTTACTCAGAATGACCTAACTTTCTTATCTAGGACATTAAGAGGTTAATAATTTCCATGACCACCGACTTGCACCCTATTGTTTACAGAGACTGCCCTACACGCATGGGTTGTTCAAGGACTCAAAAAACCCTGTGTAATTACAGCAGGGCTGGAGATCACTTCCTCTCAGAACTGTGGTAAAACTGGCTTTGGATTTGGTAAGAGAAACCTATGTTACCTGTCTACCTTCTGGTTTAATTTCCCTGTACAACAGAACCCATGGCAGCCCTCCTTACCCAATACTTTCTCACCCTTGTATGCAGTTTTAATTAAAAAGTTTTTACTTTAGGAAGCTATCCTGCTGTCTCTCCAGCTCTTCTCTCTCATGCAGTTTTTGTTTACAACTCTTGCAGAATCAGAAATCAGTCCCAGCTGTTCCTTTTGTTATAATTTAGCATCTGGAAAAGGATTTGGTTTATATATACATGCATGACAAGAATTTATCAGATGAAATTGCCCTCACCTTACATCAACTAACTACTAAATTGCGTTTTTTTTCCCCAGCACTTTCAAATATTACAAAATATATCACAAAGTGGGTTCCATGTTACTAAGAGAATTAAAGAGCAAAGAAAATGTGTAACAATAGGTTGTTCAAGGGCCACTTGAATAAATAATTAAAAATACAACATGCACTTAAGCAAATAGGAATTTGAGTCCTCATTTAATTCAGTAGCAAAGCTTTTTTTAAGTTTTGGATAGAATATATAGGAATCAAACAGTTCCTTTATGATGCTGATTACTTTTACACCATGGGAATTCATCAGAACTGTGGAAACAAATTCACATTAGAAATAAAATTTTTAAATGTCTCAGAAATCTTCCCATGAGCAATAAATTTAACGATTCTTCTACATCACAATCAAATTTAAGGTCTTGATATAGTATTTTTTATAGATCAATAGAAAACCAAGCAATTATGAATGGACAGGAAAGCCAACCATAAATACAGCTGCTGAAAAGAACGCAGTGTCATAATTAAGAAGCTGCAAGCAGCAAAAGTAAATATCCTCCATATGCTGTTAATATCATGGGAAATTAAATATTTAAAGATGAAAAAGGCTGTCAGTACCACATACCAGCACCTATCAATTCCATTTGATAGCATAGCTTTAAGGTTTAGATTAAATATCAGGCAGAAATTCTTTCCTGTGGGGACTGTGAGGCACTGGAACAAGTTGCTAAGAGATGTTGAGGATGCTTCACCCCTGTCAGTGTTCAAGGCCAGGTTGGATGGAGCCCTGAGCAATGTGGTCTAGTGGAAGATGTCCCTGCCCATGGCAAGAGGGTTGGGACTACATGATCTTTAAGGTCCCTTCCAACCCAAACCATTCTATGACGCTATGATTATTATGCAAATTAAAAATGGTCCAGTTTAAGAGAAAATTTCTGATTTCAAAACATGTTTGAAAGTCTAAAACTTTTTTTTCTTGCACAAGGTGATCCATTGAAAAGACATTTAGCACATATTTTTTAAAAATGTGTCTTAGAGTAAATAAAAAAAGGAAAAAAAAGTATATGATCAAAAGACAACAAATTTATATTAAAAAATTATTCGTGATTTTGACCTGGAAAACTAAAACAATGTTTTCTTTCCAAGGAAAGTTTTCCATTATGATCAATTAAGGTTTGTTGAAGAAATGAATACAAAGTGAAAAATATAAAAAAAAATAAGGACTTTTGTACTTCATCTAGCCAAAATAACTTGAGAATAAACAAATATTGAAATTAAAGTACTTGAATATATAAATAATTTACAAAGAAATAACTGAAGCAAAATTTAAGGAATTTATGTCTTGTACAGTAATATTCTACTCTGGAAGTTTCCAATGGATTCAGCTCTGGTAAGGATTCCTTCAAAGTCAATGAACTAAAGCACACATGGATCTTTTCCCCAGTGTACATTTTGTTTAACTAAACTAAGGAACATTACCACTTTTGTTGAATTTGCAGATCTCATTTCTCTAGTAAGTGTTACAGTGTTGACAGCCAGAGGCTTTTGATTCCCCTAAGGCTTTAGAGCATGAACAGAGATCTCAAAGAACTTGTAGGTACATCATTAGTTTTGGTGGTTTTCCCAGTTACATATTAACTGATGAAAATTTTACCTGATTTCAAACCCAAGTGCTTTGCTCCTCATTCTGTTCTCCTTCTTGTTTTTGTTATTTGCTTTGTGTTTGGTTTTGGTTTGTGTTTTTGTTTCTTCTGGGAAGAGTTGTATTTTCTTTGGGTAGGAATCATAGTATAAACTTATTTTTTCCTTTCCTTTTTTCAAGACATTGAAAACCAAGGACATAATTTTTCTCAGTTTTTGTGGTTTCAGCTACCTCTACCATATAGAAAACATTTCCCTCAATGATGAGTTCTAGGTTACATATTGCAAAAAGACATTATGAAGCAAATTCTGGGAGTGCTTTGAAAATTTCTGGAACATTCCATTGGTCAGGTTTGCTGCTGGGACCTGAAAGGAGTGTACTGTGAAGGAGCAACCCATCTCATATTAGCTCTGTATATGAAACAGGGGAAGTCTGACACCTAGCAGGTCCCTATTACAAGGAAGCCAATCCATAAAACCCTGACAAGCCCATGATTTTCTCTTAATAAGGTCTTTCCTCTCGTCTTAGCAGATACTTAAAGACATTTAATCTAAGGAGTTGACTCACTTACTGTTTACTGAGCTTGGCCCCAACTTCCCTGAACTTCTTGCTGGCCTTCTGAAAGATTTCTCACTCTGCTCAGCACCTGTGGGTGACAGCTCATGTGACTTGGTGAGAATGACACCCAGCAGAGAGTCTAAACAGTTGGAAAAAATGGATTTACTGTCATGGGACATACAGGAGCTGAGAGCTCAGGAAGAGTTTTCTAAGCTTTAATTTTCCCAGACTTAAAGTTCACCACATCTGTATGGTGACGAAGTTCCCAAGCCCTGTGTAGATTTTAAATCTGTGTTTCTTGCTTGGTGTGAGACAGTGGTTTCTAACACATCTAAACATAAACAGAATCAGGATCTGAATGCCAGAATTTCTAGTTCCTTTCCCTGGGCAGTTTTTCTGTGTGTTTAGTATGTTGCTCGTAAGTTGTAGACTTCAAGGCATAAACACTGTTGGAATTATAATGCATTTATACACTGGGTTTAAAAGTACATAGGACCTGATGGCACCTTTATTTAAATATACTTAATAGCATAGAAATTCTACATATGTAGGAAGAGAAAAATCTGAGTACTATCATTCACTGTGGAAATTCTTAATTGCACAGAAGCAAGAAACCTTCCAGGCTAAAAGAAGTAGCAGTATTAGTTGTAGTAGTAGTAATAGTAATGATAATAATAATAGCAACCAGACCCTCCCACTTTTGAGGGCTCATTTTGCCGTGTCCATAGTGTGTACCAGAATTCTGACAGAGATGCTAGTGGCTGTGTAATAAAAAAGAAGTTGACACTGCCAAAAAAGACCCCCCCAAATGTTAAAAAAGGTAAAATAGCTAATATGTATAGAGTGGTTACTTTTTTGTTTGTTGTTTACAGTATAATCATAGCATTTTGCAAACAATCATTCATATTTTGCAAAGAAAGCACATGCAAATGAGTAATTTCCATTACTTTATAGCTGATCCAGCAGAATCCTAGCAGAAAACACATGCCAACATATTTTTTTTTCTATGAGTGTTCAAGTTTAGTTTGCTGAATCCAGGGCATAAACTGGAGGTTGGAAGTGTGTCCAGGTACAGCTCAGAAGGCTGCAGTGAGGTGACATGTCCTACATGAAAACAAAGTGTGTTGTCATGACTGTCTGAATAACAAATTCGTAGAAAGGCAATGAAGGTGATCTGCTATTTGAAGCAAAGTACTACTTTCAACTGATTACAATTTTTTATGCAATGCCAGAATCAAGGAAATAGCAATTAATAGACAAAGGGAAGGAGATATCATTTTCCCCACCTTATATTAAATTAATGGTATTGGATAAAACCCTTGTAAGACAATATCCTTTAAAATTCCTTGGGGTGAAAAGGGCAGATTCACTGAAAATTGCTTCCAATATAAATTCTAGTAATTGCTCTTGGGTTTTTTTCAGTTTAAAGAGCATTTTAACAGTATTGAAAGTGGCTTGACATAAATTTTGCAGAAATGTACCTCAATTAAAATTTCAGTATAGTAAAAAAATACTAAAAGTATGTGAAGAAAGTATTTATATAATAATAAAACAGCTTTCAAATGCTTGCACTCTACTTCTTAATGTCTTATGGGACTTAATAGCTTTCTATAGAACCTAAAAAGGAGAATAAAACTGACGTAACTGAAAATACTTGTATTTAATCAGAATCTTATATTGAAACAAAGAAATAACATTCATACTTCAGACAAGTTTGGTTTGTACCTGATATGGGTTGATTTTAGTAAAAACTAAAAAGTTCAAAACCAAAACAGTAAGCAGAGCATTTTTTTCTAATCTTTGCTTAATACATAAACACAAAGATGAAAAAAGTGACATTTTCTTGGTTGGCTTGACACTGATGGTGGTATCTTAGGATATGTGATGCCTAATTTCATTTTTCAATCATTGTCTATGACAGTGAAAAAGAAATTGCAGAGGTGTTAAGAAATAAGACCAGTTTTCTGATTTTTTTTTTAGATTCCTGCTTATTGAAAAATAGAGAAAAGAGCTTTTCTGATTATGTATTTTCCTAATTTTTTTTTTTTTTTTTTAAACAACTCTAGAAGGCTTCCACCAGGCCATTTGTTCTATGCTGGGCAAAGGAAGAATGTGGAAAAAGCTCTCAAATTTGAACCATCAGGATGCAGATTTTCTTAATTGTGAATGAGGACTACATCTCATTAAAGTGGCAAAAACTAGTAGGCCTAGGTGGAAAAGAAAAAGAAAACAAACTCTGTATTCTTTCATGAAAAGTAATGAAACTTCAAAATATACCTTGTTTAGTAAAGGCTGCAATTTTTATTGACATAGAATAAAAATAACTAATGACCAAAAACAAAATTGAAAATTGGAATATTTCCTTTATGCTGGCTGCATCCCTTCAAAGGAAAAATAGTGCTTTCATTTCATAGATACAAAATCAGTAACAATGTAATTCCAGGCCCAGTACTTCTAGGTACCAGAGACTGAGGAAAAGCCAAGCAAAGGTTTTACTGTGAAAAAACCCTCCACCTGTAAATCCTGAGTCTTGCTAAAATCAGAGCCAGCCAAATTAATGTATTTCATTAATTTCTGATTAATACTCAGATGATTTTTTTTTCTGTCCAGTCCCTTTGGGTGTTATCTTTCGGACCTATTGTGTTTACTTTCACGAAGTAGCAGAAATTTCCTGGCATGAAACAATCTGGCAAATGCACAGATTTTGTGACACACACAGCTCATGTCCTGAAGATACTTTCTGCCAAAAGGAGGTATCTTATTCTAACATATTTAATCATTTTAGCCTCAGTATAAAGAGATTCTTTGCTGCCAAAACATTAGTTTTCTGAAAATACCAGTACTTGAAAACCATTGAACATCTCATTTCATTACTTTCTAGCATCACTGAGGTTAACATGACCATCTAAAACAGAAAAGATTATGTTTGGATAGTTGCAACAGTCCATTAATAAAGATAGTAGAAATTCACTTAAATGAACCTCCCAAAATTTGCTGTACTTGCATAGAAAATACTGCTGTTATTTCAAGTCAGAGTATTCTCCTGTTTGAGAATGCTCTTGTATACAGTTTGCAATTTCTTTAAAAACCAAGTGGTTTTGACCATTCAAATTTTCAATGGAAATTCAGAAATAAGGGAAGTCTTACATAGTTGAAGTCTGACATTCAATGCTCTTAATTTCCTTTTGAAAAATTTTTGTCATGTCATAAATTAAATTTTTTTTTAATTGTTTATTATCAATACTTTAAAAACTTTCTTTTGTCTCTTTCCTTTAGCTTTTTGAAATACACATGCATGTGCAAAAGAATACTGAATAACTTGTTAATAATGTCATGAAATTTTTTAAAAGAGGTCAACTGTGAAGGCTAATTCAATGCAAGTAAAAGCTGTTTGTATTTGAAAAGTATAGATATTTTTAAATCCTATGTAGATGTGCAAGAAAAAAAGAAATTTCTCTTTCAATTACTAAAAACAGACATAAAGGCTAAGTTTTAGATATTAATCTCAAAACCGAATTGTTTGCTTTTAAAAGCAGACATTTCTGCACTTTTCTCATTACTGTTCCCAGGTGAAGTCAGGAAATATTTTATCCACCTGAGCAATAAATAATCAATAAAAATTTAACCAATAGTGTGACTGAAATATGGTTTAGTCTGGGGAATGAAGTTCAGTGCATCATTTTAGGTTTGTTATGTTATGATTTCAAATGCAGATATTATTTGCATTCATGTCACAGCATGAAATTACAAGTTCTTAAGCAATAATAAATTTATTGTGCAAAATTATCAGAGTTTGATCAATAGGCCCATCTTGAATCCCTAAAATACTCAGTTCATAAAAAGCATATATGCCAGTTTGGATTCCTCACAAGTTCCTCTGTACTTTCTGCTCTTTTTCCCTTTCTTGATTGTCCTCTTTCAATGTAGAGAAAGAAACCTATTTTCATTCCTTTCCAGTAGTTTGGGCCCATCATAAAGCTTTATGGAGTAAGAGTTTGTCATGGATGGAACAAGTTGATAATTCTTAAACTATGTTTAAATAACCATAATTTTCATTCAGATTTTCACTCACATAGACTCTACCCAGGAAATCCTGGTCTGAAATACCATTCTTGTTGCTCAAACTAATTCTTTTCAGTCTATCTTGGTTCTTTCTTTGTTACATTCATGATTTATTACATGTTACAGGGGTTTTAAGTAAGGATTTTTTGCTTACTCAGTATTCTTTCTACTTCTTTGAACTCATACCAAGATAAATAATTTTAATTTTTTTTATCCTTTTCAATCTTGAGGGAAATCAAGTGACTTCCAAGAGAACAGTACAGTTAAATACCAAAAAAGTAGTTTAAATAATTTCATAGATCTGACTAGAAGGAACCACAAATAAGAAATTCAATGGTGAAACATCAAGGTTAACTCATTCTTAAGACTCAGGATGAGGAAAATATGAAGGTAATTACTCCATGTATTAGCATTTCTAAATATTAAATTTTGTGCAAGGTGAAGGACACTTCAAACAAAATATTTAACTATTTTATGTATAAGTTAAATGATGTGAATATTCTTTTTGAAGTTCACATGATGGTTTGCTCATATGAAATACAACAGTCAAAGAAACAATGTACAGCAGAGATTAATGCAAGCAATAGGCATAAATCAAGAAATCATAAATTTATTTACTAGGATAAATGTCTTTGGTATTTAGAGAAAACAAGAACTGTTTTGTATATGTTTCTTTCACCCACTCCTCCCTTTTCTGTCAAAATTGTAAAGAGTATTTTGAAAGAGATCACTTGCAACATTGATGGTAGTAGTAGCCTTCCTCAGCCTGAAATTACTCTTTCAAAACAAAACACAATTTTTCTTTTATTCAATTTTTCTTCTTTGAAATTCTTGTCTTAATCACAATCTTTTCCAAAAAACAAATTAATATTTTGCTCTTGGAGTGTTGTGTTAAGAAAGATGAGAGATTATTTTTATTCTATCTAGAAAAGTAGGATTTTTATCAAAGAATGATCATATTAAAGGTATGACCTACTTTTAACAAATCTGGATTGTATTTAATACCATTTTAGATGTGTAACCAGAGCCTTTATTCTGCTTTTCTTTAAGACTGCAGAGAGGTCACATTAGACCCTGAGAATAGCTCAGCTGGTTGGAGCATGGTGCTGCTGACACCGAGGTTTGCTCCTTGTGTGGGACATTCCCTTAAGAGTTGGAGATCCTCTTGGGTCTGTTCCAACTCAGACTATTCTGTGATTTGCTGTGATTAGTATCTCTGTGAGATTTAATTCTCCAACCTCCTTTTAATTACTTATAGAGTATTAAGAGAATAGAGAGCACTACTCCACACTATCTGTATCTATTGATTAGGCATGGAACAGGACTGTTTTCATGAGTCAGTTCTTTCAGAAGTAGGACAGATAATACTTTGTTTTCACTTTTTGAGCATACTGATCTCTAAGAGGTTTGTTTTGTTCCACAGTTTTCTAAATCTTTCTTTCCGTTAGCCACTCTGACTTTGTTCTCACATCAGCATTATAATTTCAATGAAAAGGGTTTTTATCAAAGTTATTAGGCTTAGATGCTCAATATGAAAATCTTCGTTGTCCATGAAAAATCAAGTTCTTGCATCTCCAAAAGATCTGCAGCTTAGTTAAAGCCTAAACCATTAAATCCTGAAGATATCTGCACTAATAATTCTTCAAGTGCAGTCATAACCAGATTGCCAGAAACAGTAACTGTCTTGTTTTCCTATTTTTCCAGTAGTGGAAATGAAAAGGATTCCCTAGTAATTTATTCTCAGAAATGAAAAAAGTTGGAAAAAAAATCAAAATGTGTCTTGACAAGAAGCCATGATGAAATATCACTGGTAAGAACAGTTTCTTCCTCAGATATGTTGGCTCCCTAGTGAAGACTCAGCGCAGTATTGGCAGAAGGACAGCTACCAAGTAATTCTAAAAGGACTAAATACCTCTATACAGAAGACGAAAACAGAAGACCCTTTGAGTTTCTCTTCTGACATGCAAGATATCCAAAAGCTGGGAATTTTTTTTTTTTTTTTAATGCTTGCTAGAGTAACTTAGTGTGTGCAATAAAGATAGAAATGTCAGATTTGGATTTTAGATTTTATCCCCAATTAACAGGACAGGAAGAGTGTATACTGCACAGCTCTGCTTATGCTCTCTCCTTTGACCTTACTACAGCAGCACAATAGCAAATGGAGACAAAGGTGAGTGACAGGTTCTCAGACTAAAAGAACCTGTGAGGACTGTAAAATATATCATGGTCGATTTGTGCTTTTCTCAGTCTCTATAATGGTTCATAGTAACTAAAAGGAGTTGGAAAACCTGTATCTAAACCACAAGGTGCAGCCCTTGTAGACATTCACGTTTGGATTGGGTATGGATCCACTTGTAACACACAGGCTTGTATTCAGAACCAGAATGGCTCTGACATAATTATCAAATCCATGAAAATCATAACCAAGCAGGATAATAATGCAATTTGATGGCTCTTAATAATGTTAAACTGCCCTGAGGTGCAGGGAATGTCATGTTCAATTGGTCATATCATGTCTCAGTCCCAGCTTCAGTACGTGGAGCAGCCAAACGTTACTGTAATTAAAAACATACAGAAAGAATAAAATTCCTCAGTCCTGCAATACATGCACCCACCCAGCTTTGGTGAAATGTCAGAAGCAGAAGCAGCTTCCAGTGAGGAGCAGAGTTCCTGCCACTGATACTGGCTTCTACATTGTGAATATCCCTGAAAACATTGTTAATCAATGTGGAAGGACTTCTGCTTTATAGTGGTTTAAAAGTACTCATCTTTCTGATGCAGGCTGGGACTTCTTCCTTATTTATGGGCTTAATTGCTTGTGTGCATTGTGTGCTGCTAATCTCACTCTTCCAGAGAGACTGTGAAACAGTCAACTTTAACAACCTCCTTCTTCCAAGACGCTGTGACAACCTTCCCACCAGCACATAAGGAAGTCTCTCAGAGAACTTGGAAACACTGTGCTCCAAGCAGGATAACTACAAAGGTTTATGAGGTGTTTTCTGCATCTCCAAAGCCTTTGGATGTGCACGTATTTCTATCCGAATTAAGTTTTCTAGCTTCTTGGCAACCCATCTATCTGAACTGCCTGAAAACTAAATTGTCTTCCCTTTCCCTTTCCCTTTCCCTTTCCCTTTCCCTTTCCCTTTCCCCTAGTCTGGTTTGGCATGTGCACATAATGAATATATTTCCAAGAAATTCTTTAACTTGTCTGTAAAACATAATACTTATTGCATTTTAACAGGACATAACTGTATTTCCATATTAAACTATCAACGTAGATTATTACCATTATGTGCAGTAGATGGCAATAAAACCACCACCTTGTTTTGGGCTTTTGCAAACCCCTTGGCTTATTTTCCTTGTAAAAACAAAATAAATGTACATCAGGATCTGCTGTTACACAAAGAAAAGAAATTAATTGTAGTTATTTTACACATTGCTTGTGCTCATGCAATAACTGTGCTGGCTAAAAAGGATTGAAAATACAGCACTTCTTAAAACTGAGGGTTGCCAGAGAGCATCCACTCCCTGGGGAAGAATAAAGGATCTCTATCATTTCTCTCAATGTTACTTGGTTACTGCTGCTGCTATTGGTGACAACAAACAGCAGAAAGGCTTAATCTCTGTCTGAGAATCTCACTGCAGTACGGTTTGCATGTGACTTTAGGCTTTTCCTTCCCAGCACTCAGTCTTGCTCAGCCTTGCTTTTTCTATTTGTTTTTCTCTTCTTGCAAGAATCCACCATCTTTTCAGAACATCTCACAAAATGATACTCCATTCTACAGTTAAATTTGCTCATTCGGGTACTCTTATACCCACAAAGACAAAATTTAGGCTTTGGCAGTAGGTATTTTTTTATCAAAATAGTATTCAAATATTTTCATTCCACATTTATAATAAAATGCTTCTTAAATTTTCAGCACAATTTCTACTCTTTGAAGATAGCTATAATTTTCTCCTTTTTCAAGTGTTCAGAATATTAGAAGTTTAATGAAATCATAATGTTATAGTGAGCATGAACAATGAGAATAAACTCTATGAATGTCATTAGCTGAAAATACATTTGAACAAAATTTCCGTTTCCTCAGAATTTCTAGATAATCAAAATGATAAAGATTCACAGAAGGAGGCAATGATAAAATTCAGATACAGGAATCTGGACAGGAGCCTTATAAGGCTTGTCTGTCTGGTTTTCCTACTTTCTTGGCAAACTTGTCTGCCAGACTGTTGTGTGTGATTTGAAATACTGGGGCTTCTGTGATCTCTGCTGGGGGCAGACCACTAGACAGACTGCCTTGGAGTAAGGATGCTATTCCCTTTCATCGATGCATCAAAGCTTCTTTTTTTCCCCCAATGTGGAATGCAACTACATTTCAAAATTCTTCCCCAAACCACACTATCTTTCTTTACTCTGTTCTCTAAATATGGTTGGGCAAGTATGATGGACATTCAACAGAGAACCCAAAATTAAGGAAATGGCTAATTTGGGTCTACATCGCTACAGTTCCTAAAATGCAAACAGAATGTTTCCAGTGACAGATATCAGACATCTGAAAAATTCACTTCTGCTAAAAGAAGCATTATGAACAACATAAAACAGCTTCACTGCTGCCTGAACAACAATAGCAAACAGTCACATGCATGAAATATTGCTCAACATATTTTGCTTTAGAGACAAACATGGACATATTTATTTGTAGATATTTCAGAAGAGAGATACTCTGTGTTGAGATACTGGAGAGCTTTATCCTTCTTTTGGTCCACTTTGGCTGTCAGAATCTATTTTTTTCCATAATTTTTTTGAATGCAAATCCAAAGCCTATTCTCCCATTACCATTAGTGTTATATTTGTATTGAAACATTTGAATGCCTCAGAGTCAGGAATGCCCTAGTATCAGGAATGCCTCACCAACAAAATGCTCTGGAAATACAGTTACTTGTCTCTCAAGATCTCTGCTTGAATGATCAGATATGAATTGTAGACCTAATAAATCTCAGATAAAACTAATGATTGCTTGGAACACAAATTTCTCCCAGTACAAAGGAGATTAGGAAGAAGATTCTTGTGACTTTTGGGTCTTATAAAGGAATAAATCCATGTTTTTCAAAGTCTTAAATTGACTAATCTGACAGAGTTGGATTATTTTAACAAGTGGTTTAGTGGAGTATTTTCACATCCCATTTACAGATCAGTCTTTACTGTAAATATATCAATAAATTTGTATAATATACTCTGGTACAAGCAGCATTCTAGCCATGTTAAGCAGCAGAGAGTATGGTAACAAACACACAATAATGGAAGAGAAGCAGGAGTAATTCTCTTGAAACCACTGTCCATGAACATTAAGTGGATACAAGACAAAAATACAGGGAAGAAATTTTCTGCTGTTATTTTTTACTTGCAGTTATTTGGCCTTAGTCTATTTGTGATACTGATGTTCTTTTACTTCATGTGGCACAGCATAACCAAAGCCATCTTCCATATGGTTAGGATCATTGGAACAGGAAATAAAAAATATTGTCATTAGTCTGATTTCACAACTGTTGTTTAATACCTTCCATCAAAGCTGCATATCAACATTCTTCCCAGTGGAGCACAACTATGACCATAAATTCAGTTATCTGAAAGGAGAGGATTCTTTTTAGTTTTATTAGGCACAGTACAATCTCCCTACCAACTCCGTGTTATCTGACACGGTGGTTTTTTTGGGGGTTTTTGTTTGTGGGTATTTTTGTTTGTTTGTTTGTTTGTTTTGGGGTTTTTTGTTTTTGTTTTTTTGTTTGTTTGTTTTGACATGTTTCTTCTGACAAACCTAAGCCAATTCAAACCCAGGAAAACTTCTTTTTAAATACTAATTTTTGAACAAGATCTCCTGTCAGAAAGGACTGTCCTTTCAAACTCATCACACTATGTAAATACATGTGCAATTCCTATTGACTTCAAGAGAGTTTGAAGAATGTGCCTAAGAATTTTAGTAAGTAGGTATGGAACAGGCATGGTCATAAGGGCTTTCAGGTGGGTCTTAACAACCTTAACATGTAACACCTGAAAAATCACACGAAAGAAGAAACAGACATTTTGGATTTGAAGGCATTGAATGCTGCAAATCTTTAGCATCTCATATGGCAGTGTTACTCTCTTTTACTAGCACGGAATACAGTTCATCCAAAATATTTTTAAGATTATAAGGGCATATTATGTGTATATCTTTGGTATATACTTTATTGTTCTTCCTAAAAAGAAATTATGGGCATCATTTTACGTATTTATCAGCATGATGCCTGATTTCTCCAATCATCATAGTCTAGGTTTTCTGAGAAGTAAGCAAGATAATATCTGCTGTAAGTTCACAGGGCATGGCCTCATTCAGAGTGGACTGTTGTGTTCAGCATTTCTGACAGCTTTCATGAGGTGAAGTATTATAAGTTTAAGAAATTCATTACAAGCAGACTGTTTCGAAATTTTTGAATTAAATAATTACTTATGCATAAGAAACCACCAAGCTAGTACATAAGGATGTTTTTCTTTTATGAATAATTTTGAATGTTGCATTTTGATGATTAATAAAACTTTCATACTTATGTAAAAAGGGGAAAGGAAAACAATGCAGTGAAAAATGCTTATTCTTGTTCCTAACATTTGTTGTCATATTTATTCTGAATATAATAGGATTGTATAGCTCCAAGTCACTATTAAAAATGTAACTTTTTTATATGCAAAAATGTAAAAATATTTGCTATAAAAAAGTCAGTTTAATGTAAAAATGTTTATATTCATTTCTTCTGAATGTATTGCAAGCATTATAATTTCTGTGCATCTCCTTAAAGAAAAATAAGCAATATGAGTCCACTAAGAGGAATTACTCTGCAGACCAGGAATAGTTCAACCATATTTCTTGATTAGCACCAGTGTAAAGTTTTTTACAAGGGGGAGACAAATCAGGTCTTGACATGTTTTTCACTTATGCCATGACACAGTGTACCAGAGGTATATAAAGGACCCATGAAACCAGGAAGCAACCCAAAGCTATTTCTATGGAAACAAGCTCTGGCTTCAGGGAAAGCAGTAAATCAATCTCCTTCATGTTGTGTTTGAGACATGTTTGGATGTTTCCAACATTTGGCTGCCAGGTTACCTAACCAGCTAGTGTCTCAGGATTTCGTGCTACTGACTGAATTCCTTGAACTCCTGATGGACACCGCTACTTTTGACTGAGAAAAGCAGGCAGGCATGATTTTTTAAATTCTATTTTTAGCTGCAGAAATAATCTCTATTGACTTTTGCTATGTTGTTACACATTACACACCTTTTTCTTTTCTAGAAGATCAAACCCTCAAGTAAAACAAATGAAGAACAAAAAAACCCAAAACCCTTCACAGCAACAACAAAACTCCACTTGAGGTTAAATAGAGCTAGAAAACATCAAAGTAAAGCTAAGCTTTCCTTGTGCCCCAGGTCCCCAGAGTATTGCCATCATCAAATTGCTGGTGGTGAGCATAGGCTGCAGAGGGCAATATCCCTCAGCAAAGCACTGTGCCTCCCAAAGAGGAGCCAAGTCGACCTTTTAAGTGCACATTTCTTTTTCCTGAGTTGTCAGCTGTTTGTAGTGTGAAGAATCAGAGGTGTGGAGCCTTAAGCACATCAAAGTGATTAAGGAAAGACTGGATGAGTATTCTACATCTTTGATGAATAACAAGTTTCCCAAAAGATTTCAAACAAAATTAAAAGTTTTTATTTCATGATTTAAACAATAAAATAAAAACCAGAAAGTTTGCTTTGGTTTTAACGGAAGAGCAGGAAATTCAGGATATCCAAAAGCAGAATGCAGAAACAGGTAGGGATAGAAATTCCCTTCTTGTGAAAGAAAAACAAGTTAACCAAACTCAGTTTTTCCATTAAAGTATCAGCCAGCTATAATGGAGAGCAATGTCCAGGATCTAAGGAATATCAATACTGCTTTTTTATTCAGTCTCTCTACAGATGAACAAGGTTGGAGAAGCTCCATGCAATATTGCCAACAGTAAGCCTTCAGAAAACATAAGCAAGTCTCTCCAAATTGTATGACCAGCTTTCAAACGAACAACAAAAAAAAATCTTCAAATAGGAATAAATAATGTACTTTCCTTGTGGGTTAAGTTATTTGGGTCAGATCCACCATACTCAGAAAAAACTTTATGTTAAAAAATGAAAGCCGAACATGCCCACTGGACTGCAGGATTAGGAAGAAGGAAGAAGAGTTAAATGTGAATGAATAAAGTAAAAGAACAGGAAATGGGGGTAGAACTAGGTAACAAAGTTCAGTAAGAGAGAAAAGGGAAAGATTAAGATGTAAAAGGAACTGCAGTTTGTATGCTGTGTGACATGTTGTTTTGCCTATATTGCTTTAGTTCACAGAGAAGATAAAAATCTCTTAAAAGTCCTTCTGGTCTACTAAAAACAATGTATGGAACGCTGAGTGTTGAATTCTAATATATACACACAGTACAACTGCATGCTGTCATTATCTGACTCAAAGACATATGAGCATGGATTGCCTATTTGGTGCATTAACACCACAGTTTATTAGACAAGATACTGTCTGACTCCATCTGGAGCTCACAACAGTTTCAGATAAGTACATGATGTTATGACTAACAAGATAGAGTTGTATAAATATCTAATATCTGCTGGAAAGTTATGAGTGATTAAGAAAAGCACATGGAGTGAAAGAAAAAGGACATCAGAGGTTTATCATGACTTTTGGTTAATGGCAGAAAGAAAATACTCAAATGAAGAATAAACTAATGAAAAATGTCTTCAAGCTATTTCATGTATAGTCAGGTATTCAGATATTCCAAAACCTCTGCCTTACTATATTCTCAGATACTAATGCAGTATTCATATCCAAAATAACCAGTTTTTTTGGTATTTAGGATAACATAAATATACTGACTTAAAATTTCCCCTCTTCCACCTACTCCTCCTCCCTCAATGCTTTTAACACACACTGAATATTATTTTTTCCATTGAGCTCTCTCCTCAACACCGTTTTCCTCTCTTCTCAGACATAAATGAGGTGCTGGGCAATGTTCTGACGTCAATGTGGTAACTGCCCCAGGGGGGGAAACAGCAGTTTAAAATAGAAACAGAGACACAGACAGACACATTCATATAGTCACCTGTGGGTGCCAACAATACTGATAGACCCAGACTTCTGGGAACCTGTGGCAGACTTCAGATGCCACATTGCTCTCTGAGCCCTATGTGACATTGTTCTCCCTGTGTCTTGGCAAGGATTGAGCTACAAAATTCAGGACTGGCATTGGACTTGTAGCTTCTCCAAGTTCACCAAGATGCATGGGTATGGCTGAGGTCTGTCTCTAACTACAACTGATTTTTTGTTTGATGTATCTTGCATATTATACATAGAGCGTTGCTTTCATTTTATTATAGGACCAAAGCTATTTACAGATCTGTGGGTAAATGACAATCCAGTGTTTAATTTCTTCAACATCTCTATGGAAAATCTTCTGAAAAAGGAGTGGTACCACCACCAGCCACACAGGGTATGCTAGTCTGTCAGAGTTAAAAGAAACATGAAGTCATAACATCTAAAAAAGACTCTCCTGAGATGGGAGGCAAAGGTCTGGATTTATTTCTCTTCTCCATTTCTGTTTTAATTCACAACAAACATTAATTAAGACCAGCAAAGGTGCAGGGTAGACAGATAACGAAATAAAAAATGGTTTGTGAGCAGATGCTAGAAAGATTGGCTAGTTCAATCTAACAAAATTATGTCTGAGAAGGGACTGAGTGTTTCTGAAAGAATCACCATATTAAACTATCAGATAATTAGCACAAAACAAATGGAATGAATTTGCAATGAATATATTTAGATTGGAAATTGGAAGACTTTTTAATCATCTTTCCAAAGAAGTTCTGGCATGTCCTTCTAATAAAGAGAGGTTGCTGGGATTTTTTTTTTTTTTAAATTAGCTTTATAAGTTTATGGCTGAATTTAAAAACAAACAAAAAAAGGTAGTTCTTTGGGCAACAAAGAAAACAGTTGTAGCTCTTCACCAAAGAATGTTAAAGATCAAAACCCATAAATGAATTCAAGAGAAGACCAGTAAATATTTTCAAGAGAAATCCACAGAAGGTTTCTAAACTGATAAAAAACATGCAGCTGAAGAAGAAAAAGCACACTGGGGAAACACCATATATATTTACCCTGCTGATACTTTTCTCTCATGGCCTGAAGGTGATTTACAACATAGATATATCAGTTTCTGAGAGAACTCTGTACCCAGCAGACTTTCTATGTAAGTCATACCTCTATTTTTAAGTTAATCCCAGTGGAGTTGAAGACTATATTCAAGTTATTCTGTACTCTAAGAAAGAAGTAGAGGGAGGACCAGGAGACCAGCTAATTTTCTGTGAGCAACTCCACCATGTGCTGGTACTTGTGTCCCTAATTTTTTCATCATCAGGCCAGTGTGTTCTGCTCATCTTCGTTCATCTCTGAAGAAACTCCTCGCAACCTGAAAAGAGGCCTTAAACATCTTGTGTTCTTTCCTGTTGCAAAGGCTTTGGTTTGGTGAAGAGCCCAGGGAGGTCCCACGCTGGACACAGCTCTTCCTTCCAACAGATCCAACACAGCACACAGATCAGCCCATCAGCCAAGCTGGTGTTGCCCTTGCAGAAACATTTAAGAAAGGGCATAGCATGTCTAGGCAGTGAGGAGTGAGGAAAAAGGAGGAAAAATTGCTCTGTGAAGAGAAGGAGATTCCCCTCTAGCCTTCAGAGGACCCTGTGTTGGAGCATATGGTTGTGCCCTGAAGAAACTGCAGCCCACAGAGAGCCCACACAGGAGCAGGCTGCTGGCAGGAACTATGGCCCATGCTGGAGCAGGGGAAAAGCATGAGGAAAAAGGAGAGCTAGTGAGAAAAAACGTGAATACAACACTTATTCCTCAACCCTCCCCCCCCATGCTTCCCTGGATGGCGTGGAGGTAAAAGAAATGGCAGTCAAGCAGTAAATATGAGCCCAGATGAAAAAAAACAAAACCCAAAAACCAAAACCCAAAAAACAAAATAAAAACAAACAAACAAACAAAAAACCAAACAAAAAACCCCCCAAAACAAAAAACCAGCCAAACAAAAAAATCTCTATTTTAATTGGCAGAAAACTAGTTTTATTTTCCTCAAGTTGAGTCTGCTTTGCCCACAACAGTGATTGGTGAGTGAACTTCTTCTCTTTATCTTGACACATGAGTGTTTTAACCTTCTTTTATCATCTGGCCTGTTGAAAAGGGCAAATGATAGAGCAAAAAGAACAAGTAGGAGTCTAGTAGCTAGCCAAGGTCAAGCCACCTCACCATTCAGGCCACTTCTTATCAAATATACTGAAAAAATTGCTTCTGAGCAACTTGAAAGAAAATTTTGGGGAACAGTGTTGATTATTAAATCCTCGCTGAAGAAAACATTCCTTGAAAGTTTTTGATTTCTCATATTTTCTTTTGTTTTAGCTATGGAAAACTTAAAATGGGGATTAAAAAAACTTAAAAAACAAAAAAGTCCCATATTTTTTCATGTAACTCCCCCTATTTTTAAGCCACTCCAGTTCTTACAATTTAATTTGTCCTTTTAATGCTCCCATTGTGTTTTTTGCAGCCTTTTAAGAAGCATTTCTTTTCCTTGTAGTATACAAAAAACACAAGTTCTTGCAGTTATTCTGGCCAGCTCATGATAATTAGAAAACACCATGTCACCACTACGAACAGAAATCTTTGGAGTGCAGTTTTTGACTTTAAAAGCTCATATTGACCACCAGCTGCTGCCCCTGCTGACAGAGGCACTAGACATGCACTGCAGGAATTTGTGTATCTGTCAAAAGAACAAACACAAGAAAAATATTTTGTAGCTGCTGCAGAGAATCAGAGGACTGTGAAGCAACAGTCTAAAGTGCAATGGAAGATGAAGGGACAACAGTTAGCTTCCCTTGCAATTTTCCTCTTTGCCCTTGCAGTTAGGGTATTAGAAGGCACCAGCATAACCTTTCTTCCTTGATATGAGCTAAAAAAAGAGAAATCTTTATATCAGTTGTGGGATCTTGAATTAGCCACAGTTTTTTGTCACAGAAATAGCTGAAGACCTTTAAATACCTAATGCTATTGATTATGAGAGTAAAGACTATATAGCATTCAATTTTGGGGATGGATTAATATATAGCTGTTTTCAACAAGTTTTTCCCGTGAATCCTTGCAGAGACAGTCATTCTCTCTCACAGTCTAGCACCTTTCAGTAATTTCCAAAGTTTAAGCCAACCACACTCATCTTCCTCTGGACCTTTAGAAAAGGCATCTATTTTTCTGTCCTTTTGGAAGTCTGACAGTCTTGCTAATAGGAGGTTCCCATTTGCCCTTGTACTGCAAGCTTGGCATCTTTCTCAGTCCCTGCCTGCCTTATCCCAGTGCTCTTGCCCAGTAGCTGGACATGCAGCTACCTCCCCTTCCTACTGTGGGAGTTCCCTCACAGTTAGGTGTTTTCTCTTCAGTGGTGTCCAAGGCAAACTGGCAGCCTTCATCTCTGCTGCCCACAAACATCTTTCTAACTGAATGTAACATTCTGCAAACTGAACAGACAAAGCTGTAATACCATCTCATAACATCACACCTTATTTGTTTAAAAAGCCCAAACAGATACATCTTTTAAGACACAGTTTCTTTGTACACATTCACATAGAGGTTTTCAGTGCTGGTACAAAAGCATGAGCTGGCACAAATGTCTAACACAGAACTAATCCCACACTTTGAGCTCAGGGTCCTTTTTCTAAATGCAGCTGTCTAGTGCCACTCTAATTCACATTATTTGATACAGTGAGTTCCATTTTGTAATACCAGGAGTCCTAAGAGTGCTCTTCTCCTCGTTATACTTCCTTCTATCTCTAACTCTAACAACAGTTTTCCTCTTACTTAGTATGTCATATTTCTCCATGTCCTTGTAGAGTGTGTGTATGAAGGTAAGAGTGTGCATAGTCTTGTTACACAGGAGTGTGTGGACTCTTGGGAAAACAGCTAGTATGCATGGCACAGTAAAAATCACAGCCTGGTTGTTGTGACCATGGAGGAGTATGAAAAAAAAATGTTTTCCAGAATTAAGTCTACCTCTGTATTTACAGTGATTTTATGGCGCATTATTGGTTATTGCCAATGAAACAGTTATCAGCAATTTATGATAAAGGAAATTCAGATTTTTGGATGATTAGAAATACAGTTTCATATTCCTTGGTTGTTTAATTTTTCTTCAAATAGAATTTTTTTCTGTTTCAGAAGACTAGAAATCATAATTGCAATTAGGTAATTCAAGAGAACACAATTCCCTGTTGTTTTATCTCAGCTACCAGAGGAAAAAATAATGCCATTCCTTGTTACTTTTAATACATATTTTCCAAAGCAGTGAAATCCTTCACAATGATATTCTAGTGAAATGAAGGAATGCACTAATCATCATGGAGAAGGATTTGAATGTTCTAGACAATACACATACACGCATATAAAAGATTATTCTATCATTTAAATATTATAACTCTACAATATTATTTCAAAAAGAGATACAGTAGATGGACACAATCAGTAACGAGACTGTGATGGTCAACATGCTAGAAAATCATCTTAGCAGCAGCTGTATTGTCAGTAAGGATTTTTAGGTAGACATGATTGAAAAATAAAGTCTTAAGGACAATTTTAAATAGGACCATTAGATTTATTTCAATTCATCTGATATAAATCTGCTAGACCATACATAAATGCCTGAACAAAGCATTTACTAATCCTATAAGGAAATGAGAGCTGAATTATTAAATTCAAAGGTATTCTCATTACCAAGAGGAAACATACTCTGGTAGAAAACGTACCATGTATGTCCTAGAGGTGGTCAAGCTAAGATGTTGTTCCTGTGTGTCATTTGCTAGTATTTAAATGGATTATGGATTGATCCTTTGCCTGGAGTCAAAAAAAGAAGAAAGCATTAATGTTAATGAAGACAACAAATAAATGTTAAATCTGCTGACATTGTAGCTGAATAGCATGTTCAGGATAATGAAGAGTTCTTCCTTGACATTTCAGTCTGTTATTGCATATAAATTCAAATTTATTTTGACTAAGTGTTTAAAGAACATACACCAAGATGTTTAGTACAATAAATACAGGTAAGCAGAATGGTGATTTAATTTATTACTTTTTAATTGGAAATAATGGATTAAGGGGTCATCTAAAAGGATGACACTTATTGCAATGTATTTAGGAATTCCATGAAAAGATAATGATTTGTGTTTTTTCCCTTTTACTTGTTCCAAAATTGTCCCCTTTGATTGTCTTCTCAAATATTTCTTAAACCAATATGTTTATACTGACCTTAACAGGTATTTTAATAAATTGCTTCATTTTCAGGTCTGCCACTTGTGAGTTAGTGACACACTACTTAGTGTAGAATTCAAGCTATTCTTTTTTCTTTTTCACTAACTTGCTTCTTAATAGCATGGCTAAAGCTGGAATTTTTTGGGACTATATTGTATATATTAGCTCAGTTGGTTAGGGGCTGGTGCCAATAACATCAAAGTTGAGGGTTCAATCCCCATATAGGCCATTCACTTAAGAGCCAGACTTGATGATCCCTGTGGGTCCCTTCCAACTCAGAATACTCTGTAAAATATGCTATAGACAGATTAATTTTATGACATTAAGGTACTGTTTGATGTGCTTGGTTAAAGTCATAGAAAACTGTAAATTATTAGTAATTTGGTTAAAACATATTGTGTCATGCATATGCTGTATGTCTTGGTGTTTTCTTAAGATTCCCTCAGAAGGCTTCACATGGACATTTTATTAACCCACTTGTTCTTCCTCAGGGATCAAACAATGTTTTATTCTAATGCACAACTTATATTTATTTTTAGCCTATTTAAGTATCTTTTGTTTGAAAGAGGCAGCACTTTCTATATTTATGCTTGATACATGATATAATCAGTTTTATTGACTCCAGTCTTATTTGGTTCATTGCAAGTAGATGTTGCACTGTATTTCCTGCCAGTTCCTGGGATCAATACTTCCACTTCCTTTCTTGACCTCATGGAAACCTTTTCTATTTTCAAAACTGTTGATGAAAGACCTTCCCACGATGGCCTTTCACACCAGCTGGTCTCAGTCAAAAAAATTCCACTATTTTTAGGAGAGGATGACATTTTTCATCCTACTGCAACGCAGATGATTTGTTTAACTATTTGCAATAAAGTCATCATCTACTGTTGTGAAATAGATATTAGATTATGAGCTAATAAAACACTCTTATGGGATAATAAATATTCATTTTCTCTCTGTTATAACATCTTAGAGACATTTGGCAAAGTAGTTTGGACAATAGATACAATAATTTTGTTAAGGTTAACTTTCAAGCAATGTATACCAAAAGGTTACCCACATCCCAAACACCACTCCTAAAATTAAAACAGTTTGTATACTTGCACATCCACATTCTAAGGCATGAGCTGGAAACCTTTTTATCTATATAATATGAGGAGTAGAGCATATGTAAATGATGCCAGAGACAAACACTGTACTGAGAATCTGTTATGAGAAAATTGCATTTCTTCCTTCATTTTGATTGGTCCAGAGAGCAGGGCAAGAAACACACTGTTTCCAGGAGTTTCATCCACTCATACTGTCATGAAAATTGTGACAGCAAAAAAGACCACCTGTGTTTTTGCTGACTTATACTTTTTCTGGATAATAAATGTCAGTGTAAAACATCTGGGACACATATTAAAAGACTTACAACACTTCTTTTGCTTCACACATTCACAAGTTTACTACCTTTCCTGAGGCAAACAATAATTTGACCAAGAAAAGATTTAGTGTTGGATCAAAGCTAGAGCACTCTTTGACACTAATGTCTCTTTTCAAAGATCTGCATCTGATCTGTGTCCATGGATCAAGCCATCTCATGAAAACTATTTTCCTGATGAAAAATAAAGGGATGACTGATGAATTAGACAAACATTCAGAGAAGATGGGGTCTAGATAATGAGATCCACTCATACAAAACTGCACACTTTAGAAGGAACTGAGCAATTTTTTTTCTATATTTCAGACTTCATAAATAACTTTATTCCTCCTTACCATAGCATCATTTAAGGGGTTTTTTTGCAACTCTTTCCCTAGATAGGAGAATCAGCAAATTTCTTTAGTCTATCTAGATTTTGGTCTAAATTTGGGGATGTTCAGACTGTGTAGTGTTTGGGGCCAGAAAAATGAAATTATTAAACAAATGCAACAGAAAGATGGACGAACAGGGAAATATTTGACTGCATCTGTGGTGCCACTAATTGTGTCATCCCATGAAATGCTTGCATCAATCTCTGACAGTAACTTTCAAACCTTACTGTGCTCTGGAGATTTCAGGTTTTAAGCGAATACTAGCTAAGCCTCAAGTTCAAAAATGAGCAGCTTATTTCCCAGACTACTTAATTTCCATTGATTAATTGTTAGAGCAAACCACATAAGCACATTTTAAAACAGTACAATCACATATGCATTTTGCATTTTGCATACAATTTGAACCAGCTGGTGTATGATTTTTCCAGTAAAAAAGCAGTGGATTTTAAAATCTGCTTCTCTTTCCATCATTCTAAAGTAAAGGAACTTTAAAAGCTAAAAAGACCATTAAGCCCAATCCCAAAGGAAGATGTGTCAGATCAGTGAAATTATGCTGTAAGCTTTATGTGGTAGAAATGCTGAGCAGCAGAATCAGTAAAAGGTGAAGAAGATTTTTGTAACTTTTTGAAAATGTATGGAATTTATATATCAGACTGCACCTGGCCTTCAGTCTGAAAAATTCAAGAAACAGTCTGACCTTTAATTTTCCTTTGCATTTAGGTAGGATGTGTTACCCTGAAGTACAAAATTCTGAAACAAAGCTGTACTCTCCTTACCATTGTAATAACCTGTGTCCATCTCCGAACAGCATGTTTGTCAGGCAAACTTATGCATTCAGCATTGCAAATAGAATTGATGACCTTCAGCCTCAGGAGTGCAGACTTCTTCTACCTGCTAAGCCAAAGCAGTAACTTAGAAAGTAAAAAATACTTTTCATTGACTGAAACATGTAGCATTATTCACAACCAAATCACAGCATAATGTAAAGAACAGACAGAGAAGAGAGAATGTCTAACTCAAGGTAACTGCATTAAAATAACAGCTCTCTGGTCTTTATCCAAAACCTACTGGAATATACTAAACCCTGCTCATACTCTTTTTGCTATCATGGTGTTCAGACTGTTCTTATGCAGTCAGAAGGCAATGCAGAGATGTATTTTAGCAATACTCAAATGAGCAACTTTCATGGAAAACAAGGATATGAGAGAAAGTGTTTGTGACAAAAGCTGAATTGAGTTGTTCTTTGGTTGGAAAAAAATGGCAGACAATTCTTCACTTCTCTGAGGCTTTCTTAGCTGGAGAATGGAAACAATATATGAATGATGCAAAATTTTGGTGTTTTTTTATTTTTTTAACAACAGCCTGTGATAGTCCCTACAGGAACCAGGTAGGCTCATAAGCAACTGAAATAGGAACAAACAAAGGCTGTGCAGTCCTCTGGCACTTTTCCTCTTCTAGTAGTCAGAGGAAATGCCTTGTAACCAAACACAACTGGGTCCCACATGAACATATTCCATTTTTCAGGGAATAGCAGTTCAACATTCTGTTTTCCTTCTGGGATAAACTGGACTAAAAGCTTTTTTTTTTTTCTTTTGGTGCCTTCTTTGGCCTTCAATCTTTATTCATGCATGCACCTTTTTATTTTTTTCTCTGAAAAGCTATTCTTCAAAAGCTGCAGAGATCATGCACTTCAAAGCAGCTGGGAGCTTCAGCTGATGCAGGGGACAGTTGCCTGCTTAGACAGACAGTACAGTGACTCATAGATGGATTCAGGAGACCTTGTTTTGATCTCTGGCTTTCAAAGAGATTCTGGCAACATGCTGCTATGTGCCTCAGTTTCCACAACTATCAAATGAAAATAATAGGTGTTTACTGTCTAGGTGCATAACATAAATTAATTAGAGTGTGAAAGACATGGTATTGCCAGGTATATAAAGTGAAGGTTTGGATGGTGACATGAACATAGAATTACTTTTTCATACATCAAAATGTCCAATACTAGGTCAAGCTGGTGCTGACAAAATTGTTTCTGTGTTCTTGGACATGAAAGTAAAATTAAGAACAGAAGCAATAAAAATGCACTGAAGTGGAACAAAATGCTCCATGTTAAAAATCAAGCCAAACATTTTTACTTGTGTTCAAAGCATCTTTTATAAATTAATGTAAAATTGAAAGCCAAGACATGATTTTACTGAAAAATCACGCTAATCACTAACAACCTGGAAAGAAAGTTGGGGAATAAATCAGTTTGTCAGTCAGGTGGCCTTTAGTGTGTTTTCCTGAGGCCAAGGATGCATATGGCTTGGAGAAACCCAATTTGTCTGTAACCCAGCCTGTTGAAGCAGAACTGCAGTCCAAGTAGCAACAAGGTCATCAAAGGTTATTTGTCACTGTTTCCTAACGAGCTGTTCAGACTTTTCAGCATTCATATGTGGTGTAAGTACTGATTCAGGCCTCCCAGATCACAGTTTGATATAATTGATAGTCTCACCTGTGCTGAAATGCCTTGACCATCTGTACACCTTTCTCACGGTCATTCCCACTTGCTTGGAATGAACACAACTGGCATAGGCTTATGCATCCCTTCATCAACTACATCTTCTCAGGGGAGAAATGTTTTTACTCCACAACTCATCATCATACATGGAAGCTATTTCCAACTTTGCTTTCAAGCTGAAATGCACAAGTACAGCTATAATTAAAGAATTTTTTTAAATCTCAGTGTTTGTTCTAAAGCAGTCAAGCAAATTAGTGACATAAACATCAAAATTATACTTTGTATACACAGATGAGCATATTCCTGATAACTGGTGTATTTTGTTATGTTTAAATGTGTTTCAGATTGGAAAGCTGCCAGTTAAAAGTTAAGAAATGCCAAACTTTAAGTTGCCCAAACAACTTCAGTTCTCCTCCTAGTATATCTGCATATGATGAAATAATTCACTGCATATTTATGTACTTGGGGTTTTTTTCTCCATTGACCCTTTATCTCTCCTCAGAAAAAGTTGAGCATTCCCTTTTATCTTCTTCAGTCTATGTGTGACTCCAGGCATTATTTTATTCCACTGTCCTCTCAATAGATGAAGTCATATTGATATTAAACTAAAATTGATAACTCTTCTGTTGCCAAGGTACTGTAATTCAAAGTAATTCAAATTCTATGTAACTTTTAAAATAGATTCTCTAAAACTTACATACAGCTTCGAATGTTCAGAACTTCTGCAAATAATAGCTTGAGTGTTTCAAGTTGAAATAACTAGCAATGAAGAGCTAGAGTCACAAAAAGATCAAGGTGCACTCACATCTACCACTTAAAGCAACCAGTACAAATTACTGCTCAGCTGCTGCTTAGTTTTGGTGTACTCACATCAAAGTGTGTATGAGTCAAATTTTTCAAAGACATGTAACCTCTCTGATACTCTTCATTGGGCGAGTGATGTAAACTGAACAAAACGTGCAGTGTTGTATTAATGACCATTTCCAGATTTACTGCTGAACAACCAGGAACATTTTTTTTTTAAAGAAAGAAATGATCTGCTTCTCTGAATGCAGCTTTCTCCTCAATGAAAATATATTTTCCATTCCACTTAAAACTTACAGTTAGTGCCTAGTCTGTGGCAGACTGAACCTGTCAGGGACAATTATTTCTAAAACTAAGGAAATGGATTTAGTGTCATTTACTTAGGATCAAAGTGATGTGAAACCGAAGAACATTTGTGAATCTTCAGAAAGCAGTAGTAATAGGAGAATGGGTGAGCAGGACGAGATGTGGTCACAGAAAAACTGGTCCATGTGTAGGTTTTTATTTACTATTTGTGGATATTTAAGGTTATCTGATTAGGCAACACATTAACTCTTGATATATTTCTTGATCATTCTTCCACTATTACTACTACAGTTAATGCAAATTAACACACATATTTACCTACTTGCCACAGCAACCATGAACCAAACACCAGTAAAATCCTGAAAAAAATTTATTGACCATTTATTGGATAAAACGCACTGATATAAATGAAAACAACTACTTACTTATATGCAGCACATTTTGTTGAAGATAGTTTATGGAAATGTAACTTCAGTAACTTCTATTTTTATGAAAATTGGCAACAGAGTATCTTAGAGGACATGGAGAGCCTGATTCTCCAGCATAATCCTCTATACTTGATCAGTGAGTAACTGTTTCATTTCTTCCTAATGCATGTAACATGAAACCATGCTAGATTGGTTTAATTAGGCCAGCCAAGACAAAAAGTGTCTCTCTCTTGGGCTAAATAACATAACTAAACCTGCCAGCTAGCAGCACAAAGATGAGTACCTCAAAGCCCTGAGTCAGACCCCTAATCGACCTCCAGGGGCAGAGTTGGCTGCCCAAAACAGTTCCATGTAATTCAGGCTGCTGAACAGAACGCTCTCAAGCAGAGCTTTAAGGATTACCATTCAAAGTGAATTAGGCAGCCATCTCTGGCTGTAAGGCAACCCCTTCCATTTTCAATTCACAGTTACAAAATCTTTCACTAAGCCATACACACGAATCATGCAAAAAAATGCCCTCAGCTCTTGAAGGTATTCCTTTTTTATTTAGCAGCTTGTAGCTGGCATATGGGATGAAATCTTTCTTCTGTTCTCTGGGGGTTTAGCCCATACCTCACCATCCTTTGATACATACTCCAGGCTGGCAGTGGAGTATTGTCCTTTCTGACCAGTCAATCCAATTGCACATGTAGTTAAAGACTCAGCATGCTAAAGAGGAAGAAGAAGAGTGCCCAGGAGCAGAGACATCCACTATCAGCTCACATCATGTTTTAATAAACTAACCGGTGTGCTCACATTGTCCAAAACAGATCCCATAATGAAACTGTAAAAAAAAACCCAAAAAAAACCAACAAAAAAAACAAAAAAAACCCCTATAGGTCTGAAACACAAACAAGGTACATAAAGAGCAACATAGTCTGGGTGTGGGCAATTCTTGGAACATCCACAAGGAGACATTTAAATGCCTAGATGGGTATCAAGGAGCTTTCATTCCTAAAAAATGGAAGGAGCTGCAAGGTTAGGCAGCAAGAAACTGCACTGGCTCTTGGACATTGATGTTACTTTAAGTGCCAAAGTATTTTTGTGGGGCCAGCTCAGAGCATTCAGCTATGCTGAGTTTACACTTGTCACAGCTGAGAGGAAAAGGTAGCTTCCAAACCAGCTTTATACCTCTCTTATTCCTGGGAGCAGTAATGTGCCAAACCACCCACTGGCACAAATAAATCAAAAAATCAAAAGCTAGCAGGTGGAATTATGGGTAAATGACATGCAAATAAGGCTGATCAGAACTGGCTTTTCTTCTTTCCTCCAGAAAGAAAACAGAGTATTCTTTCCTCAAGGCTTTCTGGCTAAGAATCATACAAAAGATAGTCAAGTGTCTATAATGGTTTACTATTAACTGGGCTAGACTGTGCAAATCTTGCTTCTGTGGATGAATACTTATTCACAGTAGTCATTGAATTTTTTGTTGTTTTGTCATTGGGGTAGGTTTTTTTTTCCTCCTATTGAAACTGGTAGCTTGCTTTTCTCGATAAGTTTTTATTAATATGAATAAATGCTGTGCAATCAAGTCAAATCCATATTTCAGCTATACAAAAATACAGGCTTGTAATTTTCTCTTGTTCATGTCTTTTATGTTGGGAATGAGCTTGATCTCATTCCAGCCTCCAACCATATTCTAAGAGTTCACGGACCAAACCAGTCTCAAAAATGTCAAGCAAAATATAAATGTGTGAAAGCATTTTCACCTAAGAGCCATTCCTTCAGGTCCAAATCTCATGCAATCTGCATCTTCCATTTGAAGTGTCTGACCCAGAAGCAACATCTAAGTATCCCAGAACTCTTTATTCTGGATTTTGGATCTTTTTTTGAAAGCTTGTAAGATAGAAAATAAGTCTTAGAGCACCCAGATTTTTAAGGTGTTTGACTCTTTACTTGTGAAAGGATGCATGGTGGATACAATATCATCAAATGAAGTTGGGGTTTTTTCCAGGTTAACTCTCAAACAGTGGTAAGTAAATAAGATTTTTTTTTAAAAAGTAAATCAGCTGTGGCAGCTTGAGAACTAGAAACCTTTAGTTCTGATGGAGAAACAGCATCAGGCTATGCTTTCTTCCACTTTGGCTAAAGAAATCTAGCCTTGTCTACAGAGCTTCATGTGTACTCCAACAGCATTTTCAAATACTGGAGTTATGCAGCAGGAAAATCAAAGATGTTTTCACCCTTGCTTACCCATGGGATTATATTGTATCCTCTTTGAAAAATAAAGTATTTTGTGGAGAAATATCTCCAGCTTTCTGGATGAAAGAAGATTTAATTTCTCTCAACTAGTTTTAGTTGACTATCTAGTAAATAGCTCCAATGATTTCTATAGTCATCTGCTTATATTTTGTCTTCATTTTGTTCAAATATAAACCATTCCTCTCCATCATACAGAAACACTTTACCAATGCACTCTATGTCAAGACATTCTCCACATGTTACTAGATATTATGATTACAAAACACAGGAAGGATAAATTTCTTGCCAAAAAATCAAACTGACTAAAAAAATCTTTTTTCACCTTCCACATAGCAAGAAAATTTTTCTCTTTACCCTTCTTTTCTGTAACATCACTGACAGAAGATAGCTGAGTTGGAACAGTATCAGTCATAAGAGCTAGCTGCTTTTCCTGCCTGGATTTGCAGATTTTGGTTGTTGTTTCAGGTTTTTTTGATTTTTGGTTGGTTGGCTGGTTGGTTTTTTTGGGGTTTTTGGTTGGCTTTTTTTGCTGGTTTTTTTTTTTTTTAATGTGTCTACCTGGATGTCTATTATTAACCAAATCACCCAATAGACAGATAGTCGAATTACCAGAAAGAATTAACTGAGAGTTTTCAGTGCACTTATATTGGTGATATATTAATCATTAATTCAAACTATGAAGTCTGATAGCAGAGGTACAGCCTCTTTGACTTTCTTGTCCTGTTCTCTTTCTTTCAAAAGAGAGTTTAAGATCATGATGGCACGCTTGAATATTACAGTCAAATACTGGAAACTATCCAAATTATACAATAGCTTTAGCTAAGCAAAAGAATGAAACTTGCTGAAGCAAGGAGTGAACTTCTTCAGCCAGAATGAAGCACTTTGTTCCTTGCCTGACTGGAACTATCATTTTCTAGTCACACCAGTATTTTCAAAATTCTCAGAGCTGGCATATACCAGTATAAAGTAAAATCAGAAGAGGTAAAAACTGTCACAATTCTGGGGTTTGTCTAAGATTTAGAAATAGAAGTTTGTTTTCTATTTCCTTTTGAAGAATACCAGCCACATGGAAGACTATTTTTCTCTCTGCTTTTCATAGGCCACAAGACATGTAATCAGCAAATTGGTACTTTGTTACCAAACCAAAAATTGGCTCTTTTTGAAAGGGTGCCATTTTCTTTAATGGAGCTTTGCATCAGAATAGCGGATTGATTTAAGTTGTGATGCAAAGTCCTTATTGGTTTATTTCCTTCAAATCTAAAATAACATAGGAAAATTAAGCCCATACATCTTAAAATTCAGTGCGTTACTCACAAAATTTTCTTGTGCTCCTTTGTGCATTTTAAATGTCAATTCACTTCTTGTTGCTTTGAAATGTATGTGCTATTTTTGAGAAATACCAGAATTTTATAGTAGCTTGTCAACAGTAATTGCCAAAAATTGGGAGACAATACTAATGTGCCTCCCATTCCTCTTTAGCAACAAAATAAACAAAAATAGCAAGACCAACTGAGTAGATGAAAAACTTAAAAACCTTCTGAAAACAATGGGAGACAGCAGGATTCCAGAATGCAGTTGGTTTCAGCCAAGAATATAGTTTCCTTTTTTTGCAGAAAGAAATCTGGTAAAAACCCAGAGCACAATGAAACAAACTGGGAAATGGTGCAACAGACCTCCCATGTGGATCACAGAGCATAGCCCAAGTGGAAAACAACAACAGTGATCACATAGAGAACAACAACATGAAAGGGAAAATGTTGCATCGACCAAGTGACATCCTCCCCATGACGAATTTGATCACATGTAAAACAAGCTATCATCCTTTTTAATTTGAAGAAAAGAATAGCAGGAATTTAAACATATGAGCATTTAAGTTGGAAACATGTTTTACCACCAGTAGTTTCTAGATTTTTTCACTAAGTACATTTTAAAAGTTTTGATCATACTCCCTGAATGTGCTGCCTGCAATAAAGCTCTAGGGCCAGCTCTGGCTTCTTATTTCATAAAGTTTAATATATACACCAATGACAGCCTGTTATGGGCCATTCAACACGAGAGTGCTTCACTTTAGTTTAAAAATTATGTCCTACCACTATATGTGAGAAGGTAGAAGAATAAAATACTTGCATCTCACTACTGAGATCAAGGTTCAAGGCTGTGGATGACCTTCATAAAATGGATCTAACTCAGCCCCTTCATCTGCCCTGCCAAGGAATATATCACCACGCAGAACCAACAAGACAACTTAAATTGAAACAAGACATGGACCTATGAAGAAATGAATAATGAACTAATTCTCAACACCTTCTGTTGCTGGTGCTTTCAGGTAGAGGATGAGGTCAGTGTTAGGTCAGTGTTCCTCTGAACTTCATCTATCACAGTGTTGGATGTATTTAACTGTTATCAATTTAGCAATCTTTAAAAGTATAAATATTCACAATACACAATTAAAAATAATGAGATCCACTTGAACACATTTACAGAATGCAAAACACCAGAATGGCTATGCCAGGGCATTTATCAGGTAAACAGTATGTGTTTTATTCATTAATATTTACCTATTATACTGGAAGATTTATTAATATCCTTTCCAATCCCTTATGCACAATAGGCTTTTAAAAATAGGAGCTGAAGATAGGTTGACCTGAACGACCAGACTACATTGAGAAGATAACTCATTTTATATCTTCCTATAATATTTTCTAGCAGAAGAATAATTGATAAAATGACAAGTTAATATTGTTATAACAATGATGGAAACATAAAGGAGACAAAGTGAGGCAAGACTAGATTGCTATGCTAGATGTCACCCAGTTTTTATCTAAGTGAGAAAGCTTTAGGCTGGAACAACTTACCTACAAGCACCCTACACATTCATACAGGACTCCAGAACACCCCACAGACTTTTATGGGGTGCAGGATGAGAATTCCTTGGGCACACTACCTAACCCAAAAGTAGTAGCCCCTCCCTGGCAGGACCCTTGTAATGTTCCCCCTGAACCACACATATAAACCATGTGACATGATCCCCCCAGCCAGTATTAAAATATGCCTCATAAATGAATAAAACTCTTTCCCTTAAGTTATGGGACAAGTTAAGGACAACTTGGGTCACGAGTTATGTACTAAATATTGTGTGTTAGATTTACTCAAACTACTACTACAGGGTTTAGGGGCCAGATGGAGTACAATGTTATGTTGGTGTATTTGGATGATTTAAATTCTCTTTTTTTTCAGTTGGGAGACAAGGATATTTTGGTAACTTCCTAGAGGTTCTTTTTTTATCTATCCAACTGGGCATTAAAGCACAAATATTTATTCCATGGAGGGACGTTACAGACGTGTTTGGGAATCCAGGCTTATGCCAGTACAAAGTATGGCACAGAAAAGTGCAAGTTGGAGTATTCAAAGCATATCTGTTCAAGGGCAGGAGGCATGGGACATGAGGTCCTTTTCCATGTCAGTGAGTCATGGGACACAACACACTTTACTCACTTTATTCCTGTTGATTTTTGTGACAGTTTACAATAGAACACTTTGTTGTTCTCTGCCCTACAGCCTTCAGATAAGTTCTCAGATAACAGGAATCACTATAGTTCAGCACTCTGTTAACAGAGAGATTTCACAAAAATCTTCCCATGCAAACTCTGAAAGTCACAGAGGAATGAAGCCAAACTTCACTTTCCTGTAAAGCAAAAGCTCCACAACAGGTAGACAATGTCAAGACAAGTAATTTTCCAGAAATCAAGCAGTTTGTACAGATAGAAAAGTATAGGTTAGGCTATACAAAAGAACTCAAAATGCAAAAAAATTGCACCCAAAAACTCCTTAGGTTTGTGTTTAATTTTCTTGGAAGTATTAGACTCACAGTCCCTTGCATTAAATTTTTCCAGATATCACATATGCAGACCTTTTCTGTACTCAGCCCTGGAGATGATATAAGATTTTATATTACTCAAGAAAATAATACTCTCTTTCAGGCCAATCACCAACGCAGCATTTTAATGAAGGAATGAGGCTAAATGAGGCAGTGAATCCAGAGAACCATCTTTATGCTGTTAGTTCATCCTCTTTTGTAATAGTTTTGGCTTTAAAAAGACATATATTTCCAAAGACAGCCATTTGCGAGTTGAAATAACCCTGCAAAGAAGTGGGAAAGCTATTTGTGGCAGTGAAAGCAGGATGAATCTGCCTGGGGCTATGTGTGTGACAGCTGACACAACCTCTGCCTTGCAACAGCAATATTGGAGAGAGACTTTCTCAGTGCGAGCCAGTGGCAAGCGTGGCCTCCTCTGCCTCTGTCAAGGCAGCAGAGGAAGTGTTAGCAAGATTCCCCCCCTCAGAATAGCTCAAATTATGAGACAATTCCAATCTGAACACCTGTCCTTTCTAAACAGCTTTTGGCCAAGAGGCATCTTGAAATTAAGCTGGATGAAGTCGGGACAGTCTGTTGTAGAGATCTGGGTAGGACTGAGCTAGATGTCGTAAGAGAACCACAGGGCAAGAAGGTAACAAAGACCTTTTGGGATAACTGTGTCATTTTAGGGCTGCTAGGACAGTCTCTTTTACTGTGGACTCCCTCAGCAGCATCTTAGGGCTGTGCTCCACCTGCCAGGACTCGAAATGGGTGGCAGTGATGCACAGCAAGGGCTCTGTGCCTCCTGCCTGGTGCCGCAGACAGAAGCAGAACTGAGCAGGATGTGCTGCCCTTCCATTACCTGCGAGGGATTCCATGAATGGTGGGAAGCCTTGTCATTTCTCTTTTGTTCCTCAGCCAGTTGAGCTGCATGGTTCCCACTGAAACATAAACCTGGATGCAGCTTTCAGTGTATTTTATGTCTGGGAAAGTTATAAACAGGAAGTAGAGGCCTGTGCTGACTAAAATCTTGTGTTTTACTCCATTTGCTCCATCAATCCTTTGAGTTACATCCTTGCAGGAGTTACCCAGAATTCAGGAGGACCCTATACTACAGGACGGGATGGGACAGGGATGGGACAGGGATGGGATGGGACAGGGATGGGACAGGGATGGGACAGGGATGGGACAGGGATGGGACAGGGAAGGGAAGGGAAGGGAAGGGAAGGGAAGGGAAGGGAAGGGAAGGGAAGGGAAGGGAAGGGAAGGGAAGGGAAGGGAAGGGAAGGGAAGGGAAGGGAAGGGAAGGGAAGGGAAGGGAAGGGAAGGGAAGGGAAGGGAAGGGAAGGGGAAAAAGCAGACTCCAGCATATGCCAGAAGGACACATCTGTCAGCTCATAAGGGGCTGGCCCTGAGGAACAGCATGAGCACAGGTACTGAGGAGCATCGGTCTCACAGCTGAGGCTATTTTCTTGACACTGAGTGCTGTAAATCTGTCAGCAAAGGCAGATTCATTGCTGTGAATGGAAATCAGGCCAGAGGAATGGCTTCACTTTCCAGAGGCCCATGGCCTGCGAGGCTACCTAGGTGGTCTGTAGAGCATCCCATCATTGCCAACACATAAGTCAATGGTTTAAAACATTCTGATTTCTTTAAGCTCTCACTTCCAAACCACAGGGCCTAAGAGGGCATTTTTTTCCTTAGCAACTGATTTATTAAGAAAAAAGAAGCTTATAGTGAGATTGAAGAGTTACATTTATTCTTCTCTCCAAAACACCTGGAGTTACTTACCTCAGGAGTTTCATACCTCAAAAGGTAAACCAAGCCAAACATTTAGGCGAGACCAAACTTGGAAAATTTTACCCCCAAAGAGGGATTGTTCTGGGATTCATCCACACATAAAACCAGGAGATTCTAATGAAAGCCCCAAAATAACCTATAATTATAATTTGTGCTATCTCTCAAGGAATAATATGTGTTATTACTAATGAAGCAGAAAATAATGGGGCACCCAGTAGATGGAGAAAATCTTTTGTAGTTATGTGTAATTATATATAATTTTTGGCCGTGACTTCAGAGTAATTCTGAAACTGAGTGAAATTTTTGGTCCAGCTATTCGTCCTTGCATGATTTAAAATTGGACTACTTATTTAGGAAGTCAAAGAACTTACTTTGCTGTGAAGTTTAAATTAAAATGTGATATATGCCTTAAAATTATAAAAGTAATTTTGCTAATATTCTTTGTATGACTTTTTAATGCAAAGCAGAAAGAGTAGAGCTGCTGCTAATAACTAATGTGCTGCAACATATATCTAGCTTCAATTTATTATCAGTGTATACTTCTGAAAAATTGAAAATATGAAAAGAACGTCTAATTCCTGAGATTATTTTGAAGACAATTAAATAATTTTGTTAATCTCTTCTGTAAAACACAATATTATACCTGAAGTTGATGCCAGAAGAAAAGGAATATTTTCTACTTCAAAAAAACAGGTTTTCTATTGTTTTTCTTCTGTATTTTTGCCATGTACTGAGTCATTTCTTTGTTGTTTTCTGAATGCAGGAGGATGATAGAGGGTGACACAGGCAATTTATTGCAGAGATAGAATCGGCAGCTGCCTAGGACTGCAGCTTGTTTTACATAGGCTTTCTATTTTCTTATGCCCTGAGATGCAGAACAAGCCTAAATAACATTAGTGTTATGGAGGAGTGTGGAGGTCAACAGAGGGAGATGGCAAAGAGATGTAAAGGACAGCTAAGACTGTGATCAGGTAATGAACCTTGTGCATCAGCAGCCCAGATATAACCAAAGAGAGCAAAGCTTGAAGAAAGCCTCAGATCTTGCACAACTGCATCCTGACCCCTTTGGAGCAGGATATAAGTCCTAGCCAATTTCCTCTTCTTTTTCTCCCTTTCCCTTTCCCTCATCATGCCAAGAGGTATGAGAAGTTAAATGGGTTACTTTTTTGAGGAATAAGAAGAGGTGATGCATTCTCAGGGTGGGTACACAAAGATGTGTGAATATGGAAGCTGGAGTGGACCAGAGGGAGGAAAACAGAGAATTTGAGGAAGAAGGTGAGGGGATAGGAATGGGACTGGGGGAGAATTAAAGAAACTGCACAACTGCCTATGGATTCCCTGACTTATCACACAGTCTGATGTAAATCTGCTGTCTCCTCTCCGTCTCTCCACTGAGGTGACACTTCACCTCCCTCACTTTATAACCAATCCTTTCACTGATTATTTTCCATTCTCATATCTCAAGAACTCCCTAAACAGTAAATATTTTCTTTTTCTTGCATTGTAAGAAGCCTAGAACTTGCTCTGTTTCTGTCAGCACTGTTTACAGACAACTGAAGACTTCTCTGTATTTTGAAAAAAATTTAATTTTGCCATTCTCAAATTAGAAACTAACATCTTTCAATGCAGTCTAATTCCTGTCAATATCAAAGTCTGGGCTGGCAGTAAAGGGTGAGCTGCATAGGAAGACAGGAGAGCCCTGTGTGTGTATTCCTGGGAAGTCTCCTTGGTCTCTATAAGATCCATTTCGGAAAAATGGTTTTGTAGAAAGTAACTCTTCAAGAAATAGCATGTTGAAGAGGCTGCAGCTGCATCTGTGAGATCAGGAAAACCTCTTTCTCTTTGGCTTAAAACCATGTTGCTACTGTCATAGGCAACAGTCTGTGCCTAAAGCAAGACCTTTAATCAGAGCTTTCCAGTCGGTACATTTGAAGTGGGATTCATCCAACCAAATGTAAGCATTTTTTGTGTATTATCTCTTTACAGAGAGATTTATGGAATGTTAGCAAATTATTTGTCTAACTCCAAAGTAGACATCCAGCACAGATGAGATGAAAAGCTCCCTGAGCATGCCCTAAAACATGTTTGTCTCCCAAAGAATTGCCTCTAGGTTGCCCAGCTCATACAAAAACAATTGTCCACACTGTCACACAAAATGCCTGAGTAGACAGATGGAAATGCTTTCACCACCTATAGATAACACAGACAACTTTTGGGGCAGTATAAGAAATCCTGTGGTAACAAAGAGGAAGATAATTTGCCCTCACATTTATATTCTGAAAATACCAAATTTTTAGCTTTTATAGCTACTCTAGCCCATCTTTCAATTCCTGAATTTTACTTTTTTAAGAAAGGTTCTGAAGGAGTGAAAGAACAATACCATGTAGAAAAAACAACATTAAAAAAATTAAAATATAAAATATAAGTGTAATAGTAACAGCTGAAATTATAACTATGCATATAATCAGAAAAATAAATAACAGCAATTATACTAATTTTCTGCATCCAAATCTTTTTCTCTACTAAGAACTTTGAGTCAAAATCAGGTTTACTACAAAAGTAGGACATAAAGATTATTACTTTGGAAGAGGTAGCATGCATTATAGTCAGGAGTTTTAGAAAGCAGCATCAATTAGGTGAAACTTTGCAATATATTTTCTTCTTTTGCAGTGAAAATGCTTTCAAAAGAACTCACTGTTAAGACCTCTGAAAAACTTACCAGAGGCATCAAAATGGGAAATGAGTGCTAAGAAGCTTTGAAAATCCAATCCTTAATGAAGTATCTTTTAAAAGGATAAAAAGCATATGTACCTAAAATATTGGTTTAATGATTCAACAGTTCCTGTGCTCATGCAGATCCACTGGGGAGAACTCAGAGGTAAATCTGCTAGGTGCACATCCAGTAAATTTGTTGCAGCATTCTGATTAATGTAATAGTCATTGCTGTCCCTTCAATGATTCACACAAAATATAATGATTTTTAGCATAAAAATTCTCTTTGTTACTGACAAGGTCATGTTTAAGTCGTACCCATGGAAACAAGAAATTAACAATATTATGCTGTTTTCTTTCTCCAGGTAAAGCTTTGCTTTGAGCCTTTCTACATATATTTCCTTATTTTATTTTTTATAGTCATATTTCATTTACCTTAATAAGAATAACAAATTTACATCTGTGTTGGGATGCTATGTTCCCTCTTTTTGGATAGGTGATTTTTGTCTGAGGAATAAAAGCCTACTTCTAGCTAGTGCAACAACAAATTCCTCTATGCCAGGCTGCACAAATATAGGTATGTGAGCTCACCAACGCTTTAGCTTCAGAGCATGAGAAAAATCCACTCTTTTTCCCTAAAAGCAGATCCCAGTGCTGGTTCAAAAGAAAGATTCTTTTTCTTTTGGTCTCCACAGTTACACTGGTCTCTGAAGATTCTGTTTCAAAATATTCTTGCTCAGTATATGGGAAACCCACTTCTCTTCTATAAAATGAAATACTGGGACCTGTCCTTTGTTGAGAAATCCCACTAAAAAACTCCCTTTTTTATTATTTAGCAATATGTCATAAAAAATAAAAAAAAAAATCCCTTCTTTTCATGGTTTTTCTCAGCTGAATGCTGCTATTTTGCTGACTTTATTTGGTACAATATGAGACCAATCACTAATCCTGGAATCACAGTCAGCATCATTCCTCATCTTTTGTTTTCTTTCCTTCACACCTGGCTGGGACAATTAAATACTGTATAGTGTGTCAAAGGCACAGCCTAATAATTGCAGAACAATAAGCTTTGCAAGCCCAGGAAGGATTTTCTTGTCTGTCTGTAAAAACCATTTTCTGCATCCCTATTAGTCACCTACTATGTGGATCATTTTAATCACTAATTAAAGAGATGTCTAGTTAGACATCAGTGTTAGCCATGAACATGGAAAAATATGATTTTAATCAAAGGCAGAGGCTTTATTTGAAATGGTAACTGTTGACCTCCATACACAGATTTTTTGGTAGAGGCTGATTTCTCAGGTCTGTGTGGTGAAGGTTTATATAATCTCTCAACAAACACCAAGGGTCAGAATATTTTTTTTTAATTACTTCAAAATTATTTTATTTGCTATGTAATAAGCAGAAGAATTCTTAATGGCACTTGAATGAAAGAAAAGTTCCAAGACACAGATCAAATGCTTACTCACTGCAGACTCTCTGCACCCTGCTGGCACGTTTGATAGCATAATTGCAAACTGCTCATGAGGCAAGATCTGTCTTCCCCAAAGTCCTCTCCCCAGGTCTTGCATATCAGGTACAAGAGCTTCCTAACAGCCCCTGGAAAAAATGTGGCCTCCAGAAATGCCTGGTCTTTGAGCAGAGCCCATGCATGGTCTTCCCTAAGAGATAGAAATTTTTTTGTGAAGTCCCCAAATGTTTGTGGATTTACCAAACTTTGCACTGTGTGAAGATTAGGTGAATTATAAGAACTTTTCTATCTTTTGTCTCTTACTGGATTTGCACTTCTGCAGGGGCGTTAAAGCTGGCAAAGACAAAGCACAGTCTGCAACTAATCATTTCAGCTGATGATTGCAGCAAAAGCCAGGTCAGGACAGAGTCACTGATCCATTTCGCACAGCTTTATCAGAAAGTTTGTAAAGTTACATAAACAGATGTACATAATTCTAAACTTACCATTACCAGCAGACCAAAAGATTTATACTTTAAGCAACTATCTTTCATTGCCTCATATATTGTGGGGCTGCTGAAGATGGGGTTTTAAATGTTTTTTGTGGCAGAAAAATGATTAATATCTCAGATTTGGATATCTTCCCAAACTGGAGATATTCTGGCCAATTGTGCACTTTTGTTTCAGTTCTCAGAAAAGTGGAAAGGTCTTGCTTTGTTATTAATGATTAATTTGCTATTCTTTGAGATGCCAGATTGTTTTATGTCTACTAATGTATTTTTTTTCATAATGCAGGTCAGCTATGGTGTCTTATGTGTAGCTATAACACATCAATTACTATATAAGTCTGCAGCACTCCAAGTGTACTTAATTTTTTTCCTTTTCTAGGCAATTTACTTGATTTACTTGAAACTGAGTGAGACCCCACTGGTGAGCTATTAGCTACCCCTCTGTTCACTGAAATTTCCCAATTTAACTGCTTCCCCTCCTTCTTAAAATGTATTTGGATCAGCCCATTTAATACAAATTCAAGAGTTCTTCCCATCTAGCCTCTCAAGATGAAAATCTCTATCTTGCTTTTTGAACACATTGCTCTCTTTGGGTGGTATATAAAGAGTACCAAAGTCTGTGGACCCCTGTGTTGAAAACCATGAAAACAAAAATTAAAAAAAAACCCTCTAAAATTCTTATTAGTTTAGTACTCACTCTCGCCTGCTCAATACCCTCCTATCTTACTGTCTACCCCACTCTAAAAGACATATTTCAAGGCTTAAAAATTATTCATCCTCTTTAACCAGTAACCCCCTATATTTAACATATAACTTTTCTATCAGTTGTGAGTCTTGCAATATAAGGAGTTAAACACTCCAACTTCTACAGGATGGTCTAAGTTAACACCTCTAATGCTTTAATTTCTTTTTTTTAATGGTACCATTACCTGTCATAGTAAAGAATTAAAGATTGCTAGGCAGCAGTTATAAGAATTTAATAACAAACTTCCTACTTCAAATGCAATTTATCTTCCCATTTGAGAGGTGCACCTGAAAATATCTGAATATATTAATTATTCCCGCAGTCTTGAGGCTGTCCTCTTTTTTTAATGGCATAAAAAGGATTAACATGTTGGCATTGAGCAACTGGGTGGAGAGACAAATGGTGCTGGGGAACATCTTATGTCTCTGATCAGGTAGTAATGTTTGTTAAATCCTTACTATTTATCTTCTGACTGGACATGCAACAAATCATTTCAATTGTTTTTAAGCAAAGGTCTTTTTAGTAAGGATAAGATTATGTTACTGCTTGGGTAAACGTAAATACAATAAAAATTGAACTGTCAAAAAGTGTTCTGGAGAGCGTAACTTGATTGCAAAATAAGGCATCCTGAGAAACCTTTCAAAATGTGTTCAATCTGCCAAGCAACAAATAACCTTCACACCTGATTTGTTTTAAATTAATGAAGTCTAATGTAGCTACCAGTTTGGAGTAAAATGAAACTGTTTCCCTACACAGTCAGAGTATCATAGATTTTAACAAATAGAGACACTCAAATCATTTTCACAGCGGTGAACCGAGTGATTTAATGATGCTGAAGAAAGGTAAGATTGATTGAAAAACTCTAGAGTATATGCCATCTCTTTCTCAGATGGCAGTATGTAAATTGAAGACGGAAAGGTAGGCAAATGAAGAAATAAGAGAACATCAATCAGTTCTTTATCAAACCCCTGTACTGCTGCTAGGTCTTTGTCTAGCATGCCATTGTGTTGTCCGTATTAGAAAGGGAAGTGGACTTCATTCTTGTCAATAAATAGCTACAAAGCCACCAAGCTGATAAGGGACCAGTCAGCTACCAACTCTGACAGGTCTGTTTATTGCCATGTGGATGTTTATTTCAGCACAAGAAATAGATTATATCATCCCAAATGTTGTTTTTTGTGTTGTATGTGGTCTACACCTATATTTTCTTAATTATAGTAGATATTTTAGTGACAAAACACTTATCCTTTACATTGAGAAGGATATGCTCTGCCTTTAAAAAAAAACAGAACTCAAAATACCACATATAACTACAAGGTGAGTATATATGCATAAACGTCATTGTCTTACATATACTGAAAAGATTGTGAGTTATCTTAAATGATGGTGCTGTAAAACATTAACAGAGAAATAAAAAGATAGTTGAAACAAGTTAGACCAGAGTGAAATTAGTCCAGTAGTTAATTTTAGACTAATCAGCTTAAAACACATTGCCTTACAAATTAGTTCCTAATCACCATGTGGTCCTGATGAAGTACACAAGCTGTACAAAGCAGATGTCTATCTGCCTTGAGAACAGTTTCTCTGGAAGGAGATCCAAAGTTCATCTGTTCTAGTCTTCTTTCTTTGAAAACAAGCAGCAGGTTCTAAGAAAATACATGAGAAACAGGGAATGAGAGAAGATAAAAGCATCCAGCTTCCAACAGTCAAAAACTGAGTCAGGAGTTCCTGAGCCAGAAGTAATGCATTGGGTTGGGATGGGTATTGTAATGCATTGGGTTGGGATGGGTATAATTTTCTTCATAGCATCATGTGTGGTGCACCAGCAGACCAGTGACCTAAACAGTGTTGATAATGCAGTCAACTTTTAGCTACTGTGGAACAGTGCATGGACAGCATCAAGCCATTCTCTGTTTCTCACTCTGCCTCACCAGTGAAAAGGCTGGGAGAGAACACAGCCTTGAGAGCTGACTCACCATGGCCAAAGTGACATTCCACATTTTAGAGCTGATATTCATCATGCTGAGTGGTAAAACTTGGGTAGTAGTTTTCCCAGTGTTGTCATTACTTGAGGACTGGCTGGACTTTAGCCTTTGGTTGTGGGTTATTTCTTTTGTGAAATGTGTTGGTGATTCCCCTCCTTCTCTCTTCACTTATTAACCTGTCTTTCTCTAAACCCAAGAGTGTTCTCTCTTTGATCTTTTTAACTCTCTCTCCCATCCCACTGGGGGAGTGTGGCTAGCACAGGTCTTTCCCATGAGAATTTTTCTCCTGTGTTTTATAAACAAAGATAAAGTTTGGATGTTATTAAAACAGTGTCTCGAGATTTGGACAGTTCAGGCCTGGCCAATCAGGCCTAGGGGGAGGTTTCTGACTGACCAATCTGGGTGACCTCTGAAAAGTCTATATAAGTAGGAATCAAAATAATAAAGCTCTCTTTTCTATGCCACACTGAGAATCCGGGTCTTTTTCTCTGCTAGCAGCTCAACAGCGACAGGGGAGAATGAGGGAGGCACTGGGGGTGCTTAACTTCTTGCTGGGGTTAACATACAAGTGTTGTATATTCTAGTTCCCAACAGTCCATTTTTAATTAATTTTCTCCCAATATTAATAATCCAGTATTTTTCTCAACTCATATAATTAAGTAGATTTGTTCCATTTTTAATCTGTACCTCCCAAAGGTTTCTATTTTTGGGTTGTTAAGGGCAGATTTAAAATAGTGGTTTATGGGATCTAACAGCCATTTTAAGCATTTATGTCCAGTTCTAGTAGGCTTAACATCAGTTTACTTCAGAGCCACCTGAAAAAAAAAAAAAGAACTCAGGAAGAAAAAGCGAAAATACAGTAGAAATATTGACAAATATAGGAAAAGGATGAACCAGTCTCCATTCTGGGAAACAAAGATTTCATCATCATCACATTGGCTCCCCATACTCTAGTACTCATCTCATGAATCTCTCATCTTTTATCTCCCATTATTCAAATGAATGACTATTTTTCAATCCATATAAGAAAGAGTGATTACCCAAAAAAGAGTGTCTTGTTTTCAGAAAAAAAGGATGACTTTAACTGGATTTGAAAATTAATACAATACAATACAATACAAAAAGATTCAGTAAGTTATTCAGATGCTTCTTTCTAATTTTATTATTATAACTAATAAGAGATAATTTACCAGTCAGTTGAGTAGATGCTGGATTTTAGGAGATGATATATTTATGAGTGTAATTGGGCGAACAACACCAGACAACAAGGCTCACAGCATAAGATGTATCCCTTTCTATAGTAAGATATATTGGATTTGTGTAGCAAGGATTTAGTAGCAGGATGGGGCTGCAGGCTGTTAGAGGCTTCCCTTGTGTCCAACAGAGCCAGTGCCAGCCAGCTCCAAGACAGACCCACTACTGGCCAAGGCAGAGTCCACCAGCCACACTGGCAGTACCTCTGGGATAAAATGTTTAGTAACAGGCAAAAAGAGCCCAGCACACTGGCAGTCAGGAAAGAGGAGTGATAACATGTGGGAGAAACAGCTCTGCAGCCATCAAGGCCAGTGAGGAAGGAGGGGCAGGAGGTGCTCCAGGTACTGTAACAGGGATTCCCCTACAGCCTGTGGTGCAGAACATGGTGAGGCAGCTGCGCTCCTGCAGCCCTTAGTGGTCCACAGGGATACAGAGATCCACCTCCAGCCCTGGAGGATCCCATGCCAGAGCAAGTGGAAGCCCAGAGGAGGCTGTGACCCTGTGAGAAGCTTACACTGGAGCAGATCCCTGACAGGAGCTGTGGACCCGTGCAGACACAAGCCCATGCTGGAGCTGACGCCTGAAGATTTTTTGCCTTTTTATTTTTATATATTCTCTGTATTCTTAGCATACATATTTGTAATCTTTTAGCCTGATATCATAGCTTAGTTGCAGTATTCCACTAGGCAGGAAGACCAAACATCCCAAAGGCCTCTCAGCTGGAGTCCTGAAGCCCCTATGCTATCTTGGTTCTCTATAGAAACCAAGGCTTCAATCAAGGTTTAAAACTTCTTTCTGAGACATATTCTTTAAACAGGGTTCAAGCGTCATCTGAGGAGGGAGGTTTTAGAATAGGGGGGACATTACTTCATCTATTAAGCTTCTTACTGGGGAATCTTTGTCAGATATGCTAATTTGCAAGGTCTATAAAAATTGTATGTGCATTACGCGGTGTGTGCATCTTCTGTGCTTTCCATTTGACAAGTTGTGCACCTTAGGAACCTATTAAATACTGAGGTAAAACCCTTTTATCCCTTTAATTGTGTCTGGCTCATAATTCTAGGACCAGAGAAAAAAGTATCAGAGCAACTTTGCTGTCAGGACTTATGACCCTGCAGGGGATCCAAGCTGGAGCAGACTGTTTCTGAAGGACTGGACCATGTGGAAGGGAGACACACTGGAGCAGTTTCTAAAGAACTGCAGCCTGTGGGAAGCAGCCGGGTAGGAGAAGTTTTAGGAGGGACCTTACACTGGAGCAGTGTGTGAAAGAGTGTGTGGAGTTCTTTTCTCAAGGAGGAAGGAGCAGCAGAGACATGTAATGAACTGAGCACAGCACACATCCGCCATACCCCTGCATTGCTATGGGGGAGGAAGAAGAGAAAAAATTGAGAGTGAAGCTGTGCCTGGAAAGAAGGGAGAATTGAGGGAAGGTGTTTTAAGATTTGGACTTATTTCTTATCACCCTACTCTGATTTTATTATTAGGTAATTTCCCTAATTTCTCCATATTGAGTCTAGTTTACCCATGGTGGTAACCAGTGAATGATTTTTCCATGGCTTTATCTTAAGCCTTTCATTAAAATTTCTCTCCCCTGTTAAGCTTAGGAGGGGAATGAAAAAGTGAATTTGATGCACTCTATTGTGGTTTAAAAAAGTAATCACTAGAAGGGGTTCTTCCAGGAATATATGTGCTCTAGTTTCAGTGGGTAGTTTCTCAGATCAAATGGAAGGGTTGGTCTGACTTCTGATTTTAATAAAGGGACTTCTGAATCATATTTACAAGAAGTGAATTATGAATCCTATGGCCAGGACCAGAGGGGCCTTGCCTCCAGCCAGGTGGAGGAAGAGAACAACTAGGCTTACTGGACTGTGTGGATTGGATTCAATGGCCTGGCACACCAGACCCAGCTTGCTTTCGCTTGAATGGGCATCCTGTACACAAAATTGACTGCTCCAGGTTGGAACACAGCCCTACCATCTGCCACGGACCAATCCAGACTGCACTGGAGCAGAGTGAAGCTCTAGAACACCTGCAATTGATGACATCATCATGGGCAACAGAGCAGAAGACTTTTTTGTTAAAGGGAAGAAAACAGTTCAAGTACTTCTGAAAGCTGCTTTTGCCGTAAAACAAAATCATGTAAATGGACCACACAGGAGACCTAGTTTTTAGGAATAAAATGACAATATAGATGTGGGCAGATTCCAATGGATGTGATCAACAAAACAACAGCCACATCTCCACCAACTAGCAAAAAGAAAACTCAAGCTTTCTTATTCACTGTGGGTTTTTGGAGACTGCACTTTCCAAATTGTAGTCTGATTGTAAGCCCTCTCTGTCAAGTGAACTATCAGAAGAAAAATTTCCAACAGGGCCCTGAGAAACATCTAGCCTTTGAAAAAAATATTTGGGAGACATTTCATGCAGTAAGTCTTGGGCCAATCCAGGCAGAAAAGATATAAAATAATGTGGTCTATGGTATACTGGAAGAATGACCCTATCTGGAGCCTCTGGAAGAAATCACCAAGTTTTACTCCCTGATGAGTCCTGTTTTATTGTAGGAAATCCTCAGAGATAGAAAGCAGCTGTATGAAGCCCTATTCAACAAGTTGCAGAAACTCCTGAAGAAGATGAATCAGGCCAATTTGCAGAAATGAAGGCCATCCAGCTAACTTCAGACACTACTGACCAAAATAAATGGCCAGGGATCTATCTCTGTTTTGGCTGATGGTAGAAAGCCCTGTGGGGATGTTTACAGCAAGGGAAACAGCAATTGGCTGTGCAGAGGCAAACCCATCTGGGCTGCTGCATTGTTGCGAGATATTGCTGTTCTTAAAAGTGCTTCACTTGGATGCCACTGAAAAATGTCACAGCAGCCAGCAGGTGGATCAGGCTCCTAAGATTGAAGTAGCTCAGGTGGATCTGGACTGGAGAATTATTTAGGGGTCAGTGGGCCCATGGCACCTATGGTCTTCAAGGCAGAGATATACTACAGAGATAAGCTCGTGATCACGGAGTGGACTCTACCATGGACATTGTTGCACACATTATCCATGAACATGGAGTGGTGCTGTAGTCAAACAAGCCAAATGGTTATTAAAGTCTCTCTGGAATGGAGGACAATGGTTGAAATCTCAGTATATTGAGTTGTGCTTGACTGACTTTATCACCTCCTGCAACCTGCCAAGGGAAACACGATGTGTTTATGGTGGTGGAAGCAACCACCATATGGCTGGAAGCATATCCCATATCCCATGCCAGTGCCCAGAACACTATCCTGGGGCCTTGAAAAACAAGCCTCATGGCAACCTGGCACCACAGAAACAATTGAGTCAGACAACTGGACTCGTTTCTGAAACAATCTCAAAGACACCTGGTCCAAGGAACATGGCATTGAGTGGCTACATCCAGCCCTTAACATGCATCAGCCTCCAGGAAAATCGGATTATAAAATGGCCTTCTAAAGACTACACTAAAGAGAGCAATGGGTGCTTGGACCTCCAAACATTGGGAAAAGCATTTAGCAAAAGCCAGCTGGTTAGTCTACATTAGATGATATGCCCATCAAGCTGTCCATGAACTATCAGAACTTTTATGCACTGAAAAAGAGGATAAAGTCCCTGTAGTGAACAAAAAAAAAAAAAAAAAAAAAAAAAGTTGGGGAAGAGAGCTCAGGTTATGCCTGCCTATGATCTGATCAATCTGCCAGACTTCCCAGTATTTATACTTCAGCCATTCTCCATACCAGAGATGATATACAACACGAGAGGGAACGTATACACATAAATTCAATCTGGAACATCTGACATATTCTTGAAGCCTTTGAAATAATGACACCCCACACTGCATACCAAAAGAGACTGTCATGATTTGACTCCTACTGACAACTAAGCAGTACGTTGTCAATGACTCTCACCTTCTGAGATACCTGCATGTATTGTTTTAAGATATGTGGGCTAGATTCAGTCATATACATCAGTGGTACATCAACATAAGTGACCTTATGTAGCCATGCCAGTTGTGGCTGTGCATTTTTATGATTTCAGTTCAACAGAAGCCCAAGAACTACTCTGGGCATTCTCTTCTTCAGGCTCATGACAAAAAAAAGACATTATTTAAACTTGATAACTAGCACAACAATTGTCACACATATGTTTTGCAAGCACAGAAACTTTATCAATATCAGACTCATTACATTATTTATGTTAAATTTGTCTCTTGTTTAAAAACATTTCATCAGACTGACATTCTGCATTGAAAATACAAGTCATTGCTAATTTAGCTGCATGGTTTTATTCTCCTTTAAAAAAGGAAAAAATACGTTCTAAAAATAGCTTCGTTGTATCCTACATACTCATCAGAATCCATCTGTCTCTGTAATATTAATGAAAAATCTTGGCTCGGGACTTAAGAAATAAGCAAGAGGAGAGATTGGATGAGGATACAGAAGAAAAACAAGAGCTTCTTCTCCCTGTAGCTGAACAGAAAAAGGCTGTGGCTGAGCAAGAAGTGTGAAACTGAAATGAGATAAAGTGTGTTTTGGAACTGCAGTAGAGAAACAGAGGAGAAATTCTGCCATTAGAAAAAAATAGGACAGAGACAGGCTTGGAAGAAAACCAGTTGAAGAGCCTGCACTTGCTTAAAAACTTTCTTCTTCAGTGCCCAGAAAAGAATCAAATCAATTCAGGTCTCACTAGCCCTTGGCTGCCTGCCAGTACCTGTGACATCTGCTACTTTGTGTGCCCACAGAGAGGCTGACAGTGCAGCATGGTTATCATTTGCTCTGGTAGCTCCAAAAGTAAGGATTTGTGTAGTTGGTATAAAGGCTAGCTGCACAAGAATATTTAACAGACTGGATATGGATTTTTGAAATAAATCTCCCCATAATCCCCACCTTTTGCAGCATGATTATCTTTGAGTAGTGGTTACAAACTGGACTCCTTTTGTGTGGAAGTAAACCAAGTGAGTCTGTTCCTTTCACTAATACCAGCCAATCCATGGGACCAAAGAAACAAATCCCCACTAAACGGCTGCAGTGAACATCAGTCCTTCAGGGTTTGCTCTGCAAAGCGGACCCAGAATTTTCTACTAACAAGACATAGCTTTGGATTCCACTGCTGCTAATCAGCAGTATGATATCCTATCAATATCTGCTTCCTATTTAAAAGACAGACACGGGTATGAAGAAAGTCAGCATCAGAAGAACAAATGAACAAAGTCTAGTCAAGCTAAAATTAAGATTACGCAGGAAAACTTAATTAGCACATTCCCAGTGCATAAAGAAAAACTTCTTATGTTTAGATGTTAAGGCTGCCTTTAAGGATTCAGCTTTCCTTTTCCCTTCTTCCTAGGATCCTTTCTTCCTTCGTGGATACTGCTCCTATTTCCAATTGGTGCCTTACTATCTTAGTGCAAAACATGACCTCACCTGACCTTCCCTGAATATTCATCAGACCTGCAGTGAAACTATTTGTAGTTCACCTCATCTGGTGTTTACTGATGCAATACAGGGCTGCCTAATGGACATCAGTGGCTTTGCACATTAATACTGTGGGGTTTGGCCATAGGACCATAGCACTCACAAATCAGCAGGGTATAGACAATTTGGGCAAACAATGAACATTTGGGTTAGTGGTGTAATTAATATTACACAACGTACATTTCCTGATTTGCAACCATCTTGCTGAGTGCTTATAATTTTGGACATACAGATCTAGGAGGAAACAGTGAGGGTTACATTTAAAAAGGCTTGTTTACTGTAAAGATGATGCTACATTTGTGGAAGGACCAAGAAATAAGCTGTGGTCTCTCTGGCAGATCAAAATTTCAAGACCTGTTGCCAACAACTCAATTTGTTATTCATCTAGTCAGAGTAACATTATACAGCCAACTTTAATCCAGTCAATACTTTATTACCTTGGGTTTGAGTGTTTGATTTTGTCATCCTAATATTTGTAAATGTTTTATATAGAATAAATAATAAATAAAATAAACCAGTTCATTTGAATAGATGTCAGTTGCAGCTGCACCATCTGAAGGTCCTCACTTCAGATATGTTGAATGTAAAAATTCAGTCTTGCTCTTTGGTGCAGAACAATGCTATACTACCCCTTCCTGGTAAAAGGAAAGCTTTTATTTTCTTTCCAAAATCCTCAGGTTAGGCAGCAAAGCCTTTCTTTTATTGCCAAAGAGGAAAAGTTTAAAATTACATTTAGTACAGTCTTATCTGCAGCTTTTGAGGCAATAATGATGCTTCTTATGTGCGGGAAATCCTAGTAGAAACTAAGGATCCAAAGTTAGTAATTTTAAGGTGTATTTAACAATACCAGTACTTCTATTAACAACTGATCAAATTCAGTTCAAAAGGCACTTTAAAATCACTACTTAGAACTAATATGATCTTCCTATAATCCTTTTCTTGGATCAGACATATGAACTTTGTCTCTTTGCTTTTAAACTATGGTTGAATGACTTGAATCTAGAAGAATACCTTACAGAACTTTGTATCAATTGTGAATTTCATGAATATCTAATCATTAGAACATGGACTTCGAAAAATTTTTTCATCCTAAGTAAAATCAGGAGTTTCCATTTCCTTAAAAAAACACCCTCTTTGTAAGTAGAAAAAAAAACCAAAAAAAACCCAACTCTCTCTTTACAAAGAATAATACTCATAAAGGATTCAGGGGGAGGGTAATTTTTGTTTTTGCTGTGAGGCAGTTATAATAATCATAGCCATCAAAATGAATGCTCTTTTAAAATTCCTTTTCTTCCTGAAGTGTCTACCTGTGATATTCCAAACAATTGCGTCTGCCTCTTGGCACCTATTTAAGATATCCTTGGCAAATGAAAACTGAATTAACAATAATACTTTTAAAATCCCTAAGGCAAAATTGAAACTTTATATACTTATAGAAGAAAACAATTATTCTCCTAATGGCTGGCAACACCATCTCCAGGCTATGTAGTAACAGATGCCAATGAAAATGATTGCACATTTCTTTATTCTCACTAGATAACCTTCAGGTATAATGATTTCAAGCTCTCTGATTTTCTGGCTTACTTTCCATACATATTACATGCAATAGCCTCAACACCAAGGATTGCACGTCAGTCACATACAGAATAGTTGAAAAATATACCTGAGATTCAATTTATTGCACTGGGTTACTGTATTCCATGGTGTATAACCCGAGGAACTGCAGTCACTGCAAAGGCTGAGTCTGGCCTTTTACATAGGTGGCAGCTGAAGCCCAGAAAAGTCCATTGAGGTTTGTGCTGTAACCCTCCTACCTGCACTAGCATATTTTTGGGCAGCTTTTGACCATTTGACTAACTTTACCCTTTCCTATGTGCAGAGAGTTCCCCAAAGCCTTGGTGGTCTTTGATGTCTTCTCTTTGACTTGGTAAAGCAGCTCTGCCTCAAGGGTGGACTAGGGAAATCCTACACTCAGAGCTGTAAGTCTGTAAGCTGTGTGTAAATTCTTGTTAGGATCCTGCTTAATCTGGGTGACTCTTACTTTTCTCGCTTAGCAACTTCGTTGACCTAAATCCATGGGAAACAAGAGCTTAGAGATATGCATGATATCTGTGATATACATTAAGAAACAGTAAATATATTTTATAGTTTATCATAGTGTGTAATTTATCTAGTGTACATTATGGATAATGGTGTTTCTTTCATACCTTTAATATTTGAATACACAGAAGTGTCTCTAGCAGTACTTCTTGCAGTCTAAATTCTTACTGTCAGAATAGATAGAACATAATAAAATATCAGGAATATTTTTCAAAGTGATCCTATTTTTTTCTTATTTCTACTAAAGATTCTACTGTATGTGGCTAGCACAGGTCTTTCCCATGAGAATTTTTTCCTGTGTTTTATAAACAAAGATAAAGTTTGGATGTTATTAAAAATAGTGTCTCGAGATTTGGACAATTCAGGCCTGGCCAATCAGGCCTAGGGGGAGGTTTCTGACTGACCAATCTGAGTGACCTCTGAAAAATCTATATAAGTTGGAATTAAATAATAAAAGCCCTTTTTATGGCACACTGAGAATCCGGGTCTTTTTCTCTGCTAGCGGCTCAACAGCGACAACTCTAAAGTCATATTAATCTACTGTAACCATACTGATAGATAGGCATCATTATTATCTTTATATCACCAAGTACCTCATGAATCTTCCTCTCTTCCCTGACTCTCAGGCAGAAAGACTTAACAATTTCTGCCACTGAAGTGTTATCCCATTTTTATTGCACTAATCCACCAGATTATCCACATCTATGTGTATGATAATCTGACCTTTTCCCATAATAACAATAATTTGCATAACCTGGAAGCACAGTAAGTGTACATACAATTGTTTCAAATTAAAACATTATACCATTAAAAAAACCTAATTCTTACAACAGTTCCTGAACCACTCATTTAATTGCTTTTGATCCTAATGTTTCCTATTCATGACTTTCTGTCTCTTTTGTTTATGAGTTTTTCAATTCTAGGACTAATCCCCTTCTACATAATTTTAAATCTGAATTTGCTTTTGCCTGAAACTCAATAGTGTAGTTTCATTGTACTACATTTGTCTATGAATATTGATCAAAAAAGGATATTTGTTTAGAATGACATCTAGGCAATGTACATGGACTATCTTAATCACAGCTAATAAGAAGTACATCAGTGCTATCCTGGCTCACAAAATAATATTAGGTCAAAGAAATTATCTATGTTTCATAGACTTCTCTGATTGTGTCAAAGGTTTCAGCAGAATTACTTGCCTATAGTAGAGGCATATTGTCAAATACTTATCAATTTAGAATCACAGAATTATAGAATGTTTTGTGTTGGAAGGGACCTTAAAGATCGTCTGGTTCCAACCCCCTGCTATAGGCAGGGACATCTTCCACCAAACCAGAATGCTCAGAGCCCCATCTAACCTGGCCTTGAACACTTCTAGGGATGAAGCATCCACAGCTTCCCTGGGCAATCTGTTCCAGTGCCTCACCACCCCCACAGCAAAGAGTTTCTTGCTAATATCAAGTCTAAATCAACTCTCTTTTGGGTTAGAACCTTTACCCTTTGCCATATCACTTCATGCCCTCGTTAAAAAACCCTCTCCAGCTTTCTTTTACGTCCTCTTTAGATACTGGAAGGCAGCTGTAGTGTGTCCCAGGAATCTTCTTTTCTCCAGACTGAGCAACCCCAACACTCTCCCATTTAGAGACAAACATGTCCTGCAGGACTTTCTCAAATGCTCTGCATGAGTCCAGGTAGATGACATCACTGCTCTTCCCTCATCCACCAACACTGTAATGTCAAAGGCCACCAAATCTGCCAAGCACGATTTGCCCTTAGTTGAAGCCATTTTAGCTGTCACCAATCACCTCCTTGTGCCTTAGTTTTCCAAGTGCCTTAGCATAGTTTCCAGAGGGATCTGCTCCATGACCTTGCCAGGCACAGAGGAGACACTGACCTGCCTGTAATTTCCTGGGTCTTCCTTTCTTTCCCTTTTTAAAAAAGGGGATTTTTGTTTCCCCTTTTCCAATTCGTGGGAACTTCCTTGTACTGCCACAACTTCAACTGGTTAATATCCTTTTCACAGATTTATAAGCTTTCATAAATTTGTACTTTCATGATCCTTTGAAAAGAATGTAAATACTTCACTCCTGATTATTCTATGGAAGGGACTATGCTAGATAGGTGTGAGAATGGCTTTGCAATTTCTGACAGTTATATTCCAGCTAATTTACATGAAAAACATCATTGAGTTACATGTTTATTGGTTTTCAAATCTCTAATATTCCAGAATTGATATTTTTCTATTGTAACTTCCATATCTTATGTTTTTACGGTGTTCTTAAATTATACAAAAGTGTTCAAAAAATCTGTTTATCTTTTTAGACAATTCAATCTTAAATATACACATTTATTTAATTTCTTGGCCTGTGGAATGAAGACAAAGTTTACTTCTTATGATCACTCTTGGGAAAAAAAACTAACACTATTAGTATTTAGGAAATTCTATGCTGTACTGATGAAAAATGTTTTAAATTAAGATGTCTTTACTTTTGTTTGGTTTCTTCCTTGTTCATACAACAATGACTGGTTGTACAGCTGCTGTCACAGAGCTAGAACAGCAACCCTGATGTTAACCACATGTGGAATTTTATTTTCCTGAGGTTATACTGTGATTGAAGTGCTGCATTGAAGTCACTAACGTATTCAAGAGGATATTTTCCATTTATTTCAAAGGACTGTAGATTCTAACACAATTTTAAACTCTGACTATATTACATATCATTCCTCCATTGACAGAAATTCTTCTTCTCCACAGCTACCATTTAGAATATCACAGGAATCTCCTCAAAGTACAGAACTGCAATACTGCATCAGATTCATAGCCTAAAAGGTAACTTCTCAATCAGAGTTTGACTGAAATGTTATAACTCCAGCCCCTACAAAATCTTTGTTATACAGTACACATACTTTACACAAGACCTTTAATAAGCAGGTTTATGTCAGCAATTCCTGGTTTTAATAAATACTATCACAAAAGAGTAGTAGTCTAGTACTACCAGCAGTCACAGCAATTCTTTAGCTTTACCCATACCAGCATGAAGTATATCTTAAAATTATTTTCCAAATACATTTGACAGGGAATCTATGAAAAATTATGGAATGCTGTGTGTTAACCCTGGTAAGTAGCTCAGCCCTACAAAACCCCTCACTCACATTCCCCAGTGGGGTAGCAGAGAGAATTGGAATGGCAAAAATGAGCAAATTTGTGGGTTAAGACAAGTTTAATAGGTAAAGCAAAAGTGTGTGTTTTGGATTTTCATTCGGGGGGGGGGGGGGGGGGTTGGGTGTTTTTTTTTGGAGGAGGGGGGTAGAGGAATACAGGGGTGGCTTCTGTAAGAAGTTGCTAGAAGCTTCCTCCATGTCCAACAGAACCAATGTTAGCCCTCTCCCCGCAAGGATCCATGAGCTTTTCGTTATATTTTCTCTACCCTGTCCAGCTGAGGAGAGGAAGATATACAGCAGCTTTAGTAGGTACACCATGTCCAGGCAGGATTAAATCACCACACTGTGCATGTGAACGGAGCAAAACAAGTAATTCCCTCACCCCTTCCCATCAGCAGTGTTCAGCCATCTCCTGGAAAGCAGGGCTCCATTGTATGTGAGAACAGATGCTTGGGAAGACAAATGGCATCACTCTGAACATCCCCTCTTCCTCCTTCTTTCCTCCAGCTTTTATTGCTAAGCACAGTGTCATATGTTCTGGAATATTCTTTCTGTCATTTGCGGTCAGCTGTCCCTCACAACTTCTTCTGGCCCCCAGCCCACTCACTGACAGGACATCATGAGCTGGGCTTGATGCTGGGCAAGCAGTAACTAAATACTTATAAGTATTAGTATATAAGTACTAAATAGATTGATGCTATTCAGCAGTAACTAAAACACTGCTGTGTTATCAACACCATGTTGGTCACAAATACCAACCACAGAACCATACAAGCTACTGTGAAGAACATTAAATCTATCTTGATCAAACCCACTACATAGAGGAATTAATCCCTCTCCATTGTTAAATGCATTGATAATAAATAAAGATTAAATAATAGCTTTCCAAAATACTTAATAGATTGGCAAAAATTATAAAAGTTTAAAGAATTTATTACTAGGTCAAAAGGTTTTAAAATATTCTAAATGGTAAAAAATCACATTAGGGTCCTTTTAAGCAATTTTTTTCCCAACTGGAAGTTAAAGAAAGTCAATAACATGTGTTTTTCTAACGGCATCAGTTATTCATTTGCAATCTTTCATGACATGAAGTAAGAAATTGAATAAAATAGGGAAAAATATGAGTCATGCCTTATTTGTCTAGATGCCTCTCCTGAAGTTAGAACCATCTGCAACATTTATTTGCTACATTAGACAAATGAGTGATTTTTCATTCCTGGGGCTAATCCCATTTTTAATTTAATTCAAGATCACGTAGAGTTTGTCCTCTGTAATGACTTCTGCGACTATTCTCCTTTCACTCTGACTTTGCCTCAGGCCCACATATCTTTAAACTGCAAAATACAAACAGGTATCATTTTACTAATCAAAATAAGAACCAAGTTTCCAAAAATTGAATATGTATTTCATTAAAACATACAACAGATACACAGGAAAAAACCTTAGCATTCAGCATAATTCAGTATTTCTGTTGAGGTCAACTATGTCAGGATGTATCTCATTTAACATTGCTAAACGTTTACCTGGGCTTAGTGGATTCAGGCAAATTTAGTGCAGAAAAACCCATCAAAGACTTTGAAATACAAGGGACTCCACATTATGACTCAGTAAGCTGCAAGGCCACCGTTAATCAAATGTTAAAAGACTATTTTGAGGAAATATTTCTGTATACTTACTCTGTGTTTTCATAGTTTTCTTCTAATATAGAAGAGAAAAAGTGGGAAAAGCTGTGTACTGTATATTATAGTATCAGAATATATTTTCTCTATACTAATATCTTTATATTCCTATTGTATATTGTACTAGTCGTTGTTGCAGATAGAGTGCAAGCCTAGAAAAGCATTCATTCTTATCCAGTATGGAATCATTTTCCTACATTCTTAGATTCTTAACCTCATTTACCTACAGGGGAAACATCTGCAGCAGACCTGCAAAGTGCCCAGGAACTTTTTGAGGAGAGTAGATCCAGGCAATTTTAAAATGTGGCTTATCTGACCTGTTGAATAACACCTCTATATTCAGAAAATGTAGGACTTATAACCTACAAATCCCAGCCAATAGGATTAATTATCTTTCACATTTGTGCTCAGTGATTATGTGTATATCAGACTTTTTTATCCTCACTAGCGCTGTGTGGCCAGATAAAATATAACAGGCAGCTGGAATACATTTTTGTGTGATACATTTTTTTCAATAAGCCTCTCTGCTGATTGATTTATTGCAAGTATAGTAGGAAGTGAGGCATTTATTCTCTGCCACCAAATGAATTGACTGGTCTTGATTAAAATTTTTATGGAAAATGACAAAATTTATGGATGAAACCTAATTCTCTCAGAATTCCCACTTCATTAACCAGCCTTTGACTGGCTCTGTCCAGAAGACCTTTGCTGGCCCCTGTGATTTCAGTGTGGTTTGGCATCATAAATACCAAGGTGGAGCTGAGCTGCAGTCCTGCAGAATCTCATGGTAGATCTATTCCATGTTAATGAGCAGAGCTGGATCTTGAACATACTTAATACTATGCATGGTTTATATGAGCATTCTAGCAAAAAAAAAACCAACCAAAACCTATACGTGTTTTATTTAGAAAGATGTCTAACAGCTGCTTTGTCCATATGTATCAATCACTACTTTTCAAGTGTCTTCTTTCCGGCCATGCTTAACTCTGAGTAACTTGCATGTGGAATTTCACAACTTAGTTATTTTTCTCATCAAAATCATACTGAAAGAAGAGTCATCAAAGACAAGGCAAAAAGGACCACAGAGTAATGCCAAGATTACAACAATGGCTGGATAATGATCTGAAATTTCCTCCTCTACAAATAAAATTAAAAATCTGAATTCAGGAAATTTACAAAAATGAAAAAATACTTGCTTGACAGGACAGAGAAGTTTCTAAACCTCCTACCCAAGTTCCAGTATGAGAACTATCTCAAAATATCTATCCAATAAATACTACTAAGGACAATGGCAATTAAGTTCTAAAACATAGAATTCAGAATAAGACAGTGATCCAAGTGGTTAGATATGAACTACATAACAATGCATACAATATATTTACAACTGGATAACCCATCTGCACTATGCATGGCTATTCAAATGAAGAATTAATTCTTAATCTATGTCCAAATCGGTTGATAAATTATTTTCTTTGTGTCTTTTGAGAGGGAAATAAAGGTAGACAGTGAGCAAGATATAAGTTGGCCATCAGCACACCAGCAATAACTTTCATGGTATGCAATAACATTTTTTTATTTGTATTATCTGCCAAAATCTGCTGTTTGGAGGTTATCCTTCCCCATCTCTTAATAATCTACCCCTTCCAGAGGAAACAAAATCCACTGAGGTGTGTGGACACAGTGCTCCAGATGTATTCACACAAGTGCTGATTACAGAGGAAGAATTATTTTCTGCAATCTGCTGGCTGCATTCTTGCTCATAGTGTCCAGAGAGCTGTTGCCTTTTTTTGCAACAGAACCCCAATTCTTTTCCTGCAAAAGTACTTTCTGATGAGCCTCTACTGGTGAATGGGATTTTTCTTCCCAAAAGGCAGGATTTGGCACTTCATTGAACTTCAGTCAGACCATTCCTCCAGTCTACTGAGGTCTCTCCAAATAGCAATCCTGCCTTCTATCTAATTGACTGCTCTCTCAATTTTGTATCATCTGCAAATTTGCTGTGAGTGCTTTCTAGCCCATCTATCAGTTTATTAACAAACATATTAAATTGGTATTGGCTCCAGTTGGCTCTTCACTGACTAAAGACACAGGCTACCATCCATGCTTTGTACTGCTGCCACAAGCCACTGAGCCTGGTGCTCCAGTCAAGTATCCACCTATCATATAATCCAGTGTACTGGGTTTGGGTGCCCATCTTTTGGCAGCAGGAGGACAGGGGCTGGCTGCAGGGGCTTCTGTGAGAATCTCTTAGAAGTTTCTCCTATATATTTCTTGGTCAATGCCAGCCAAGAAATGGTCAATGGCCAAGGCCAAACCCATCAACCAGAGAGGTAAAACCTCTGTAATTACATATTTAGGAAGGTGACAGTTATTGTGCAGGATCAAATTGCAGACAGAGATGAGAGGAGTGAGAATATGTGCGGCAGCGCAGTCTCGCGATTCACGGGTGACCACCCCACGCCGCACAGAGGGGGGCTGTCTGGAGCCGAAACACGCCGGGGGCACACGTGGCTGTGGCAAGCATTGGAGCTGCTGGGGACGTGAGTCACAGTAGAGGCGTGGCCATGAAAGAAGTGTAGGATCGCCATCTGTGATTTCCAGGGGATTTATTAAGGTCCACAGGTGAGGGTCTGGGGACGGAGAAAAGGGATGGAGAGCAAGGGAGAATGAAGGGACAGGAAATCAGAGAATTCGAACCCAGAACGAAGTCCTGCAGAGGGTTAAGAGGAGAGGGAAGAGGGGAGTGGTTAGCTCCAAAGATCCAACCAGGGAAAGCCAGAGGGGAGGAGATAAGGAGGGGAAAAGGGTTATGCTAATAAGTTTACAGCAGGGGAGGGTACAGACTCTGACTAGGGAGAGATTTTCTAGAACATAAACCATATACAGCTCATGCTAATATGCATACCCTAAATCCTACTGCAACAAATATGTGATAGAAACAGCCCTGCAGACAGCAGCGTCAGAGAGGAAGGAGGGACAGGAGGTCCTCCAGGTGCCAGAGCAGAATTTCCTCTTCATCTTGAGTTTCAAAACATGGAGAGGCATCTGTGCCCCTGAGCCCTTGGAGGTCCATGGTGGAGCACAGATCCACCTGCAGCCCCTGGAGGAACCCACACTGGAGAAAGTGGATGCCCAAAGGAGGTTGTGACCCCATGGGAAGCCCATGCTGGAGCAGCTCCTGGCAGGACCTGTGGACCTATGGAAAGTGGAACCCGTGCTAGGGCAGGTTTGCTGGCAGGATTTGTCACCCCTCTGAGTGACCCACTCAGAGATGTGATGAACTGACACAAAATCCATTCCTCATTCCCCTGGGCCACTGAGGGGGAGGAGGGGGAAAATATCAGTAGTGAAGCTGAAGAAGAGAGGGGTGGGGGGGAAGGTCTTTTAAGTTTTAGGTTTGTTTCTAATTATCCTACTCAGTTTGAATTGACAGTAAATGAAATTATCTCTTTTCCCCAGACTGAGTCTGTTTTGCCCATCATGCTAACTGGTGAGTGATCTCTTCCTGCCTTATCTTGCCTCACAAGCCTTTTGCTGTATTTTCTCTCCTTTTCCAGCTCAGGAGGGGAGTGATAGAGCAGCTTTGGTGGGACCCTGGAACCCAGCCAACATCAACCCACCACATCCACCAATACAAACCATGATAAATGTTGCAGCAAAAGCAGCCTTTCAGTAGAATTATCCCTTGAGTAGTAGAGTCAAAATTCAGCTTAGCTGGGAAGCAACTATGAAAAAATAGACACTTAGGATTTTCTTTCTTAGTCAGAGACTCTATTTACACTGACAAAACAAGGATTCTAGACAACTAGCTTAGGTTATAGATCCTTAAAATGGTAAAACTTAAGTGAGATTAATCCATTCTCACTTAAGAAGCTTCCATTTGAAAACTACAAAGAGTGACTGACCTAGAAATCCTTCAGAAACAGATGCAACTATCTGCAAAGAGGGTCCTACAGACCATTACCAGCTGGAGAGCATTTAAAGGACAGTCAGAATGCTCAGAAGTGCAGAAAAGTTTTCACATAAGGAAACACCGAGAAACCCTGAGTTGTTTTGCCTCTGCAGTTCTCTCTAAGTCTGCGGTGGAGATGGCAAGAAGTAATGAGCCTGAATTGCAGGGAGAGAGGTAAGAATCAGATGTTAAGAAAAGGCAAGTAAAGGAAGCACTTGAGCACACTCAAGTGTGCCTGATATAGCTGTGGAATATTTCAGTCCCTTAAGAGCATACTGGTGAAACTCCTAATATGCCTTGGGGTGACTTCAGTCTCAGGATATCTCCTGTTCTTATTTTCTATATTTGCCAATGCTGTGGTTGTTGCATTAGCAGATGCTTCTAGATAAACATGCCTATTTTTTGTGGCTAGCTGGGGGGAAACCTTTTTCCCTCTCATCAAGCATGAAGCAGCTGTGTACCAAGCTATTTGATCAATCTGGACAAAAACATAAAATCCAGCCCTCAAGAGCTCTTGCCTTGACAGCAGGCAGCATCACAAAATTACCATTTTTCCTTCTGACTGTTGGTAGAAAGTAAACAATACACTAATTCTTTTATAACTGGTATTCAGTTCTAGAAAGGAGTAATAAATTTCTTTTTACACAGAGTTACTTTCAAGCATGGGATAATTTAACCAATATTTGCCATTCACTTTAGCCTATTTAAGCAGAAATATTAGAAGTATATAAATGAAATAATCTTTAAGTCTACATTAGTTTAAATTAAATAATTTTTGGTACTTGGCATGTCATCAACAACAATATTGTGTTGACCAATTAAATAAAATTAGTTATTTAATGAATTTTTCATTTCCCAATGAAGGAATAAGACTCTAGGCTGGTCTTACTGGTAATGTGTGTGTAACAGATATGATAAGTAAGGCATTCATTATGAATTAAGTAATACTTATGGCTAGTAGTCCACACTATCTACTCTTTCTTATGGACATATTTTAAGTGCATAGATCAAATCATCTAAGAAACAATATTAAAGGAATCCTGGATGCCCAATACACTTAACAAGGGTATGTGGCTTATGGTTATATTTGAAAGTAAGTTTTCTCAATTCCTTTAATATATAATTTATATTTGCATTCTATTATATTGTACTGGTTTAGTTCTCCTCAGTGTGGACTTGAGTTCTCTGAGGAAATGTTTCATACCAATAGAGCTATAGTCTCTTGGTGACCTTTAACCCAAAGGGTTGTGTCCACCATCAAGATTGAAAATGCAGACCAGATAGCAAATGGAAGGAGTTTCTAGCTAACCAATAAACAGCCTTGCTGTGAACATCAGAATTGAGTTGTCCTCAAGGCACACATCCTGTATTATCTAGAATTATCAAGGAAAAGATGAATGCCTCAGCATCTGCATGGATTTTCTGTGCAAATATGGTGACTCCTACTTCCAGCAGGGTGCTCCAAGACAATTTTCTTCAAATTAACAAACAAGACATTCACCTGGAAAAGTTCAGCAGAGGATCTATCATAATAAAAACCAACAGGTACGCCTTCTATCACAATATGGAACATGTTTTGTTCAGAGCATTTTTCCAGATTGTGAGGAGGCCAGACCCAAAATCACCTAGTACTATAGAAGTAGAATGGTTTACACTTAATTGTTGTGCAAAATATGCTGGGCTATATAAATGAAGGAAAATCAGTTCCTCTGGAAAATTATGACATTTCTCTGGATTTAGAGCATCATGAAAAATTACCATGAGTGGCATTTTCTGTATCCAGACATGAATTTTATGTGCTGTCTGAGTGGCACTTGTATGACCAGATCATGAGATTTATCACTTGCTGAATAAACTGCCACATTCTTCCCATCAAAATGTACAACCATCCAGTGGGAGCCTTAAGCTTATGTAGAACCAGGCAAGCCACAAGGCATTTTCATCCTATCCAGAACTGCTGCAGAAAATTGCATCAAAAATCACAGAATTCTCATGATAGATTTCCAGCTAATATTCTCCAAGTAGTCACGACTCCTAGACAATAAAAGTGGAAATATGATGAAGTTTTGAGCCTAAGGGATACATGAATGTCCATTTGTATGTAAAATAAAAATATAAGCTTTCTACATGGCATTATAGTCTACTGTCTTTGTGCTTTCTTAGCACCTAGCTTTTTACTAAGCTTTCCTTCTGTAAAGGTGACTTGCATTTGCTCCAGATAAATTTTGTTGGCACTAGAAATTTTAAAACTAGAAGAGTTGTATAAGCAGAAAGCTTATTCTGTTCAAATTATGAGTTCATGTATAGTTTGAGGTTGGAAGGTAAGGGAAAACAAAAGTGAGGCCCCTTCACTTTGACAGGTGAATTCCAACAGCAGTTGGAAGGGGGAGATAAGATTAAAACCTCCACCATTCATGAAATGTTCCCTTTAGCTGAAATGGCCCTTATCTTTTGGCTTTAAAAGATAAACTTCTCTAACATAAACTGTAATTATAGGAAGTATTTCAGGCAATTGTCACAGTACAAAGGAACATTTTTCAATAATATGCATGGTAAATACTGTAGACATTAGCAGATTTAACTCTTCTGAGAGGTCCATACTTGCCCTGGTCACTGGCTGATGTCCAAGGGGAGAAGACATTTATTTTTAAAAATTATTGAGTATTTTTAATAATACTTTGCAAATACTTTGTAAATTTTTATAGTAAATCTTTTCCTTTTCCACCCCACAATGAGTTCTTCAGACATGTCTCATTTTTTATCTTCTACGCTAGTATATCTTCAACTCCTCTTCCTGTAGGCCTTCGTTATCTTATGCTGCTTGAAGCTAACGGTGACAGGTACTAAAGAATAAATTACCATAAGCCAGTGTTTATTTTTGTCATTTATATTGCTTAATGAATCTATTGAAAGCAAAATATTTATCATTTTACCTATCTTAATCAAAAATCAATAGGAATTTTTGCAAAAATAGGCTAGCAAAATTTGATTTTACCAATACTTGCCAGCTAGCTAATCTAATACCAGTGTATTGTATTTTGCATGTTAACATAATACATCTTGCAGGTTAATAATCAAGTTATTGTCATTTATTTCTCATGACCCATAAAACTAGGATTGACTAATATGTAGTTAGAATTTGATAGGCTAATAACAACAACAGTGATAATAATAATAATAATAATAATAATAAAGCCTGTATGACACATGCCCTGTTCTTTGACACATGTAGTAAGTGCAGGGTTTCTTGCTGTGGCCCAGGTTTTGCATTTAACCACTGGCTTATGGCACAGTAACACTGCAGAAGAGTACAGAAAATAAGGAGATGCTCAGTACAGAGCTGGGATTGTTTCAGCCCCTCTTCCAAGTGGTGGTACAGAACATTCCCACATGTGCCATTGCCCATATTGCAATCTGCCCGCTTCATCTGTTTTAATTGTGCCATGAGGAATTCTCAAAACAATGAGTCACAGGAATTAACAATTGAGTTATATCAAATGGTTTTGGATTATGTGTATAAGAGTAAAATCATTTTGTAAAATATCTCCTTTCAAAATTATGCAATATGTAGATGAATCAGAAGGACTTTAATCCAAACTGGAAAAAATAGACAGATAGATAGACTGATAGATAGATGGATAGATAGATAGATAGATAGATAATTCTTATGAAGAAATTTCTAATCAGTACAAGAATAATTCCAAGCATGAGTACAGTCTGTTAATTTCTTTTTATTGTTAATGAAGGATTTCCAGCTATTCACATTTTTCAGTACATGCAAAAAGAAATAAGAGATTTCTTATCAAATTAGATTACAGGCAATTCAATGATTTTTTTGCACGCTGACTGTACACAAGTCAGGAGGAAGGAGATTTTAAACAGCTTTAGGGGTCTTCACACAAAGTCATAATGCATATTTGGATGGAAAATTAGAACCCTCCCTTTCCTTTCCCTTTTCAAGACTTCTCTGTATCCTAAAAATCACGTAAACTCTACAAATCCAAACCAGCACAACTGTCCAAGTTATTAAGAAACTTTGTTAATTAAGAATTACTTTCCTACCCTTCTCTGGATTTCTTTGCTGACTGATTCATTTTCAATACACACATTCTGTTCTCTCCAGCTGCTTCACATGGTAGCTTTCACAGACTTATTTAGTATTGCTGAGGTTTCCTTACCTTGTGTTGACAAGGATTATAGCAGGCTGTGGCTGGAGACTGGTGTTCAATATATACCACAAGTTTGTACAAAGATCTGATCAGCAATACAGTTAGACTTGCTTAGAATTTCCTCACCCTAAAAAATAAATTACCCCTTCAAAACAACTGTGGATGATGTGAATGCCTTTGCTCTTAGTGGATGAGAAGTTCTTTTGACCGTATTTTTAAAAATCTTTTGGGGTTTTTGTTTGCAAAATAAAATTTTAAAAAAGAAACCTTACTTTAATTCTTTCAAAAATTACTATCTGCAGTATAAATTCACAGCCTTGTAAAGATGTTCATGTTCAAATAATTAATTTTTAAAGCATTTTAAACCAATTAGTTCCACATATTCTGTTTAATAGAAAAGGTTCATTTATTCTCCAGCACTTACTAGTTCACTGACATTATCAAGGTTGTTGGGAAAAAAAAATATTTCTTAGCAGCAGCCACAAAATGAGTAAAAACTGACATAAGTTCAAGTCCCAACCTTGTATTTCAAATAGTTGAGTGCACACACATGTCAACAGCTTTTGCTGGAACTACTCAGAAATTTCCATGTCCTAACTGAGTCCATGCATTGTGTGCAATTACCCACTAAAAGCCAGTGTGGTGGAGAAAGCACCTTATCAAAAGTGGAAACCAAGAGTCTGTCATAAACTAACACAGCCAGGAAGCTAAAACCTCTCTCAGCCCTTAATTCAAGCAGCTAGGAAGCAAGGAACACACCCAATGGAGCCATTAAATAAAGAAATTATATTTATATAACAATATAGCTGGATGGTGTTGCTTGTACATAATGTACACAAAGAAAGGGGTTTTGACTGCTTTTTGCAGTGAGTTGTATACTGTGAGAAGTCACTGCCATAAAAGAATATGAGTAACCTACCAGCCCTCTTGTACTGCTACTGAAGCCAAGTAGCATTTATAGTACATTCAGCATGTTTGAAAAGAGTACATGTGAATTTTCTTTTCTTGAAATGAAAGAATACATCTAGAAGTGCAATCACAATACAGTCTGCTTTAATCTACTTTTACAACCCTTTTTTGCAATACCTGTGCATGAAAGAGAGTGAGGCTATTAATCTGATGTTATTAGCTGGGAAGTAAAAGCTGTTGATGGCTACAATATTACTCTGGCAATAAGGAATTTTTCAATGATTTCTTTAACTACATTGTGTCTGAAAGGACATATCTGTGGTGTCATGGCCAAAACAGAGGATAGTGTTAAAGTACATGAGAAATACCCATCCATAAGAAAGTTATGCCCTGGAATCTTTATCAGGGACACAAGAAGTGAGGGGAAAAACACTAGAATGTGATGATTGTGACTTAGTGCTTTCATTAATTTATTGTAAAAAGTGAAATTATTAAGTGATTTTCATGTTCTCACATATACTTCAGCACAGGCAGATATCAAAACCACAAAAAACGTTCAGGCTTCTCTTTGAGAGGAGAAAAGCTCTATGAGAAAGAAACTGATCCCACATATCTTCATTTTCTGCTGGTATCTCAGAGCGATTTCATTTTATTCCTTAGCACCTTCCAGTGAAAATTCCTTTTTAAGGCTGATTCTGTAACGACTTTTAGCATAATCTACCCCTGGCTAATGTTCTTCTTCAGACCAGCTTCTTCTCTGTGTACTAATGATTTCCATGGGGAGAATGAGTTATGATTTTCAACCCAATGATGAGTCTTTTTTTTCTAAGTCATCTTATATACCAAAATTTTTACTTACCTGGTAACCCTGGTGGTAATACATTCTCATTTGATATCACAACATAGCTAAAGTGTAGGAGCTGCACTTCTGCTGATTAGAAGAGCATGTGGCTCAGTAGGGGCAGAGCACGAGTAGGAGAGTAGAGAGTGCTGCTGTCCTTCTAAGATGGGATACTGGAAGGAGCATAGAGCTGTTACAACCTTAAATTAAACGTATAAAATTACAGCCCTAAACCTACTCCCAGTTTTTGTTACATTCATGATATGACCTGTGTTTAATGTAGCTGTCTTTTTGGAGTGCTTGCACAGATTAAAAATAGGTTGAATGAGCAGGTGACTTAAAATAGATTACACAAAATAGAATAGAACAGATAAATGACTATGAAGCTCGCAGCAAAATATTGCCTAAAATCCATGAAATATTGCATAGTTAAGTTATAAACTCTCATTTGAGAAAAATACATTTGGGAGTGCTCCCAGTACCATAAAATGTTGTAACTACCTATGTGTGAATGATTTATAAAACCCACAGAAAAGAAAATATTTGGTTTTCAGAGGTTTTGCTCATAGTGCTGCACATTTTGGCACTCTGTCTTTTTTCTCTTCTCCCAGACAGTAAGAAACTTTGCTGTCATATCTATTGTAATAATTTGCAGTTCCCATTTGGTAAATTCAGATGCATCCGGAGTGGTCAGATAGCTCCATTAACTTCTCTCCTTGTGGAGACTTCTAAGGTGATGTGACTATTCCCAGTAAGAATAATAATAAGGGTATTATAAAACTTTAGTGTCATCATGTCCCTAACACTACCACCACGGAATCCAATCTGCATGTTAAACTATTTCTGGCTTCACTGCCACTGGCTATATTATCATCATTCCTATTTCATATACCTCAAGAATATGCTCTGCAGATTAGTGATAAAATTATCATGTGGCTCAGAGGGAAATACCAGGTAATTTTTCCAGCAACTTGCTGACTAGTTGCAAGGCCTGAAAATGAAGACTGGGCCCTCCCAGCAGCTCCAAGGGAAGAGAAACCCAGAAAAGTAGGTGTCCTTTGCTGACATCTTAAAAAGGACAAGAAGAAATGAAAGGATCTGTCCATAACAGCAAATGAAATAGAGCTCTGGTACTAACTCAAGCACAGGAATGTTGTCATCCATGCTTTTAGCACCCCAGCAGACTGGGAACCGCACTTTGAGATGAAGGGTAAGACAGCCTGAGACGAAGGGTAAGATAGCCTGGGGAAGCAACACTGAGTGTTTCGTTTCCCCTTAGGATATGCTAAGGACAGGACAGAAAACACTAGACCTGACCAACCTGTATTGCTCTTTCACAGAACTCATGCCACTGTCTTTAGCAGACATTAACTCCTTCAGATTGAGCCTGAGAGTGCTGCTGGTGCTGCTGTTCAAGGTTGCATCCAACCGCGTCATGGGTGATGCAGGAACATGCAGAGATTAGATCTGCTACCACACAGCATGCAGTGAAAGTGAGCCCAAAGCCAGGCCATGAAAATCATGCAAAAGCAAACTTTATTGTGGGAGCCCTCAGTATAACCAGTTACTCAGCTTACAAAAGAGAAGCTGGACGAATCCCTTGTCACTGTATGCATTTACTTGTTGATGAAAGAGACATCTGATGAAGGTATTTCACAATCAGGTAGCATGCAGTTTGAATTTAAACAAACTGGCCTAGAATATTTTGCAGTTTTCTAGAAAAAATAGTAAGGATAGGAAGAATAGTTTGGGATTTGAGATTTCTTTGCAGGACTGGGACATATATCATCAAAATTCCTTTTTTTTTTTTTTTTGATGGGCTGCAAAAGAGAAAGTCTAAAACCAACATGGTTTTCATAATTTTCTTTGAGAATGTAAAGGGGTTTGGTTTTGGTTTGGGGTTTGGGTTTTTTGGGTGGGGTTTTTTCCCCCCCTTAATAATGTATATATGTTCAGAAATACTCCATATTACTTTGCATTGTTGAGAAAGATGGAGGTTGTTACTACCTGTTTGGTGTCTGTCTTTACCTAGAGCTGAAAGACTGGGAAGGATGAACCCTGTTCTGCAGTAGAAAAATGTTTGTTCCAAGTGAATGGCCAATGAATCTATCTTTCAGCTTCAAATTGATGATCAGAAAAACAAACTACTCATCTGTTCAGTTTGGTAGCATTTTTAGAAATGTTTTTATCTACTGAATCCTGGGCAAGCTGCAATCATCTTGAAGTTTCTCACCAGAAACTGGTGGAACCTCTGTCTCACTCACAGTTTGCTGTGGCTCAGCTGTTCAATATTTTGAAGATCAGAATCTCCAAGTCTAATCAAAGTCCTTTGGCTACAAGAATTTCTGAGTGTAAGTTAATCTATTGAATACACAAATTCAGAAATGACAGCCTTAAGTTCTAAGAACCTGTTAAATTGATGGCCCCATCACTTACACATTCCAGTGCAAACCAGGCAGACTGTTGTGGTTTTACAGAGTTATGAATAAAACCTGTGCACAAGCAACTGATTTCACTTTGATTCACCCCTTTCCCACTTCCCATGTCCTGAGTCTTTTTCCTTTCCAACAAATGAGCCTCCAATATCAAAATGACTTTGAAAATTGAGCACACTTCACTCTACTTTATTCCTGAGAGAAATCAACAAATTAAAAACAACATATTTCACATCCAGCATACCAGAATGAAAAAAAGGAAAAATTTCAGTAAACTCCTAAAGAAAGCAAGCAAGCATACCTGTTCTTGCACTGAAATCCCCTATATTTCATTTTAAAAATTGGATAGAATGTATTGGTCAAAAAAAAAAAAAAAGTAAGTGTGAAAAGCAAGTGATCGGCATATTTAATATCTGTGTAAAATATGATACTCCAAGTTAATTCTAATCTTCTTATGAACCTTCCTATTTAAGGTACTTTACTATAAATAATAAAAAGACATTGCTCATATAATTTAAAATTAAGTAACATTGTGTATCCACAATATAGTATATTTGGTTCATTTCTATTTTGTCTGAAGACAGGTGCACACAGGAATAAGCTCTGCCCTCCCTTCAATGCTTCATCAGAACCTCTTTGTGAACAGCTGGTGCACAGAGCTGTTGGTGAAGGAGCAGGAGAGGGCAGACATCTGCTGTGCTGCACAAGCACAGAGCTTGCTCTTACAAATATCAGTTTTCCTACCACTGCAAGGAGCATAGATTTGTGTGGCCATCTGCCCATAGTTTTGGTCTGCAAACAAACCCTCAGTCTTCCATCTCCAATATACACTTGGAAAACTGAAATGAGTGACTCCACTCAAATGTCTCTAATATTAAATCATTTCCCACTCAGAATACTAAGATGTGGAAGAGTACTATCAAAGTTTAACATCAAGACATATCACAAGATGTTTAGCCCTCAGTTTGTTGATCTGATGTTACCAAAAAAGAAAAAAAAACCCAAGAAACAAAACAAAACAAACAAACAAAAAAAACCCCAAACCAACCAAACAACAACCAAAAAAAACCCCCCACTTTTTAAAGTGCTCAGGATTCAGAGAAATCATAAGGAAAGCTACTGAAGGCTACAGGTTACCTTTGGTTCAAAATGCCTAAATTTTTGCTGCTCTACTTGACATGTGTGTTCAGTGCTGAGGTGTGTCTAGGGCAATATGAAGTAGAGAGAAAGTGTAAATTTTACCCTTAGGTTTTATAAATTTGAGTGTTCTCACTTTATTTGTGCAACATAAATGCACACTAAAGTCATCATTGTTTCTTCCCTGTTTCTTCGAGAACTGCAATAAGCATTTTACCTTTTCTATTTTCTTCTACGTTCTTTCTAAGGTGCAAAATTTGAGCAATGTAAGAAATTACACTAGGAGTAACATGTACCAAAGCTCTCTTGCTAAGCAAAGATACAGTGTATGTGCCATGGAAAATCATTAAGCAAAGGTAGATTAAGGAACTGATGTTATAGAAAGTTGATTTGTACAAAGTCCCTGGAAAATTTTATCATCATAAAGTTGGGTTAGTGGATTTAAAGAAGTTAGGAAAAACTGGTGCATTCTTTTTGTTAAAGCAATTTACTATGTTATGAATCTCAGGGAAAACATTTGAGATAAATTAAAGTCAATACCACTTGAGTGAAGGATGATTCTTGCAATGTCAGGTTGTGCTGACACTATAAGGTGAGCAGTCCTTGCACAGCTTTCCTATTTTCAGATTCTACACACCCACATAGAGACAAGAGTCTGATTTTCATGTGTTTCAGGCACATGTTGAAACATATTTAGTTTCAGCCAGCCTTGAGGCAAATCAGTGGAAAGGAAGAAAAAAAAACAGGCAAAGTAGCACAGATATGGAATATCAATAAAAGGAATTCAAGGATAAAGCCTTAAACTAATCAGTTTAGAGAGAATAAATATTTTAATAAAAAATAAACAAATTTTTATTGTATTTTATTCATAAATCTGACTATGTATAGTTATGCAGAAGGACAAGGGAGATAAATAATCCATACTTAAATCAAAGCCATGGACTCATGGGATATCTGGGTGCATTTCATTGCAAATAATCAATTTCTTTTTTCATAATATCCTCAGTTTTTAGAAAATTAGATAATCTGAGAAATAAAGAAGACTCAAAAACTTTTATAACTCTAACTTGCTTTCTTGGATGAAGGTCATGTAAAAGTCTCAAAAGAAGTGCTGAATTTTAAGCAATTTTAGCACAACAAGATGAGCTAATTAAAAATAATGGAATTAAAAGATTGAATATGGGAGGAATAAAATCTGAGCAGGTCTTTCAGTCATTGTTATTAAACTAGTGGAGGATTTCTTGGGAGAAGTCATATACTTCTTCAAAAAGAATCCAATACCACACCTCTCACTCTGCAGGACAGTTTAGAAATTGGTACTGACCTCCTGCCACAGCAGATGACAATCAAGAAGGCAGGCAAAAATCTGTTTTTCTCCTCTGAAATACAGAACCTCACACATTAAAGTGCTTCCTTGCACTACACCCAGTCAGCAGATAATAAGCTCAATAAGAATTAGAGATAAGAATGATGCATGAATGCTCATCTGTATCTCCCCTTCATCCACAAAATCCATTTCACCCTCAGTATGGGCACATTGCATATAGTAAAATTCCAAACTTAAGCACACACAGGTTCTTCCTTGCTTTTTTAGCCTTCTTTGTTCACGTATTTCTGCCAGGCCCAAAGCATTCTCACTCACGGGAATTATTTTAAGTTTGCCTAAATTCCATTTCTATTACTAGCCTCTTGATTCCCAACTGAAGAACAAGGATTATTAAATCCTGTAAAGTTAAGGACTTCTCCATGGTACCACAGGAAGGTATAAACCTGCACATATCTGCCCACCTGTTCTTCTTAAGCTCACCATTAACCTGATACTTGCATTAGCAAAAGATCTGAAGGACAAAGAAAAAAAAAAATTTGGTTGGATAGGGACATTGCAGTGAGATTTAGGTTACCTCAGACACAGACAGGTTATTAAGACATCAGGTTTTAAAAGCAGTTGTGGGAGAGAACCTCATGTTGTGAAGGTATCAACATTTTCCTAGACTCAGATTTCTTAGAGTCTGTCCTGTCTCTTTGTGAATTCTATTAAGAATTTAATCAGTTCCCCAGGGGCCTCATGGTCCATGGCAGAATCTCAGTGTAACTGTCAGAAGTATCAGGCAGTACATAAACTGACACTAAGGACCCACAAGCTTTAGGGATTCTCAAATGCACATAAGGAGACTCAAGACTTTCAGCATGAACATAATGTACCAGCTGCAGTTTGTCAACATCTTCTTTACATCTTATTTGAATATCTCTGTCATGACCAAACATGGCCTTGGTGTTGTTTTGGACTTGGAGTATTTTATGATAATTGTTTTTTTGGTAAACCTCTTCCACTTCTGGCATCTCTTACTCCTTTCCCAACCACTCTTCTCAGACGGCATAAGATAATGATAACATTCTGGACAAAAATTCAGTCTACTTGGTCAGTGTCCCTTTCAATTGGTCCTTCAGGATTAATGGGAAGAAAATCTCCCATTTTAGTGTAGAATCCTAGAATGGTTTGGGTTGGAAAGGAACTTAATGGTCATCTAGTTCCAACCTCCCTTCTTTTTCCCCACCACAGGCAGCGATGCAACCAACTAGATTAGGTTGCTTAGAGCCCCATTCCACTTGGCCTTGAACACTTACAGGAACAGTGCATCCACAACTTCTCTAGGCAGCCTGTTCCAGTGCCTCACCCCACTCTGAGCAGAATACATTTTCAGGTTTTGCTCCTGTTATGGACGGTTGGGGAAAATGAAAAGCAAAAATCATGACACTTTAGAAAATGACAGGCTTGTTGTAGTGGTAGTAAGTCCTTTGGAGAGTACTTTGGGCTTAGATTTAGGGTGTGGGAAGGACTCTGTGCAATGGATCTTCTTGAAGCCATAAGGAACTTGAAGAAAAGTTTTGGACTCTGTTAGTAAGTGGTCCAAAACCAAATTCATACCTAATCTTCGCAGTTAGAAAACCACTGAGATACAAAAAAGTTTTTGAGGCTAGTGATTTAGAAGTGTGTGGAGGTCGGGCAGGCTATGCCTGCAAGTTACAGTAGCAAGAGGCCTGCCGGGGAGCTGAGACAGCCTGTGCTGTCTCAGTCAGGGTGACAAGAAGATAAGAGAGGGAGCCCCTGCAGCAGATTATGCACCAGCACAGAAGATCATTGGCCGGAGCACTCCCCTGCCCCTTTCTCCCTCATATGGAGTGAGTTCTAGAGACTTCTCCTTTGTTCCCCTCTTGAGTTGTGTGTCACTGTGTAGTAATGCAATATTCACACCTCCATGTGCTCCCTTTGTTTCCCTACTCGGTGTACCATTGGTTCATTTTAAAATATGCTCTGCTGTACCTGAAAACCTATTGGTGTGTAACCCTCCTGCCAATCTTCCCTTCGTCCTCCTGGGACCGGCTCAGAGAGAGCCAGCCCCTGCCCTCTCTCTCCTTCCCCTTAAAAGGCAGAGCCTGGATCAGCTCGAGGTCTTCCATCTCTGGGCTGCTAACATCTCCTACCTGCCTTGTCTGCCTTCCCCCTTCTCCTTCCCTGCACCCCTTTTCCCCGTTACCCCGAATAAACCTCTCTAGCAGAACAGAGATGGAGTCCAGTTCTTCCTTCATCTCACTATATTCCTGCTTGAATTGATGTGGTTGGAAGACTGACGCCATGCCGCAGAACCTCGGGGGCTGCCTGTCCCAGATCCGGTGAGATTAAACGGACCAGGGACCCCGGTCCGGGGGGGAGCCGGCCCGTGCAGCCCTCCCAGACCGTGTTACATCATCACTGGTTGATTTGAATTTTGTACCGTCCCCTTTTATGTGACCATTGGTTGGTGTTCCTGTCCCTCTTCCCTACGGCCTTCCCGGTTGGCCTGCATGCCAAACCACTCCCTTCTCTCCTTCCCCTTAAAACCCCTTGTCACTAGTTGTTCGGGGCTTTGTTGCCACCGACAGCTCACAGCCTCCAGACCTCCAGGCCCCTTGTCCGTCCCCGCCTTTCCGCCCCCGTCTCTCCATCCCCCGGACCTTCCCCAAATGAGCCTACAATAAACCTCTGGAGAACCGCAGACTGCCTGCTGTGTGTCCTTTTGCTGCCCGCGCCTCCTCGCCTCCTGCCCTGATCCACCAGGCACAGCATGCTGCATACAACAGAAGTACATAATTTTCCTGCATTGTGTATGTTGCCAGAAACGTCAGGTCAGGAAAAAGTTCCATAAACTTTCTGCATGAGTCTGCTTTTTCAGACTCACCGGTGAAAAGATCTACATGGCTCTTTCCTGATTGTCTGACACACATGGAATTGGATTAAATGGTGTGACTATTGTAGTGTTTGTAGGAAATACAGATGAAAAAGAAAAAAAAGAGTTAGTAAAATATCTTGCAAGATCTCATCAAATGGTAAATCAGGAGGTTATTGTGTTGTTCCTCTATACACTACCACTATAAATCTTTTGGTTTAGTGTAACATATATCAATAAAAAACTATCTCAAGAACACCATCTGAGTAATCTGAGTAGGAAGCTGAAAAGGAGATGTCAGCTAGAGAGTTTTGTCTCAAAATTGGGTCTTTTGTGGATTCTTACTGAATTCTACTATTTTTTTTCTCCACACACAGATATTACAGCTAGAAGCTCACTTCATCGCAATGGAGAAAATAAGGGCTTAAAACCTACCGCTGTTCCTGGACTGAAATCCAAGACCCTTCTTCTTCCTAAGTACTTTGTTTATTATCTAGGTTTTTAGTTCTTTCTTTCTAAATTCCTGATTCTCAGCTTTATGCACAATGGATGTCTCAGCAGATAGGCCTGTAAATATTTCCAATTCAGTACATCCTATACACTCATTTCTTGAGCAATAAACTAAGAACATTTTGTGTGGTGAGAAATGTGCACTTCATTATCGTGAGATAAAGGAAACTGAATTCTGGCATAGGAGGAACTAAACATTGAATACAGATAAAAGATACAGATACAGTTTACTCCTTCATTTGTATTTTAAAAGAATATAGAACTTTAAATCCTGCGAAGCTTGATAAGGGAGCTATCCAAAATAAGTCTATGATTGATTGCAGATTGATATAGATTATAAACTTGGAAGTGAGCTAGACATTATATATTTTCTCTTCAAATATGGTACCTTGCCTTTGCCAATAGCCCTGCTGACATTCTCTTTGCCCTTTAGCCACATTTGCTTTTGGCTGCTGTCATGTTTTTCCTGCCCAGTTTGTTTAAGAGGAGTGGGGGTTGCCTGGATTTTGCATACAGACCAGCATCATCCAGGCAGCCAGCACAAGTTTTTTATCTGAGTATCACCTGCTCCCACTGTGAGCTCTGTCCAGCTGCAGACTCCATATAAGAGAAAATGTATGCTTTAAATACCAATCATCATAATGGTAATGGTGTATTCAGTACATAATGGTGTATTCAGTACACTGTGAGGAATTACCATCAACCAGATTGTTCCTTTATGCTTGTCCAGTCAATAAAATTTAAATAGTATCTAGTTAAAATACAATACTAGTCCACAAAATTCTAGGTAGGAAATACATCAGATTCAAATTATCTGTTTGTTCTCTGGCAAAGAAATATCTATAAATCCTAGAGCATATCTGCATATTAGCCTGCACTTTTATGTCTTCTACTTTGAAGAAACATGAGAAAGTTCAACCTTGTTTACAGAACAGCTACACTTAGAGATACTGAATAAAATTCCAATTCTTTACACTCACATGCCGGAAGACAGTTGAGAGATTTCCCTATTGATTCTTGGAAGGTTAAAATCACTTTTGAAACACACCATTTATCCCCAAATAAAAGAGTAGTAGGTCAGCATGTAATAAATATGAACCACAGTGTTTACAGTTTACCAGGTATTTTTCCTTTATTGTCTATGAATATTGGTACACTTCCAGATTTCTGAACTATTGTGTCCCAATAATGTTCCTTGTTCCAATAGTGTTTCTTTTGCCTGTTAAAGCAAAAGAAAAGGCAATATTTACACAAATGATGTGCAAATATTATGCACATCCTGTGATTGCATGATGAATTATTGAAGGATACTTTCACAAATATTCCTCATTAAATGTTAATCTTGTTGATTTTAAAATACAAATAAATTTGAATTTAATGTCATCACAACATTAAGGCTTTCAGAGACAGACCATAATAACCATATGGATACAAAATGAAGACTGGAATTTTGAGAACAAATTATTACTTGGGAGTCCAGTTAAACTGCAAAGCAGCTGCATCCTATCTCCCATATGCTGTATGTACTGGTATTTCACTACTAGTGAATATGTTGCCATAGTATTCTTTTCTGCTTTGAAGTCTGGATTTGCTCTGCAATGCACCTGCTTTGAATTATATTGATCACTAAAAGTCATTCTAGAATGAAGCATAAGAGAATCACATCAGTGATATGTTTATTCACAATATCCATCATTATAAAATAAAATAATATATTGCACTAGGAGGATTTCTTATGTATATATAATTCATAAATATACATTTCTTATGCATATATAATTCATAAATATTTACTGAAGTGGAGCACCTAGAAACCAGAGTTTCAGCCCCTGCATGTAATAGAAGGCCTCCTAAAGATCTTGAATCAGAAAAAGTGAAAACTGAGGAGACAAAAAAAAAAAAGGAAATTAATAAGACAAAAATGGCCAATGTAAAAATGATCAATCTATTAAGTAGACACCCAGGCAGTGTAATAGGTTCATTGTCATTTTCTGGTCATATGAAAACATAATTTTGTTAACAAAACAGAATTTCCAAATTCTTTGCTCATCCACTTTCCTAAGCACATTCATTTACACATTTGAAATGTCTCCTTGAAGCTGGATGCAAAGTCACAGTTAGTCAGTAATATTGTCAGAGAGGGGCAATGCTTTCTGATGCATAATTTACAATATTGCTGATGCATATTTTTTTCATTCCTCCATACTGGAATGAAAGACCATGCAATCTAATCCTGGAATATCCAGACAAGGTCTCATATCTTGAACTACACTACCATGACATTTTTCTTTTTCCTTTTTCCTTTTTCCTTTTTCCATTTTCCTTTTTCCTTTTTCCTTTTTCCTTTTTATTTTCTTTTTTTTTTAATTAATACACTATTCAGAGAACCCTTGAACTTATTCAGAATTCAGATCTACTTTAAATATTATTAAATATTCTTGCTGAATTAAAGCTATCTAGCCTATTTGATTTAATCAATTAAGATTTTGAAGTGTATCCTAACTCTGAGCACAAAGAGACAACACTCATAAATCAGTAGACAGTCTAAATTAATTTCCACAGGTAGCACTCTGCCAATAGCAAATATAACTACCTTTTTGTTGTACAGAGTGGAAGATCAGAAAGTTGCTGCTAAAATTAGTGAGAGAAAGAAAAATGAGTATATATGATAAAACTATTAGAATGCTTGCAAATGTTCCAAAGCTGCATTCCACTTGTGAATTACACTTTTAGGGATCTTCATGTTCTATATGTATAATTATCCGTCACATCAAGATTACCTCTGTTCTATTTCTGATTGAATTGTCAATTCAATACTAATGAAGCAATGTCTTCAGAGCCACTGACTGTAAAGGACAATTTTAGATACAACCAGATCTACATGTTACTGAATCAGTAAATGTACCAGGAACAACACAAGGGATTCCTTTAGTCTTCCAAATAGTAGCAGGTAGAAGATAAGAAGATGAAAAACAAAGTATAAATGAAAATTTAAATTGGTAACAGAAAACCAGTTTCAAAAACTCAAGAAGCTCAGATTTATGGTGAGGTGAAATAAATGGTATTTTTCATCCTTCCTTCTCAAGCATCAACCAGCATAATACATGGATATACCACATGGATCATGTCTGTGTGGCCTTTCCATCCAAATTAAGTTTCTACCCTGCCTTCCTTTGCTTAACTCAAATACTTTTTAAATCAGTTTAAGGTTTCTATGAACTTCAATATTCCATGTGACCATTTGAATTGTCACATGGAATATTGACTCATAGGAAATCACAGAGTGATGTCCTGTGGCTAGCACAGGTCCTTCCCGTGAGAACATTTTGCTACGTTTCATAAACAAAGATAAAGTTTGGATGTTTTGCAAACAACATCTCCGGATTAGGTCAGTTCGGGCTTGGCCAATTGGGCCTAGGGGGAGGTCTCGGGCTGACCAATCTGGGTGACCTCTGAAGACTCTATATGTATGGAAATCAAAATAATAAAGACACCTTCTCTCTTTCCTTGTCTGAGAACCTGGGTCATTTCTCAGCTAGCGGCTCAACAGCGACATCGTCCAAACTCCAAATCAGAGAAGAGATAACTTTGACATAAAATCAGAATATATTCATGGGTGGAGGTTCCACAACCAATATGGGAAAACTTATTAACTTTTTCGATTCAAGGTATAATTTTAGGAATTTTAAAAAAGGTTTAGAAGTTGCAAAAAAATTTTAATTAAATTCAAGATAAAGAAAATCCTGAATCGGGAAAGGAATTGAATTGTGCCCTTGCTGGCTGTTCCTGTTTCTCAGTCTTACCCAAGTTAGAACATACATATATATGTATAATATATTTATAAATATTGTATATACATATATATACATTTTCTTGCCCCCACAGTCACCATTCAAACAATTACCCATGCGATTCTTATTGCTCAATTTGTCTAAAAATGACTTGCAGTTGATGTGCTGTGTTGAACTGAGGTGGATTTGAAGAAGTGCTTGCATATTTTAGGGGGAAGTTGGTAGAAAACATTGTTGGAATACAGAGATATGAACTCCAGGACCAGAATGGGCTGATTGAAAAAGATTTATTGAATGTTTTCTTTACAAGTGAGAAAGAATTTTGCAAAATGGTGATATGAAATTACCAAATAATGGCAATGTTTTTACAACCACTCTGTGTTCTCCCCGGGGAAGTACAAAAAAGCACTAAGCAGTGCAATATTTTGGAGGAACTATTTAATATTTTTATTTGCTTTTCATACTTGTAGATTACAGCAAACTGAAAATTTACTTGAGGTGTAAATGTAGCACTTGAAATTATTATTTTTATTAACCACAATTATTTTTACTATTTTGCCTAACTGTAAATAGCAATTTTTGTGGGTCTTTTTTCTCAAAATGAAATTTGATTTGAAACTCTGAATTTTTACGCAGATGCATGGTCTTAATTAATATGTAGCTAAGTACTTTATTCTCACCTTAAAATAGGTAGTTCAGAATATGTATTCAATAAACTTTTTCTTTACATATGTAGGACATATGTATGGACATAATCTAAAAAGAGAAATTGCAAACATAGGACAGGAATTATTTACAGGTGTAATTAATGATCTGGAGGAACTCTTGTATGAGAAATCACTGTGAATATCAAAGGCAACATTTTCAAAACTTGTGGGTCATATTTGTATAAGTAATATTTGCCATTTTAAAATCTTAAATATTTGTACTGTGGGCACAGGAACTGTGAAGAAGACTACCAGGCAGATGAGCTGAGAATTTTTTTTTCTCATATCTTAGAAATCTGCACAATATGTCGCAGAAGCTTTACTTCATTCTTGAATTATCCAATATCCTAAAGGCTGGAAAACTGGATACTCTATAAAGATATAAAATGGAAATGAATGCAGATCTGACATGCTAAATTTCCTATTAATTTGTAACAAAAAAAAGCTTCCTCTCTGACTCTTTTTTAAAAGAAAAACATTAATATTCTTCCTAAAAGACCAGTGTAAATACTACAAGGCATGATGAGAGAGTCCGAAGCTGAAAATCCACATCTGACAAAATAAAAGGATTCTGATTTTTATAAAAAGGAAGAAAAGTCTAGTGTTGAGTTAAACTTTGCAGACGTTACCTAAAAAAGCCTCAAGGAAAGCAAGATTTAAAATACTTATGGAGTATTAGCTAGCTGTGTGAGGCTGCAGCAAGGAAGAACTGTTTCCGTTACCTATATTGATTTCATCTCTCATTTTGCTCCATGCTATATTGCAGAACTTTTTAAATTATCATTAGACATATTTCAATCCCACGAAAATCATGAGGGGAGTCCTCTTGAAAGCCATTTCAAGGCTCCTGAAGGAGTAGAAAATTGTTGAGATCACTGTAAGTCTGGCAGCATTAAATGCCAGTATATTCTGTGCAGTATTCGAGGACCATAGTCAGTACAAGAGAGGAGCAATCATTTTGCTTTACTTGTGTTTTTTAGATCACATCCAGAATGTTGCATCCCGTTTGGGGACCCCAATACTTGGAAGATTTTGATCAGCTGGAGCAGGTTGAGCAGAGGGCCACCAAGATAGCTGGGTCTGGATCACCTTTGTGCTGTGAGGAGGGGCTGAGGGAGCTGAGCTTGTTCCATCTGCAAAAGGATCACTGCAGGGAGCCTAACAGGAGCTTTGGTACCTGTGAGGGCTGAGAAGAAGTTTGCTGAAGCAAGACTTCTTTGCTAAGGTTCAGAGCTGAAATATGAAACAATGGTCATAAATTTACATGAGAGAGGTTCTGACTCAATATAAGAAAAATTATGAGGGTAATAACTAAAAACGGTTGCCTGAGAGGTTGCAGGTTTCCAAATCCAACCATACAAAACCCTGAGGCATCTGGTCTGAGTTCAGTGTGGACTGCTTTGAGCATGACTAGATTACAGACCTCCCAAAGTCCTTTGCAATCTGAGCAACTCAGCAATTCAGTGATTTTAATGGCCTCAGCCACTATGAGAGTCCATAAGCTGTTAGACTAAATACTTAGTGGCTTCACAACTTCTAATGAATCATGCAATGCACAGACCAGTGATGTTCAGGTTTTGGCTCCCTTCTCTGAGAGAGAAGCGTTCCTCCAGCAAAGAACATGCAATTAATCCCATGATGGGATTCACATTTTCCCAACTAGCTCGTAACACAAAGAACTTTTAAGTGTCATCTGTTGCAGAGCTAGTGCTGAAAAGCTGCCTGCCCTGTTCTACTCTTAAGTCTCAATGTTGTATTTTTCCTAGACAGATGCCAAATTGATAAAAATCTGATTTTTCTGCACAGCTGTTCCAATTGAATCCTCATTGCTACAACCACATTAAGAAACAAAGAGAGGTATTATGGTTGGAAGATTTTTTTTTTCCTACTTAATAGCCAGATTGTTGGTGTGAAGGTCTCTAGTCTTTGTTTTGGCTTCTACTTGCAATCTGGGCTTTGACATCTGCTAATTGCTAGCTTCTAAGGGAATTTAGTTTAAAATATACTGTATATACAAGGCCAAATTCACTGTGTCACAAAGGCGAGATTGTTTTCTTTCTCCTGTTTTGTATTTACAGCTAAAGCAAATTGGAAGGAAACTGGTAACTATCATGAGCTGGAGAGTAAGAACAACAATAGATATAATCAAATAAAACTTTGCTAATGGATCCAGTTGCAAAAGATGATTTGGCAGATGCTGTCTCAGAGCATCTACACAAGCCTCTTTTGATCCCAAATTTTGGACTGTGTATGGACTAAAAAAGCCATAAAAAACAAACTTTAAAAAACTTTTAAACTTTACTTTTAAAGTTTAAAACTGTACTACATCCAGCACCCTGCAGCCAAAGGCACACAGGAAGTACACCAGATGCAGCTTAAACATGAGTATTCTGGAGCTACTCATGGTATATTTAAGGACTGTTCATCAGGGTGCAGGGGAGTTCCTGGGAGTTAAATGAAAGATAGACTGAAAAGGATGCCTTACCTGCTGAAACTTGAGTTCAGCTCCCTGAGTTTCTCCTGCAGCAGCACAGCTGATGAAATCATCAGACCTCAAAGCAGAGAGAGATGATTTTTCCTAGAAACTTACCCGACTGTGAGAGGAGGAGGCAAACAGGCAGACCCTCGTGACTCCTAATGAGTTTTTGCATTTTGTGCATGCAGATTTGGTTCCTCTTTCTCTCCTTAAATCAGAGGAGTAGCCCATAGCCTACCCCGCAGAGGTGCTTTTGTAATTGGCTATAAGTGGAACAGAAGTGAAGAGCTCTGTGAATGCCAAAAGCATGATTGTTGTCCCACCCACAAAAATGTTAATCTGAAGTCACTGGAGTCTCTGGTGTAGAACTTCTATGAGCAAGAGCTATACCAAACTGCAATAATCAATATTGCCTGGAGTATCTAGGAGGTTACAGACAGCTGCAGGGGACAAGTTTGCTTACTGCAATTTTTTGTTTCACTTATTTGAATGTACTTTTTCACTGGAGTGTTGTGCCCAATGTGACAGAGGTCTTATACAGAGCCCTGCAATTCTTAAATGCTTTTTCGGTCTAATGCACTAAAAAGGGGAAATTCTCACCTCAGCAACCCTGTTCCACTTTGAAGAACAGACACTCTGGGGTCACCCTCAGCTCTTGGCTTTTCCCCCTCATGGTACAGCTGCCCCTTCCTTCATTATAACAATAGGGAATGAAAACTTTCAATTCTAAAATTAGTCCCAGTTCCCAACATTAATTTCAACAAGTTTTAAGATAGTGTTAGACAAACAACACTGGTTTACTTCACTCAGTTGTTACTTACTCTGTCATTGGATCTCATTTAGTTTATTTAGTTTATGTTCAGTCTTGGTAAACAAGATATTTCAGAAAAGACAAGTGGTTCTTCTGAGGGAGAAACTTTTTATTGTTGCATAATGATTTATATTATGGTGACTGTTCATCTTACCTCAGGAAAAAAAAATGGTGGTGGAGTCACCTCTTTACCTCTTTCAGCATTTTAGTTTGTCAGCATTGCATATGTCATTAACATCATTTAACTCTGATTTAGAATCATGTGGTTTCACTTTCCAGAAGTGTCCTCTAAGAGAGAAAATGGGCTTGCTATCTCTATTTCCCTTCTTTAAGAAAACAAACAACTAAAGAGTGAAAAAAAAAATAGTTAATCTCTTGAATATATCTTGAAGATAAAACTTATTCTGAGTTAAGTAAATGTTATCATTTCAACTCTAATGCATTTGTAAAAGCAGTGACCTATTAGAAAAATTAAACCTGGTAATGTTATGACTCATGGAAAAACCCTCTAAAATTTAATTAACAAAACAAGTATTTTCTCCAAATTTTAACCATTTCAAAATGAGTACAATATTATCCCAATTATCAAGGTTGGCAAGATACTCATAAGGCTGAACATTGGTTATGATTCTTTGGAAATTCTATGGCCTTTTAAAACAATCTGAATTACAGAATAGTTTTTCTGCTAATTTTAATGACAGCATATCCTGACACTTCATTAAAACACCACAGAACCTACTGCTGGCTTCATTACATTAAATTTCATAGAACTTCTCCATAAGGTTTTTGTCATATCTTGTTAGGACCCATATTGTTGCAGTCGCCCTGGCACACTTGAACCTCCCTGACACATGGGCAGACAGTGACCCAGGGACAGAGTCTTGGGAGTGAAAGAAGCTGCCTTGCCCCCAGAGAGACATGAATTCATTCAGACTGCCAGTGATTGGTTCCACTCCTCTCCCCTCCCCTGTTCCATTTATGGTTATGTTCTAGATCCTTCGCCTTTGTCTGTACCCCTGTTGTTCCTTGATTTGTGGCTTGAAAGAGTTATCCCTCCTTCCCGTATACCTGATTGTATAAAACTGATGTCACTCCCCAATTCCACTGCCCTCATTGGTTCCCTCGAGTTTCTCCACCCTTCTACCTCCTCCCTTAAAACCTGGCACCCGGAGAGATTCGGGGCCATTTGGTCACTGTTTCCAATCCCCTCCGTCCCGTTACTCCTCCCCTCTACTTCCCAATAAACTCTCTGGAACACTGACCAAACGGACTGCATTTCTTGCTGTGACGTGAACTGGTCTTCAAGCGCTCCGCCCTCCTCAGGAACTCCACCTGTCCTGCACTGCCCATTGGGCAGTGGTCCCCCGCCTCTCAGGACTCAGCCCCCTGGGGGGCAGAGTACCTCCCGTTCCACACCATATCTTGTTAGGATCTGGTTAAGAAGAGTCTTGTATTCCCATTTGTTCATATGCACCTGCTGGAAAAGAACTGATGGTGTCACCAGGTGCTGTAATTGAGAGTAAATGTAAGATATTGTTTGTTGGTTTTGCAGTGGAATTGTCTTGAATTTGAAATTCAGTTTTTTCTGATATACACATTCTGTAGTCAATTTTGCAGCATTGTTTTTGCAGAAATATTAATGAATGGGATGTCTGGAAGGTTATGCATAACATAAATCACTCCCTATAGACGTGATAGCATGGACTATCTTGCACATGCATTTCTCTCCACTCCCCCCAGTGGAGACAGCTAAGCTTTGTTCTTTGTGGAGGTTCACCGGTCCGAACCGGCCGGCCCGGAGCCCAGGGCTCCAGTTGTCAACGTGGCGCAGCTCCCCAAAGGGGATGCAGCTTCGTCCGAAGACTCCGAGGACGAAGTGTAACCTCCCGCACCCCGCCCCCTGAAAGTTCTCTCTTTGTTTATTGGTTAGAAGTTTAGTTACCCCGCCCCTGTTACCGCCCCAGCTGCCACCCCTATCTAGAATGTTCTGTTTCCCTCGCTCCCTCATTGGTTGGATTGTATCCCTCCCCTGGTTTTGTATCATTTGCTACCCTGCTTGTCCGTTAAGGCTGTACCCGAGCTGATTGGCTCTGCCCCTGCTGACCCTCCCCTGGAAACGCCGTACCCCCCTTTAAAACCCCCAACTGCCGTTGCTCTGGGCCGTTTGTGCCTCGTGGGTTCTGACAGCCAGACCTCACGTCCATGGACAGCCTGAGAGCCTCCAGGGTGCCTGCTTCCCTGCTCTCCTGTTAATAAAGCACCTTGGAACTCTCGCCCTCTGTGGTTCTTTGCCTCTCGGGGACTGGAAGCTGACTCGACTCCCCGCCACCGGGCCTGACCCTCTGCCACAAGGCGGCCTACTCCTCCTCTCCCCATACGGGGAATCAGGCGGTGCCCCCGGGGGCCGACTGGACTAGTCCGGAGGGACGGAGCCGGAGCCGAGTGGGCTGAAGGCCGAGCCCAGCTCCTGCAACAGTTCTTATTATAAATTATATTAATTATATAATTTATATATTATGTACTTCATAAAATTATACACATTTTTAATGGGCAATATGTGTACCAGTACTGACAAACAACAGGGAGAATTTTTGGCAGACTTAATATACGGGCTATTGTTCCTGTTGCTAAAAGATCAATTGTTGTCTTCCTAATAATCCTCTTTTATACATCATCAATTACTATATCTAGATCATTTTTGTACTAGGTAAACTGAACTAATCAGATCTAATTGCCCATCTGTTCTTAAGACAAAAATAACACTTTCTACAACAAATATGCATGATGTAAAAATATCTAGATTAAATTTAACTTGTAGGTGAGAAAATGTATTTCAGAAAAAAAGCAGGTGGGCCCCATCTTGTAATTTATGTCAACTTTATTTTTTTTTGCACTAATAATGGAGGATTTTTTGGCAACTTTTCCTAAAGAGTGATGATCCAAATGGGGGTTTTAACCACTGAACTAAGACTTGTTCCTTATTTATTTCCATCATATATACAGGGTGCTATTCTGGATCTAGTGGCAAAAGAGGGATTTTTGTCAATAGCTTCACCAGTTCCAGGGTTTAACTTATAAGTTACAACTAAACTACCTCTATTCTTCAACAAAATAGATGATAATTCTATGTATGTGTCACATATTTTCATATCTTCATTTATCTCTATTTAGTGGGTTCACAGGTAGACAACCATTTATTTTCTAGATATGAAGTTTTCAAAGTGAGTTTGCAAGAAATGTTTGATTACAACAAAATAACTCTACAATTGTTCTAGACTAAACTAATTTCATATGATAACATAATTTTGTATTATACTATTTTAATTTCTTAAGCCTCTGACAATGGCTGAGTTTTATTTCTAAGTTGTTAGGAGCCCATAAAGAACTTCCAGTGCTGTTCAGGGAAGCTGTGGATTCCCTGGAAGATTTTTAGACCAGTTTGGATGGGTCTCTGACCAACTTGGTTTAGTGGAAAATGTCCCCACCGCTGGCAGGGAGGATGGAACTAGATCATCTTTACAGCCCCTTCCAACCCAGGCCATTCTATGATTCTATGTTGTAACTTTGTTTTCCTCTTAATGAAAGAGAAAAACATTAAAATTTCGAATCTGTGTATAAAAACATCAGCAAGAAGGTGCAATGGTATAGAACCTCTATTATCAGGGTTGCGCTGGCTGACTAGAACTGTTGCTAGTCTGCAGAGGAGGGGAGCAGTCATTTTCTTACAGCCATACTGTATTTGCTGATGGTGAAGGAGGGCTAAGATAGCTTTTGCTTCTCCCAGTAATTCCACTGCAAGTGAGAGCAAAGTCCTTAAGACAGTGTCTTGTGAAAAGTTACCCAGAAGCACATTGCCTATGTACTTCTTATCCATATGGTCATGTACTGCTTAACTAAATACTGTAATGAAAATTTTCCCTCTCATTTTTTATCTTCTTGTGTTAGGAAAACCTGACTTAGAGCTTATTGATCTTTGAAAAAGATTAGGGCTTGTTGAGCTTGTGATTTTCTTTTCATGTATGTGCATGAGGCATTTAGACCCAACTATACCATCCTGTTTTAACTCATCTTCAGGAGACTATAGTACTCAGAAGTTGTTCAAACCCACGAATTTATAACAGTTACTGGAGATTATGGACATTGGAGAATGATGTACAAAAGATATTTAATGGAAATAGTTGTGAGGAATGTTCCCGGACATTGGAACTTGATAATACACACTGTTAAACTGTTAAAACAATCCCTTCAACAGTTTTCAGCCAGACCAAATAGTGGTCTTTGAAATAATTTCAAGGCACAGTGTTGGAACGAGCACACACCAAGGACCATTCTCAGTCTGGATGTAGCTGTCCTTTTTTGGAGGGAAAGAGTTTAGCAGTTTGGCCATGAGCTATTTGGTGCCAGCTGAGTTCAATGCCAAAGAGCCATTCCAGGCACGTTTATTAGCACAGCTACAGCCAAAATAATCCAAGTATTGTACATTTTGGCAATTTTTCCCCATTCTCTTTCAGCCCACTGCTCGAAGTTTTAGTGCCCTGGAAACAAGCAGAGGACTTAGTATAAACTGGTTTCAATCCAGAGAGCCATACAACGACTTGTACCTAAAATCAACAGATTTTCCTTCTAAAGCAATTAATATGGTGGAGCAGCACATTCAATTTAATGCTCATCACATACTGAACTGAGGCATTTCAGTGAAAACATATCTGGACTCTGGAGATCATCTGTGAATTTTGTCTTGATATCATCAGGGTACTCCTGTGCATTTTCTGAGAAACATTAAAGTGCCTACCACTGACAGGAAAGGTTACCTACCCAGGCCTGTGACTTCCAGCAAGCTCTAGCACCTTCTAATGAGCTCTGCCAGATGTTCTTGATTGAAGGGTGTGCTGAGCATTTCTTCTGAGTGACTCCCTATCAAGGAGAACCAAGCACCCTTCCAGCAGGCCATAGAGGGAGCTTTGCAGAAGTGCTGGCTCAGGACACAGTTTTCAGGGAAAGCAGATAGCAGAGGTGGCAATTCTTGCAGAAGGGAGCCAGGAGCTTTGCTGAGGGCAGCACAGATGGGCTGAGTGGTGGTGACATGCCAAAGGGCACAATTCCAGCAGTTGCTGGAGCAGCCACAATAGGGTTGTGGCTCAGATAGAGGACACTATGAAAGACCTCTGAATGGAGGACACAGCCTCACAGACTTGGGGCTTCAGGGGTGCCTGGTGCCGCTCACTGGTACTGGGGTCAGGGGGTAAGGTGGGATCCTTCCCTGCAGTAGGTGTTCATGAATGAAAGGTTGCATTCCCAAGGAAAGAAGCTACAGGAGGAGACAGACAGACTTCACAGGACCAGAGGCATTGAGATAGAAGTTCAGTGGATTTTCTCCAAAACCCTGCAGACACAAGAGCCTGAAAACCCAGCTGGCAGAGGCAAACACAGAATCTGTGCATATCTGGGTAGGGAACAAAGACTTCCAAGGCTGGAAGCTTGTGATTTCTGTCTCATTCAGCTCCTGCTCACCCTGCAAATCTGGAGCAACAGAGTATAGCACTGCCCTTGTAGCAGATGAAGGGCTGAAGATCTGTCAAACAAAACACCCAACATGACTGAGATGAGTAGCAGTAAGAAGTAGTGGTAGCTCCCATCTGCCAAGCTTACTTCTACCCTAGGGAGATTTGCTGCTTTATAACACTCAGATCTGGGACTTTGGGAAGAAGCTGCTGGGGCTGACTAGTCCTTCTAATCCCACCCACTGCTGCACTTCCATGCTGCACTTTTCCCAGGGGATATCCAAAGCATATCAAACATGAATACATGACTGAGTAAAAGAGCCAAGAGCATGGGAGTTGGGATGGTTTTCTCCTTGATCCTTACAGTAAAGAAAATCATAGAATGGTTTCGATTATAAAAGATCTTTAGGACCATTGTCTCCAACCCTTAACCCAGCACTGCCAAATACAATACTAAAGCATGTCCCTAAGAGCCATATCTATGTCTTTCAAACACCTCCAAGGATGGTGATTCAATCCCTTCCCTGGAGAGCCTGCTCCAATGCTTGGTAATCCTTTCAGTGAAGAAATGTTTGCTAATATCCAATCTAAACTTTCACTGATGCAACTTGAAGCTATTTATTCATGTCTTATTGCTTGTTACCTGGCAGAAAAGACCAACACTCATCTCACCCCAACCTACGCTTGCATAATTTAGAGCACAAGAAGGTCTCCCCTCAGCCTCCTTTTCCCCAGGATAAACAAGACCAGTTCCCTCAGATGCTTTTGAAGGGCTTTAGGAAAGGGTTTTAGGAGGACTGGATTAGTCCTACAGTCAATGGCCTGGTTTCACACCAGATGTGGACAAAGGAGATTTTACCTCCAAAACTGTGCTACCATTTTGGAGGATCATGGCATGAAGAGGCAGCAGCCATCTGATGAAGTAGGGCCAACAAGCTGACCAGTCTGGTGAGAAAAACTTAAATCAATGGGAGAGGACATTGACAGCCAACAGTAGACTGAGGAAGTGCTGGACCAGGCTGGCAAGCAAAGGGTGCAGGGTGATTTTGAAGGAGAGAGGCCTCAGGAACAGCATTGCTGTAGTGAGAACACAGCAGTGCACAATTAAACCAGGAGGTTTATGGAGTACACTGGTGACAACTTCCCAACATGGGTGATTGAGGAGCTGATGAGCATACCAGCTGGAGCTGGTACTTACAAACAAGGAAGAACTAGCTGAGGATTAGAGGTGGGATCAAGTTTAGCAGCAGTCACCCTGGGGGTGATCACCAGAGAAAAGAGTAAGGCAAGTAGCAGGATCACAGCTCTAAACCTCAGGAAACCAGGTATTTGGCCTGTCCAAGCATCTTCTAGGAAGAACCCTATAGGATACAGTCCTTGAGATAAGGAATTTCAGGAGAGCTGGGTTTTTTCCCAAGAATCATCTCCTCCAAACTCAGGAACAGTCGATCCTCATGTGCAGAAAAGCAAGAAATATTACTGGGAGACTTGCATGGAGAAACAAGAAGCTCCTGAAAAACAGAAGAAGGAAGCAAGAGGTAGGAGAATTAAGAGGTGGGAGCAGAGTCAGCTAGCTCATAAAGGATGTAGGGACATTTTCCAAGCATGAGGAAAAGGACAGCCTAGAGAAAATGTGGACCCACTGCTGAATAGGACACAGGACTGGGTGAAAAATAAAATGGGAACGGCCAAGCAAGTCTGTGTCTTTTTCTCCTCAGTTTTTACTGGTAAGACTAGTGGTTTCTGCAATCAGTTGAAAAGTCTGGAAGAAACTATTTTCCTGCCACTGTACAAAGTAATAATCATGCAAGAGCAATTATTTCTTTATTCATTAAATTTTCCTATGTGAAGAGTGAACATACCTAAATGGCAAAGAACACATTGATGTTTGTTAATGCTAGGATAGTTAATTGGTAATTAGGATGGTCTGATAATGTTAGGATACATTCATTGACATATCCATTTTTCTCTTCCTGAAAAGGTTATTCCAATGATGGATGAGCATCTAAAGAAGCTTAGGACTGTAAGCAATATTGATAAAGGTATGGTAGCTTAGATAGTTTATTCATCTTAGGTCAATTTTTTTTTTTGCATTGCACCATGCATCCAATAGTTGTCTACTTAATTTTCTGGGTTGTTGTTTGGTTTGTTTTGTTTTGTTTTGTTTGGGTTTTTTTTTAATGTGTATGTCTGTGTGTGTTCACCATCTCAGAAGCCCAATGCAACTTTAAATATTCCCTATCCATTTATTTTTGTTTACTTCTTTCTGGACCAGCTTTGGAATCTGTCCACCATGTTACAATAAATTAAACGGAAGATTGAAGTGTTTTTCTTGGTCATGATAGGTGTCATGGGAAACAGATTTTTACAACACCATGAGTTTTTCAGTATGGTCTGTCACTGACACTTAAAGCTGTTTTAGGTGCTCTTTTTTAATGTAAAGATGCAACTTATGCCTCCACAAAAAATCACTTAGTTTCTCTTAGATGTCCTTACATGTGTTCATTATTACATTACTGATCACCAACAATTCCATAAAGATCTATTAATAGCAGTTAAGCTGATTGTCTCACCAATGGAATTGGTTTTATATTTTATGCTTGTAAATAAATTTTTAAAAATGCAAAAATAAAAATTCAAGAGATATATAATAATACACAGGATGGGAACAAAAAACTTGCTTCTTTCTGATATTGTTGAAAGAAACCAAAGACTAATCTTTAAGCATTCATGTCCCCATTCATAAGTTATGAAACCCCTGTCTATAGAGAAATCCATTTTTATTAAACATAATATTCAAACTTAAGATACCGGAAATTAGTTCCATTCATTAAATACACAGAAGAAATAAAATTTTTTGTTTTACTAGCATTAGACCATCATAAGTTATTATTTTTTTCCTTTCTATTCGATTACATCAGTCTTGCTTTGTTATTCAATTTCTGTAATACTCATGGTAATTGGAGTATTTCCTCTCATTGTGCTTATTATTATATCTCTTATTACTTTTGTACATGCATCTGTTTTAATAAGGAATGATTAAAATTGTAAAACTGATAATCTTTACAATATTTTGATTGGCCACTTTAGTATTTATATTTGACAACAAAGAAAGAATGGGAGTTTTAGCCAAAACTATTAATCTTGTTTGCAGTCCTGCAATAGTAACATGAGCAACTCTCTTCCTTTTAAAAGGAAAAATAGTAACCAAAATGCTAATGCCACTCTCCTGTTCAAACTGTCAGAAATAGCCCACTCCTATTGTGCAAATTTTACCTCTACAGGAATACAAATGAGAAAATTCTTCCAGAATACTCAAATACAGAAGAATTTGTAAATAGACTTTCTATGCACACGAGCCATAAGTTATCTAACAAATAATTATACATCATGAGCTCTGAACAAGGCAATTCATTCTGATATAAATTAAAATTGTAACTCTAGTTCTTTGATTAATATGGGTCTCCCAGGGTATAACAAAATCAGTTTCTCCAGCTTCCAGTTTTCTAATGTTTGTTCACATACATAAAATTTTCTTAAAGCATATTTGGCTATTGGAATTTTTATTCAGGAAGAAAAGTTTTTTTCAAGAGATGAAAACATAGACAGTAGTTGAACTACACAGACACAGCACAAACATGAAGAAAACACTGCATGATCAGAACATCACACTTAACGGTGAGAGGAGCAGGCTGTGTGATCCTCACAGTGTCACAGACATTTCATAGGAGGAATGAGGTGGTTTCAGCATGGAAGTCTAACTGCAGAGACTTTGTGCAATTTAGACTAGAAGAGGTCTCTGGAGATCTCTTCCAGCACCTCACCTGAAGGGTCAGCTTAAGTCAGGTTACTCAGGACTTGACCAAGAAAGCCTTGAATATTTCCATCAGTGAAGCCTACACACCCAAGGGCCCCTGTTCCAGTTTCTGAGTTTCACACTCATGGTAATTTTTTTTTCTAATGTCTAATTTAAGTGTGTAGTAATGCAATTTTCAGACCTCCATGTGCTCTCTTTGTTTCCCCGCTCAGTGTACCATTGGTTCATTTTGAAATATGCTCTGCTGTACCTGAAAACCTATTGGTTTGTAACCCTCCTGCCAATCTTCCCTTCGTCCTCCTGGGACTGGCTCAGAGAGAGCCAGCCCCCGCCCCCTCTCCTTCCCCTTAAAAAGCCAATGTCTGGATCAGCTTGAGGTCTTCTCTCTGAGCTGGCAGCCCTTATCCTGTCCCTGGCTGTCCTCCCCTCTTTCTCCTCCCCTGAAACCCCCTTTTCCCCGTTACCCCAAATAAACCTCCCTGCAAGAACAGAGATGGAGTCCAGTTCTTTCCTTCGTCTCACTATATTCCTGCTGAATTGACGTGGTTTAGAGACTCACACCATGCCGCAGAACTTCGGGGGCCGCCCGCCCCAGATCCAGTGGGATTACACGGACCAGAGACCCGGTCTGGGCGGGAGCTGGTCTGTGCAGCCCTCTCGGACTCTGATACATCATAAGTGTTTCTTGTTGCAAGATGTGTTTACATCACCCTGGCTCTGCCAACCTTTAGGCAAAATCTGGCTCTGATTTCTGTGTGCCTTCCCATTAGGCAGCTGCAGACAGCAGTTACATCCCTCTGAGTTGTCTCTTCTCTAGGCTGAACAAATCCCATTCCCTCAGTCTCTCTGTCTATGCCATATTCTCCAGCCTCATGAACACATTGGTGGCTCTCCACCTGACTCAGATAAATGGGCCAGTGTCCCTTTTCCTATCAAGGAGCCCAAATCTGGGCACAGTGCTCCAAATGTGATCTCAAAAGTGCCATCAAAGACACTCCCTTGTGATATGCTCTTTCTTGTGAGGCCCAGGCTGTCATTGGCCATCTCTGCTGCAAGGACACACCAATGAACCACGTTCAACTTTTGTCCACCAAGAGTGCCCTGTCCTTTCTTAAAAAGCTGCTGCCACCTGACCCCGACTGCACTTGTGAGTGTGGTTATTCATTCCAAGGTACAGGACTTTGCATTTTACCTTTCTGAACTTCATGAATTTCCCATCCAAACTCCTCCAAATTCTGGTGAGTTTTCTCTAAGAGCTGCCCTGCCTTATGATTTATGAAGCACTCTCTCAGTTTGGCATCATCTGTGAAATTGTTAAGGTACACACTATTATCAATTATGTTGTTAATAAAAGTGTTAAAAGTGTTAGGTCTGATGTTTACCCCTTAAAGCACCATTGATGATCAGCTGCCAGCCAGACTTCATACTGTTGATGAGCCTGGTGTTCCATAAAATTTCCACCCATTTATACACTCCAGATTTCCACCATATGGCTAACAGAAGATTATGACAGATCATATCAGAGGTCTTGCTAAACTTCAATATATATAACATCTACTGCTCTCTTCTTCTTCTCAAAACCAGACATAATCCTAGGAAGCCGACAGGCTGGGGAGGCATGCTGCCTGTCTCTTCTAGCCTGCAGGTGCTCAGATATGGCTTTCAGATGGATTTGTTCCAAAATCTTCCCCAGACCTGGGTTTAGGCTTTGAAAAACTCCTGCTTGTTCTCATTCTTGAAGGTGGGTATGTGTACCCTTTCACCAGGATCATGGACCTACAAGGCCAGCAGACCTTAACAGTAAAATCAAAGGTGAGGAAACAGAGGTTGAGTACTTCAACCTCTTCCAAATACTTCAGCTTTAGATTAATCAGGCTGTTTTGGAAGAAGATGGAGTACACCGTTCATTTATGGAGACTGGAATGCCATGAGGAAGAAATACTTATATCCAGAGCAAGTTACTGCTATTGGAGGTCCAACAGCAACGACAGGTACTAATAAATAGAGATGGATGGATTTCTCTGTATTTTGGTTAGGAATAAGCCAATCAATTTTCTTTCTTACTGAAAACATGAAAAAAAATTCAAATAAGTTTATTTTTTAAAAATGCAATTTAAACTTTCTCAGAAAAGTCTTTGTTTATGTCTAAGAAATTCCTATTTAAAAAAGAACAGATTCCAATTATTCAAAATAGCCATCCACACATTGTCATAATTTTGAATCATTCTTGATCCTGAGTTTTTGTAATTGGTATGACTCTTTGCAGTTACTTATTTTCTGTTACCCTGATTTTGTATTGTTAATATAAACCACCAAACACCTTGTTTTCTGATACATATAGCAAGTGGGGTTTTTTTGCAGGAAATTATTGTATGTGACTATGAGGGAGACACACACACAGAAAATGGGAATTGTCCCTTCCTAGCTGTTCAAAGGAAGTTAGAATATATATATGGAGTAAATATATGGTATGTATTTAGGCAGTATAGCTCAAAACACAGGGAGGGTCTTTAACTACCTTAGGGTGTAGATCTCCAAATTTTTGGAAAGTAGACATTTACAACAGTTCTCTCTTTAATAAATGGAGTGTGGATTGGTTTGAAGAGGTTTTTTTGCTTGCTTGCTCTTCTCAAAAAAAAAAAAAAAAAAAAGAGGAATCTGGAGAAAATGAACCCCTGTGTATAATGATTTAGCAGTTAGAATACGAACTAATAGACATAAAGAATTTGATTTTAAGTCCTTCTGTGACTGATGAGGTTCAAATCCACAGACCAGTGTCTGCTGACACTGTGCCCCAACCACCTGATTATAATCCATTCTTCATGACAGAGTGAAGAGCACATTCCACCTCTTATCCTAAAGCTGTTTTCTTTCATTGTGAGGAAAATAATGCTCAGAGAAAGAGCATCTGAGGAAGCCTGACTCTGTAACAGAAGACTGAGGACTTTGCTCTGCAAAGGATTTGGATCCCAAAAGAGTTTTTGTGTCTTGCATTAAACAGATATTAAATAATATCAACTGAATATAATCCCCAGAGCCAAGACCAAAATATAGTACTGTTCCTTCCAGAACGAAGACTCTAACCACACTGGATATAACTTATACATTTCTATGCTGCTTTGAAAGCAGACCATTATTGTTCATGCTGTTTCTGGAGACTATTCAAATAAACAGTTTGAAACTTCTGGAGTAACTGTTCTGAACCATGAAATTCCCAAGCTATGATGGACAAACAGCTCAAAGTCCACTTTCTGCTCAAGAGGCTTATAAATAGATGATAATTTCTGTAATGATTTCTTAAGTCTTACATTTAGTTTACAAAGAACTTCGAGCAAGTTAAGGAAACCAATCTGGGGAAGTCTTATTCCTCAGTGTTTTCTTATCCATTTTAAAAACTGCAATCAGTATTTAGGGTATTTTCCAGAGGGGGAAAAAATTATTATCTAGGTCTTCTTCTGTTTACTTTTAAACTAGGAGGGATAGGTGAGCTGTGAAACCAGTTCAAATCCCATGTATAGACCCATGAAATAAGCAAGCAAAAAATTGAGTCCAGAAAGCTGTCTCTTAGGAAAGCAAATACTCTGAAGGCCTGAATTCAAAGCTAATTTTGCTGAAAATATTTACCATGGATTACAGCAAATTATGTGTGAAGCAAACACTTCATAAATGACATATATATATATATACACACATGAAATCCTTATAAACAGACCAACAGGGAAGGAAGTCTATTTGCTGAAATATATAGATTTTGATATATTAGAAGAACTAATTAGTGATGAGACAGTTAGGCATAAACCTTATTCAAACATCAAATCAGATGTGAAGCTGTGAGCTAGGATGGCACTTACTTTGCAGCTAGAAATCTCATGATAGGTAGGAACTGAACTTCCAAGGAACACTGATGAAAGAGCCCTTTTTTCATCAACCAGTCTCCAAAATTAATTTACATTCACACAAGTGTAGCAAATGGATGTTCTTAATTTGTGACAAAGTTTCTGCACAGATTAGGTCTAATTTTTGCCTAATTTTCGCCTAATTTTCTTCCCCCACTGTTAGATGGATAACCCCATTCACTACCTGGTAGTTAAATTGATTCTATGTGAATAAGATAGAAAGTTCATTCACTTCAAATCTTTTTATCACTTCCTTTGATTCTTCTTCCCTTAAACTCTTCATCTAACTTAGACTAACTGCCTTGATTCTAAAAACCTAATTATAAAGCAAAAAGCTTGTATTGCTTTAAATCATTCAGAGATTTTCAGGAGTTCCTGAATATTACTATATCCCCTGTAGTTTGCTTTTGATATGCTTCTTGTTCTCTGTGGTGAGAACAGACATTCTGTTTTCTGTTTGTACAGCACCAATGAAGACAGGGATTAGGATCACCAGAGGGGCATTTAAATACTGGTAAAAAGATCTAAAGCACTTCATTATGAAGACAGTTTGGAGAGTTGGGGTTGCAGAAGAGAAGACTCTGGAGAGCCCTTAGAGAAGCCTTCCAGTGCCTAAATGGAGCCTATAAAAAGCTGTGGATGGACTTTTGATGAGCATCTGTAGGGATAGGACAAGGAGTAATTGCTTTAAAAGAGGGCAGGTTTTGATTAGATATTAGAAGAAATTCTTTATGGTGAGAGTGGTGAGGCACTGGAACAGGCTACCCAGAAAAATTGTGGATACTTCATTCCCAGAACTATTCAAAAGATTCAGTCTGGATGGGACTCTTAAAAACCTGGTCTAGTGGAATATGTCCTTGCCCACAGCAGGCAGTTTAGAACTAGATGATCTTTCAGGTCCCTTCCAACACAAACCAATCTATGATGCTACGATTCCTAAAATAAACATGCAAAGACCACCCTCCAAAGATGTTCAGCTTAGACATTATTTTTGGAGCATCACAAGCATTAAAAAAGCCCTAACCCCATCTTTAATGGTATTTCTAACATTTCACACTTTGTGACAGGACAGAAACCAAAAAAGGGAAAGAACAAGAAAGTTAATATATTCAGATGTATATACTTTGCAGTATTTATGCTAGTCTGAGCTAAGTCATTCACTTCTGTTGGTTTCTGTTCAGTCACAGCCATAGTTGCCAAGAAAATCAGAACTTTGTGTCTCAGTGTTCCCTTGCATTGTGGAGCAAGTACTCCAAAATGGGAGAACAAGCTGAGACAGACCACAGCCTTAGTTTCTTCTTTCAGCACCAGGTAATAAGAAGAATAAACATCACTGACTAGAAGTAATTGTGAGAGGAATTACTCCCTCAGAAGACATTACATCTAATGACATAATTCACTGAACAAGAAGCTTGAGAGGGATTTAGGAATCTTGAGTTTCTCTGTCAGAAATTTGCAATGTGTACTCAGACAAATGAAGTTACCTCTGTTGGTTGTGACCATTCTACCTCTAGCTTTCCCTTTTCTTTCATTATCAAGTTTTATGTCCTGTTCCATGCCTCACACAATGGGATAGTGCTCCTAGCTGAAGTCTGGCAGGGATCCTGTACCAGATCACGTAGGGGTACTTCAATACCTTGTAATTGAACTGACCAATATCCATAGAGTCTTTTATTTACACGTTTTGAATAATAACCATTATTGATTATACTGTCATCATTGTCTCTTCTATCTGTACTAGTTTAATGTAATAGTTACCTGGTAAATTCTGTCTGTTGATATCCTGTTTAAAACTAACTACTGCAACAATGCAAATAGTGCCAATAGCAGAAGAGAGTGTTGGCGGAAGGAAAGAACTAATTATGATGAAGCTGCTCGTAGCAATATTGCCTTGCTGCAGTAGATACCTTTTATAAAACAAATCCTTTTTATTAATTTCAAGGGTTTTGCTGGAGGAAGCCCATAGGGTATTCTTAAAGACCATGGGACCTGGACTTTTACAAGCTTCCAATTAAGGTTTCTGAGTGTGGAGTTTCCAAAAGCACATGTTCATCCTTTAGTACAGTTCTTAGTATCAAATGTCTTCTGGGCATTGTGCTTTTTTCCTGCTCCATTCATTTCAACAAAAGGCCTGAAATCTTCCTTAGTTTCTTATATTTTTTGCTTTTTACATTCAAATTTTGCCATTCCTATTAGCAAAGAATGGATGTTGCCTGCAATGAACAATAAATCCTTATTTCAAAAGTCCTTTCAGTCTGAGCTGTTGCAAGTTTAGTTGGAGTTACTAAATTTGGAGCTGATTCATTTTTCCTTTTCACTACTTAATGTCCCCAGTAAAAACTTAACAATGGTTTAAGATCTTGGTAAGACAGAGAGTGATGATGATCTCTCCTCGCAGTGCGCTTAGACTGCTGGTGGCAAACTCTGACAGAGCAGGGCAAAGATCTTTGCTATCTCATTGCTTTCAGTTTTAATTACTTTATTGCTTCCATTGTCGTACCAGATTTTAACAGATTTATTTTCTGAAACTCACAGGGAAGGAAAATACTATTACTCATACTTTACAGATGGAACTGGTAAACACTGATAAGCAATAAAACGTTGGACATAATTGGACATAATTGGATATAATTGTATTCTAGATAGAGCTTTCAAATCCAGATCACATTGCAAATATCTGTTATGATAATCTTGAGTATAATTTGATCATGTCTTTGATCAGCAGAATGTATATTGCAACGACTCTTATGAACTTTTAGCTCGTTTTCTTATCTGTTCTTGCTTAATATTGAGCACTGGATTTTTTTTTATCATTTCTTGGTTCATTTCATGCATTATTGTAATATCTTTCAAAATACACTGATTTTTTCATACTAAATGGCCTGATTATTTTCTACCAGCTTCCCACTGTCACTCATCACAAATTTTCATTTCTAAGAAACTTACTCTAGTATATGGAGCTTGACCTAAAACTTATGTCAGAGCCTATGTGCCTTCCATCCACTCTAGGCCCTATGTTACAGATGGAAAAGCTTTGGCCAAATATCTTTTTTTCTCTCTTTCTTTTTCTACATTTATTCTTTTTTTTTCCTCCTAACCTCAACAAACTCAGAAATGTTTCTCTATCATATCCTAACTGGAGAAGGTTTAAAATAGAAGGGTATATTTAATCAGCTTAACATGTCATACTGTTTTAATACAAGAACAGAGAGCTGTGGGGTTTGGGAGCATTGCAATGACACCTGGCAGAACCAGGACTGCTCCAGAGTGCCATCTTGTGTCCCTGGGAGCTGAACTCCCACGCATCAGTTTTTCCCCCCAAGCAGCACTGAGTGTTGGTGGTTCTCTCATGTTTATTCCTGTGTCCTCTGAACATACTATGAGTTCAGAAACAGGTGGTTTGAAAAGCAATATCACAGAATCACAGAAAGAGTGAGGTGGGATGGCAGCTCTGGAGATTGGCTGGTCCAACCTCACCTTCTCAAGGCAGGGTCACCTAGACCAGGTAGCTCCAGGCCATATCTACTCAAAGTTTGAGTCTACTCAAGCAAAAGACTCAACAACATCTCTGGGCAACCTGTTCCAGTGTTTGATCATTATTCGAGTAAAACAAAATTTTCTTATGTTTAAACAGAATTCGCTTGGGTTCAATTACAATTCATTGCCTGTTTTCTTTATCTCCACCAGCTTACAGTCACTGTGGCCAAGGCTGCTTCTAGCTTTCAAACTCCAACTAGTAATTCCGCATTTGTAAGTCCCAGCTCCAGGCAGAGATTTTTCCCTTCATCAGATCTATGACCTAAAAAAGTTTAAAAGTTTTGACCAAGGCCTTCCAGAAAACTTCTGGGCTACTTGTGCCTTGCTGTGTTATTGCCCCAGAAGATCTATTGCTTCTGCCTGATCAGGTGGTGTGGTATCCACCATAGTGCCACCCCCTTATCCAGAATTGTGCTGTCTGTTTCACCATCCTTCCCTAGGCAGAATTCCATGCATTCCTCCTGTTCCCTCACATGAAGGGCAATTACCCCTTCTTCACTGTCCCAGCCTGTCCTTCCTAAAGAGTCGTTATCTCTACATGGAAGTATTCCAATCAGATAAGCTACCCACCTCATCCCTGATTCCAAGATCAATGCAGACCAGCCTCTGTTTACTGCTGTTTGTTCCCCATGAGGTACACCACAGAAGAATAGAGTCATGAGGACTTTACAGAAACTGAAGTTGTCAAACAGGATCAGACCCAGGACTGACCTCTGGGTGTACACTGGTAATGGCTGGACTCCAAATCAACTCCATGCCACAAATCACCACCCCCTGGGAGCAGCCATTCAGCCAGTTTTTAACATAACTCACTGTCTGCCCACCCAACCCATAATTCATCATCTTCTTTCTCTCTGAGAATCTTATGGGAGGCAGTGCCAAAATCTGTTGTAGTGTGCTTATGCTGTTCTAGAGACTTCTCCCTAGCAGAAGCCTGTACCATCCCATGCTGTAATCTTATTGGTTTACCCCTTTCTCCTCCCTGGCTCCTCCCCTCTAGCTTCCCCTAGTTGGTTCTTCTGAGTAACCACGCCTCTGTTCCCTCTCCTGATAACCTGCTGAGAAGGCGGAACTCAGGGTTCACCATCTTGGCTTTCCAGCACCCCGAATCCTCCCCCGCCTCTCCGTCCCTCTCCACCCTCCTCTGACCCTCGATTGTGGACCTTAATAAATCCCTGGAAACCTCAGATGGTGATCCTGCATTTCTTCCATCGCCACACCTTCACGGAGTCTCGCGTCCCCTGCAGCTCCACTGCCTGCTACAGCCACGTGTCTGCCTGGCGTGTTCTGGCCACGGGCGGCCTCCTCCACATTGCGGCGTGGGGTGGCCGTTTGTGAATCGTGATACCGCGCTGCCGCAAAAGCCTTACTGAAGTCAAGGTAGACAATATTCACAGCTCCCTCCTCCCTCACCAAGCCAGTCATTTCACTGTAGAAGGTTATCAGGTTGATCAAGCATGACTTCCTCTTTTCAAATCCATGCTGACTGCTCCCAGTTGCCTTCTTGTCCTTCATGTGCCTGGAAAACAGCTGCAGGATTAACTTAGAAATCTGTAAGAAAGGTTATGAACATACTTAGAAATTGCTTTTAATGGCAATGGGGACTACTCTTTCATTTCCAACTAGATTTCAGAAGAATGAAATCTAGAAAGCAGAAGGACAAAGTAGTCTCAGACTCCATCTCATTGTGTGTTGTGTGACTTTAGCAGTTCATTTGGCTTCCTCAGGACAGACTAAGAAAAGTTACACAGCTGAGTCCAGCATGTCAGCCCCTCACTGCCAAAAGGACAGATTAAAATATACAAACCTAATCCAAAGTAAACTATAGAGATGTGTTTCCAGCATGAAATGTGCACGTATACAAACCCAAGACTCTTTCAAGACCTCCACACTCTTACTGTCTGACCATTACCAGTGGAATCATTCTCTGAGAGTACAAAAAAAGTATCAAGAGTATCAAGGGACCTATGCTGGGTGTTGGTGACAATTAGTTTACACTCTTTAGTTGCCTTTTGTAGAGCAGTATTTAAGATAAGGCCTCACACAAGTATCTAACACCTGACTTGCCTTGGAATAGTTTTAATTTGTGCTGGCCAAGGTCACAGTCCCAGATGACCCATCCCATTTTAAACTTGGAAGTGTTTGAATTGGTTTTTAAGATAAATATCCATTGACCAGCCTTTTGTACTATCAGTGGTATCTGAAGATTGTTATAACACAGGCATCCGCAGCTCCTACCCGAGCTTTCCAGACTGGGAAAAGAAAACTCTTATCTACTCAAAGTCAATTCTGTATTGAATCTGAACACTGAAACTGAAACAATATCAAATATGCAATTTTTCAGGTGCTGTCCAACCTGATATGGGCAGTAGGAGCAAGTTCATATCTAGAGACAGGAACCTCTTCATCTACCCATGCCTAAAGCAATTTTTACTAGACAGACTCCCAAGTCTCTGACAATATTTACACTCACACAAATTCCCATAAAGTAAGGGAATGCTGTTTTTCCTCTTCCTAGAGGAGAACTGAGGAACACAGGAGTTAAACAATTTGTTCCAAGATACACAGGAAATTTGTGTACAGAACAGGAAATGAAATGCAGTAAGCTGAAGTCCATTATTTTACTCACTTCCTTGTAAAAATGATCTCTCACCATTTTTACCAAAGTAGGCATAAATTAGAATTTCCTCTTCTAATCTGGGAAGTTCTTATACAGATGCAATGCACACCTGCTTCTATCTTAATGAATATGATGGCAAGTTCTAAATCCTTCTTGATAATGTCCATTATCCTAATTATTTATTTTCTTATAAAATGTCTAATTTAGTTTTCAGTTGCCTTTACCTCTCATTATCTTTTTCTTTGTTTTATCTTAACTTTGAAGCTTAGCATGATTGTTCACAGATTTGCTCATGAAAGTGAAAAATAAACAGACATTATGCCAAAAAGCAATATTTCAAAACTCACTCATTAACACAACATTTGAAAGAAAATGAATTTCATACTTTAAATATCCAGAGACTCTGGGTGAAAATATATTAGCTCTGTTATTCTTTTCTTTCAAAACTTAATTCTATTATATAGTAGGGGGAATATTTTTAGAATATTTGTCATCTAGCCCTTCATTATTGTTTGGGGGTTTTTTAGGTCCTAGTACCTCCTTTCTCTTTATGTGTTTTCTGCCAGAGTTCAACATTTCATTCCAGACTTCTGTTGTGTGGGTATCCGGTGCAGCCAGCGGACCTCTGGTTTCGATTCCTCAAAGCATTTAATCATCTACCCGATGAATTTAAAGTGTTTGAGTCCCTTTAGGATTAAGTTAAACTGGAGCACATACAAATGTTTTTGCCAGACCATGCTATCCCTTCATCTTTTTAGTCAGCCTTGTACATTGATTTATGTCAAAGACTTCAAACTTGGCTTGATTTTTATGTTCACAAGAGATCCATCAAACAAATAACAATTCATGAGAAAATGAGATGAGGTTTCAAAGCTTTGAATGTTTCAGTAACACTAATATTGATGTTGAAATAACTAGATCTTTGCACTTTATTTATCTATTTATCAATCTAAAGAACAGATCACATCATTGGCTTTATATTAAACCAAAAGTACAAATTTCTGACCAAAACAAATATGTTTTTGTACAAGGAGCTGTCAAAGTAAATAACAAAGAAAACTGGATTTCAGTTCTAAGTATTGTGATCAATACATTGGTTCTATGCATTCTTCCTCATGAAATTTTGGAAATTTTAAATTTGCATCTCAGATGCTGAGTATTTCCACTAATGTCCTAGCCCAAAAAAAAAGAAGCCAGAAATCTTGAAAGTCTTTCCTGCGGAAGTTGCAGTGCCTCCTATTCTTATTCTCATTGGAAGTACTATAGATAACTTGTTGTGTGGTGTTTGTGACTATTTTAATTACTTAATTAGAGAAACATGTAGAAGCCTAGCTGCAAAGAGGTCCCCATGACACTGGGAGTTGCATAACACACAGCTTTGGTTTCTTTCCACTTGGAGGGGAATGAGAGATTCAGGGAGTGAAATTAAAACAAAAGAAAACAATTAGTACAATGACCAAACAAAAAACCAAAAAAAAAATCCAACCAACTGCAGAGGAGTGAATGATGCCATGCATTCACTTACAAAAAGGTAGTTCTTTCCAGCCTCTCCTTTCTGTGAAGACTGTGAATATTACTTTTGCCAGTCATGGGATAGCACTAATTAGGGTACAGCAAATTACATATATTGGGTAACTGTCTCAGAAGTTGACTATAGATTCTTCATGAGAGAAGTTTTAGCCTCACCAAACTGAAGAGCGAATTAAAAACTTCCCTCTTCACGTGAACACACCAACCTGTTGTTGCGCAAAGACAAGCACCAGAGGCATGGACGTCTTTAAAGTAAGAGCCTATTTTTCAAAGAGTAATTGTAGTCATCTACTTTTATAAGAGAATTAAGCAATCAAAATGCCTGCAGAAGCAACAGAAAAGCCTGGTATTCCACAGACAATCTTATGTTCAGCATTAACCCTCTAGGGATAATCTTCTGTTCATTTCAACCCGATCCTTCATCTTTTAACTGTCAAGATGTCTTTAATGTTTTTACTCACACATCTAATTTTCTTTGTGGTGTGCGTAGTTATATTTCCAGCTCCAGTTTTTAAAGCTTAATCTAAGGACCAGGAGTCTAAAATTTAGGCATTGCAGCACTGGACTTAAAAGCTCTACATCCCCTTATTTAGTTGAGTCCTAAGTGAATTCCCTAGGATCAGCCAGGAAATCTGTGGCAAAGTCAAAAATGATATATCAGTCTCCAGGAACTTGGGCAAAAGGCCATTGTTTCTATCACTGTAGGTTAAAGATTCTAGTCCAAGCTGGAATAGGGAAGAAGGGAAAAAAATACCTTTCCAAGTACTTTCAAAGTGTAGTCAGGGGGATCCTAAAAGCAAGCAAACCTGCATATTGATCTTTAGTTTTAAAAAAATTCCTTGATTTTTTAGTATATATGAGAGCTTCACAACTGGGAGCAATTATGGACAAAAATTATTACATGATGTATGAGTCAACATTCAAATGATCTTTGGGAAAGGAGGTTCTTGAAAGGGAGTTTTGGCATATGGAACAGTATAAAAAGTACTGCATGATTTGATTGTTGGGGGAATTATATACTGGTATGTGACACCTTTGGGAAAAGTTCTGAGAAGTAGGTCAGGTGCCGCGAGTCTATAGCAGACTGGTTACTTATTCATTGGGATCAGCTGCTCTGAGCTTCAGGAAGTTCAAGTCTCAGCAGCTGCTGTGTAATCAGGGCGCAAAATGCTTGACAATGGCTGACTATAAAGGATTGGAATTGATTGAGAGGGCCTGAGATATTGTCCTCCTGTGATTGCAATATGCAGCATATAGAAAATTCTCTCATGCTTAAGCCTTTCCTTTATATTTCTAGTGTTCATGAAATTAGTTTTAAGCCACCAAGGGTTTCTCCCCTGCTTCCCATGTCCCCACAACAATTTCTGGTTCCAATTTAAGGGGCTTTTTGTTGGTTGTTTTTTTTTTTTTTTAATAAATATGTTTTAGATGGAGCCAGTGCTTGTGAAAGTTGCCAGCCTAATTGATCCTGGACTAGGGGGAGGGTAAACCTTAAGCATTGAAAAGAACTAGGACCTCACAGGAGGAAGAGGCCTAGAAAGCAATTGATAACTTGGGGAAAAAGAATAGTAGTACAGGATAAAGCAGCAGATTACCTGGTCTTAACAAAGCTGAAAATCTTGCCTGCCTCAAGTAGGATCCTGAGGAGTCAATGGATGTCCAATATGTATCCAACTACCATTCCGTGAGTTACTTAAACTGAAAATGGAGCTGAAACACTTTTTCTGTGAAGGACCTTCTTTGGTGAAGGGCAAGAGATGGAATCCGAAGGAGGGTGGGTAAGAATATGCGTCTGTTTTTGAATTTGTCAGTCATCAGTGTTCCTTAGATCCCCGTGAGAACTCACCCCCTACCTCCCTCGTCTCACCCTTCAACTAGCCTCAAGTCCAGTTTACAGTCAACTTAAATATTCTGAGACCTCACTGAGACATGTTCTCTGCTGAGGGAAGGTGTTTCATAACAACAACGTGACCATTGCCAATAACAATTACCATTTTGTGGTGCATGTTTGTGTCATAAAGACACCAAACTGGCAAAGTCAAATGGAAGCAAAGAAAAAGATCCTTAGTGCTAGGTAACTACAGAGCCATCATGGAAAAAACACATGGGCACACACAGAGCACATCTTGTGCAAGGATCTCCATTCTCTTTGAACAAATAGGGAAAGAACAGTGCCATTTTAGTGATTATAGGAGACACCTGCACAGGCCATTAGATTTGACCCAGGTAATATACCCAGTTATCAGCAGCACAGGAGCAGGAAGCTAGGCTGAAATCCTAACACTACAGAAATTATTGGGTCGGTTGTCATTTTCCTCATGAGGGCCAAAATTGTAACTTCATATATTCTTTCAATGATTTAACCAGAAAACAATTATTTTAATTCAAATCCCTTTCTAAGCACAAAGACAGTTTAATACGAAACCTAAAATTGTTTCTTTCATACATTAATAACAATTTACATTGATATCCTAGTTTGATTGTGCTTACACATCCAGCTACTCCTGGAACTCCACTTATCACTCTGACTACCTTCTCTGTTAAAATTTGACAGAAATTAGAAAGGTCTTTTTGCTACCAACAGCTATACACGTATAATCCTAGAGGTCTTTGCCATGTCGTGCCCCTAGCTGTTTTCCTTCCCTGTGAAAAAAAGAGGCTCAGCTGGGTGAGAAACAGGGTAGGTACAAACCAGTTCATTATTTGTTTCTTAGGCTTGTCATAGACTTGCGGCCTTATCCATAAAAAGTAGAAAAGGGGGTAGCAACAGACACAGAGAAGATGTGCCAAGGAAGTGTTTTCCAGCCTAGTCCTCATTTCTCATGGTGTTACAAAGGGGCATATGGTGGTCCTATGGCAGTAGTTTGATTAATGCATCCTGAGAGAGCCCTTTACTTCCTTCACTGCTTGAAACTAAAACAGTAGCTCTAACATCAGAATTATGTTCCCACAGAATCAGGCAAACCTTGCAGGTTGGGACTTTTTATTTTATTTATTTGGTCCTCCATCCTCTACAAGTGTGTGTAGTGGTTTAAATTCAGTGGGAAACTCAGTCCCGCATAGTGACTCACTTACACTCCCTGCACAGGGATGGGGGAGAGAATCAGAAGAGTAAAAATGAGAAAACTCGTGGCTTGAGATAAAGACAGTTTAACAGGTGAAGGAAAAAACATGCATGCAAGCAAAGCAGAACAAGGAATTCCCTCACCACTTCCAAGGTGTTCATCTGCCCCAAGAAAAGCAGGGCTCTATCACACTTAACAAGGGAAGACAAACACCATCACTCAAACCTCCCCCTCATTCTTCCTTCTTCCCCCAGCTTTATGTGATGACCATGACACCATAATGGTGCAGAATATCCCTGGGGTCAGTTGGGGTCAGCTGTCCTGGCAATGTTCTCTCCCAGCTTCCCAAACACCCTCAGTCTCTGCACTGGTGGGATGGGGTGAGAAGTAGAGAAGGCCTTGTTTCTTTGTAAGCTCTGCTCAGCAATAAGAAAAACAACCTTGTCCTATCAACACTGTTTTGAGAAAAAAATCTAAACCCATGGCCCACATTAGCTACTGTGAAGAAAACTAACTCTATCCCAGCCAAAACCAATACATTCTCCACCCCTTCTTCCACACCATTTCCATCATGTTCAGGTCCTACACTATCCATTATAACCTAGTTAACAACCAGCCCCCTTCCCATGCCTTGATATACAGAACATCACATATTTAGTCTATGGACTACACATAAAATGCCCATGAAAAATCCGTTGAGTTCATTTAGTCCGTGGCTCTGGGTTCCATCTGTTGTGGTAGTCACTCAGAACAGTGGAGGTGGTCTGTTGTGTGGAATTGCTGGGCACTAAAGCCAGCTCAGGTTAAGTCACTGCTGCACTTCTTGTAAGGCTTCTCTTTCTTTGGTTTGTGTGAGTCCTGTTGAAGTAATTCCCATTGTATTTCCACTACAGCCTTGACCCCTGCTCCCTTTGGAACAGACCACAGCAATTACCATTGTGATGAACTCCTCCTCTTGCTCCTGCCCTGGCTTAGACTTATCCACCCATTGCAGTCCCTTGGAATTGTACCTGCTTCTAGTGGAGCCTTCTCCATGAGCCCCAGTCTCTCCAGGGTATAACTGCTGCAGCATAGGTTTGTTCACAGTCAGTCACTTTGGGACACACCTCTTCCATCATGGCCTTGTCCATGGGCCACAAAGCCTTCAGAACTCCAGCTGGATATAAACCCTACCAGTGGCTGCAGTCCCTTCAGGTGTGAGCCTCCTCCAGCTTGGCCTCACCATGGCCAAGTTCCAGCCTGTGCAGCCTAGGAGCACAGAAGCATCAGTGATGCCCTGGCCACCATCCAGCCCAGGTGTGTCACCAGGTGCTATCCCAGGCACAGCAGAGGGGGCTGCCTGGCAGCAAGGCACTGCAGGAAGCAGTGAAAGCAAAAAGCAGCCAGTAACCAGCACTAGTCTCAAACACACCGTGAGGCAAGGAAGCTCCGTGGCAAGTCCAGGAGATAGTCAGTTAAAAGCTCCCACTAAGTGTCAAAAAGGACTGTCAGGGTTTAAGCAGCCAGGAACTCAGGCACACATAGCTGCTCACTCACTCCACTGTAGTAGGATGGGGAAAAGAATCAGAAGAGTAAAAGTGAGAAAACTTGTGGGTTGAGGGTGAAGTGTGTTTGCCTTTCCTGTTTCAAACATGAATTAGAAGAAATTCCAGGACTGGCAAATAACTAAATTGTGAATACATCTCTGTGAATAAGAGTGCAAGCAGGGAACAGCTCCTAGCACAGTGTGATTTCATATGAGTATGTTCAATAATATTTATAAATTCAAATATGAAAATAAAGGCACCAAGGAAGAAAAAAAGTCTCACTAACCCTCCGTATTTCAATCCTTTCATATCTGGTAGAACAAACAGACCTACAAAGTAAAAACATCTGTAGATAAACCGTAAAAGGGACATATGTGTTCTACACCTAACCACAGCAGGGTGTCACTGTAACAGCTTGCTTCCTACTTATCACATCCAAGTCCATATGGTGCATTTCTGCCTTAATTGGGCATTTCCATGCTTTTGTTGATTTTTGTCAAAACCTTAATGATATTTAAATATTCTTTTGCTGATACCAAAACTTTTTTTATTTTAAAGAATTTCAAGCAAAAAATAAATTCTGGAGTAGGTGTTCAAAATATTTTAGTGACCTGAGAGATTCTCTAAAACAGACAAAAATGAGTGTTATTTTACCTACATTCATATTTTAATTTCTTGCCAGCATTCAGCTTATACTGCTCCAAATCAAATAAACCACCAAGGCCCACACAGTGAGAGAGTGTTCATTATGGATCATGAACAGCTCAGGGTGGAAGTGCCAAAGTAAAAGAACAGATAGCATTGAAAGAGGACAAAAATGTCTGCCCCATACCCCACACATTTAGTGCACTTTTCTCAGATAGGCTGTTTTATTTGGGCACTCTGAGGAGCAAGGACATGAAAAATAAGTGGATTAACTAGCTTGTCTGGATGTAGAGAGTTATTTTGATAGAAAGGTGGGCAAAGGGAAGTGCGGAGGGGTTTTGCCAGAACCTGGTGCGCAGCTTCAGTAAGCTGAGCCATAAAAGGGTGAGTACCAAAGATTAGATTATGGGCAGACCTAGGTAAGAGATAACATTGATCCTGCTGAGTCAGAGCCAAGGATAAAATGCTCTGGAGGAGCTGTTGTGGATAAAATACAGTTTTCCAAGTTTTGCAGCTAGTTTATTGTCATAAGCTAATTTCCTTTTCTACAGGCCTGGGCAACAGAAATGTGGAGTTTTCTGGTTTGCTAGCAGTGGGCGAAAGGTCTGGAGCTTTTGGATCCTGACAATCCTAGTATCTTTGGCTAATTAACAGCAGCAGTCCTTGTTAAGATATAGGTCTTGGGAGGAACACATACAAAATTATGGGAGGAACATAATTGGGAGGAACAGATACAAAATTACAGAACAGTATACAGACTCCCCTTTTAAACTGAAAACAACATTATTGCAGACTTTGGGGATATTTCCTAAAAGAAACTGGTCTTCAGTATTCCCACAGCAACTTTATTTCCACTTACTTCCAGGTTCCTTCCAGCAGACATTCCTGGATGAATAGGGAAACTGGATAAATTATTTAACAAAGAGAAAAAGTGGCAAGGGTGAGTAAGGAAAACAATGTGTGCCCTGCAGTGTGCAGGGTGTCAGTGACAGTGAGGGAGATGCAGTGTGACACTGCCTTCTTTTTCAGACCCCAGTAACCAGCAGTAGACACCTCTCTCCCACACTGACCCAGCTTAGGATGCAAGGAATGATCTCTGCAGGGAAAGTTTCATGAAAGAAGAACTTAGCAATGATCACGTCTTTCGAAGTCCAAGTTCAAGAAGTTTTCTCTCTCGCCATAGTTTGGATTTAAGCTGACTTGTAAATGAAAACATCCTATGCACAATTTCTTTGTAAAAACACAAGAACGGATTGCAGATTTGATTTTAAAGGATCAGGCATCTAACATAACTCATGCTACAGAGCCCAGGTGTGGCCAAGAGAAAATGCTTATTTTTCTTTCTATGTGCAAGTTTCATAGCAAACACTAGTAAGCTTCACACTTGGCTGTTTGTTCTAACTTCTGTGTTCAAGACTAGGGAATTCTCACAGATTATCAGAGCTGGAAGATGAAGTTAAAACATAATGAATCCTGATAAAACCTCATAGATTATCCTTGGGGTAAACCATCAATTAATTCAAAGTTTTAATCTTTTTTATAAAAATAAGAGGATTTTTTGAGGTGTTTGAAGTACTTGACTCTACCCCTTGGCTTCTTTTAATTTCACCTTCTGAACTTCTTTATCAAGATTCCAGTAGTTTACAATGCAGCTATTAAACAAATTGGGAAGTGATGGAAGTAAATTATTCTTCCTCCTTCTTATGTATGAAAAAGATGGACTCTGAGGAAATGGTGGTGGTCTCATTGACTAAGCTGCAGAGTAACTCAGAACCCATGAGATGCAGCATATATCAAACCCCTCTCTGATAATTCCCTAACTTCATGCAAACTCTTCTTAGTAAAACCAGAGAGCTCAAACCACACAAGATTCCTAAAGTTCTACTTAGTTGAAATTTACTTGCCTTTGTACACAATAGCAAGCCACAAACTATCACAACTCTCTTTCAGGTAATCACTTAGACATCTGAAAGGAGTAAAAATATATGTATTTCAAGGGAACTTAAGTATCTTAAATTCTGTTCTGGCATGAAAATAGAATTGTCACTAACGTAGGTGAGTTGAGCAGTTTGACATCTTCCTGCTCTGAGGATCGTCTGGAAGGGCCAAGCAAGGCACCTGTTGCTGACACCCATGAGGACAGGAGCCAGTAAGCAATATCTGAACCTGTTTAATTTGTGAAGGGCACTCTGAACACAGTACTGCATGGCATTCAGATCTGTTCAAACACTTGCCAAGCAGGGTACTGCCAAATCCTGCTGAAAGCATAGTATTCTGCTTACAGGACTTGCCCTGGAAATTTAAAAACTCATCATCAGCCTGAGTAGACACGAATCCACAGCTCCCACCTCTTCAGAGAGAGCCCTTGCTGCATGGCTTTCATTGAAGCTGTGCCATTTCTGTGCAGCCAGGAATGTGGAATCTGTTTGGCCTGCAAAGAAAATTGCAAAGGGTAGTCTATTTCTGTAATCTAATAGGCAAAACACTCTGCTGGAGAGGAGGGGAAGCTAAAATAGTTCTTCCCCGAGGGCCTGCTTAGAAAAATATGTATTTTCCATGTAACAGTTTTAGGATAAAATCCATTAGCAACATTGGAAGGAAAACTGAAACACAGGAACTTTCCTGTTTCCACAACAGACACATCTCACTGTCTCACAGTTGGTCTCTCCTGCTTAATTTTTCTTTCTGGCCCCAGTTCTTGCACCATTTCTTGCACATTGACTTTGTTTTAATGAATAGGTGTAAGACTGGCATGGCATAAGACTAGTCAGTTGATGGTAATGAGACTGTCATGATAAAAAACATCAAAGATTTTCAATATTTAGAGCAACATCTTGAATTCTCAACTCAGCTAGTGGGTACACAAAGGCACCTCACTCACAGCTGTGAAGAAGTATCAAGGCCTAAAGAAACACAGGATGCAAAACATACTCAGCTTTTCCTAGCAGCTGGCTTAGATATCCTCTGGAAGACAATAAAGGTAGTCACTTCTACATATTCTCAATATTATTTGAGTTTATAAATTTCACCTTTGAAATGTCTTCATAAACTTTACCTAAAAAGAAGCAGCAAACTCAAATGCTAGCTTTGGTCCTCATTGGAACTTTGGGAAAATAAAATATCGCAACTTAAATGCTCAAATCTATTTCTGAGAGATCTAAAAATAATGTCTAAATTGTAGACTCCATAAAAAGATAGGAATGCTTGCTTCAGAGCAAATTTCAAGCTGGCATGAAATTTTCAAGTGCCATTCCTAAAGAGGTTTTTCTTAATCCACCAAACAGGTAGATCTTTAGCTGCAGGTAAATTCATCTTGTTTGCCTTACCCTCTGATGGTGCTGTAAGCAATCAAGTGCTATTAAAAATGACAGCTATAATTCTAATTCAAACTCAGAGCTTCAGCCATGCTTTGAAATTTGTGCAAATCTTCAGAGTTTTGCATATAAGAGACTCACAGAGCCACAGAATATTTTAATTCTGAGGGAACTGTTCCTCTCATACAATATTTGCTATATTATCTGAAATACAGTCTGTCCCATCTTACAATTTGAAATTAAATTGTCATGGTTTTCTCCATTACCTCTTCATATATTACCTAGGCCACAAAAACCGTCAGTCATATTCACGCAAGAGAGCTTGCCAAATAGAAGTGGCAATGGGATATTTCCTTGCAACATTGTGTCTTGAAAACCTGAACTACCCTGTTCTCAGTTTTCCTGTCCTCCTCAAACTGACTTAAACTGGGAACAGGTGGCAGCATTGTTTCTGTTGCCCCAGGTCCTAAAGGTAATATACAAAGCTCTGATCTCTCCATACTAAATGAAAACAAAGTGAAAGCTCTTTCATTTATATTGGCTATTAATCAGGAAAGATTTGATAATACAGGAAAAGAAACAGTTCAGCTCTGGCTTCAGAGAGTAAAGACATCAGAAATATCTTACAGGGGTCTGTCCCTCTGAGCTTGAAAAATCTCTTGGCATCTGGAGCCTCTAACTTTAGCTCTGGTTTTAGCCATGTCAATGGCGTGGAGCCATCCTCATGCTGGACATTTAAGGACAGAGTATTGGAGAAAAAGTAAGCTTTACCCACGGGATACCATAAGACAAACATTCATTAGGTATCTTTTCATATTACATTTATTGTGTTTGGATTTGAGACATATCTGAGAAAAACAGTTTGAATTCTAATTGAGTGAGACCGTAAACTTGCATGTAATTATATTCTTTTTTAACACATCACAATTTTGCAATACTTTTATGTGTAAGACATTTCCATCCTTATTTCACATGTTTAAAATATCAGGATTTGTTATTATTTTTATTTGGCATATAGACAGAAATGAAAAACAAGGAGTGGAGAAAAGGACAAAGAGGGAAAGAAAGAAAGAGCAAGCAAGCACAGGAGAAATTTATGAAACAATTATGGCTTTATAAAAAAAGGTCACAATTTAATCTCATATTCAGTCTTTCCTTCAGTGTATTTACAGAATTGTAACATTGTACTTTTTACTGTGTAAAAAGATATTAATTCAAGCATTGTTTAAGTGGGAGGCAAAGAAAGATATTCTGGTTTCAATTAGGAAAGACAGATATATAAACAGGTTCTATTGGAAGGTCCTGATAGGAACTAAAGAATGTGATATTGATGGACACAGGGGACTCAGACCTGCTCTTGTTCAAACCACTGGAAAAAACTCCCGTTGGCTTCAGGGCTGCAGGATCCAGCCCATGCCTAGGTCACGAACAGGTTTAGCAGACATTTTGAAATGGCTTTGGTTTCTGAGTACTGATGGCTCCATCCCCAGGAATCTGGATCTCACTGCCATTACCCACAGTCAATGGCAGCCAAAGGCCTGAATTTCTGCCTTAAGAAAGGTTGAAGCCTTGCCATAAATACTTTCCAGAGAATGGCAGTTATTATGGCAACAGTGTTCCCATTGCTCTAGTTAAGATTGTGTCAGCATTTAAATTACAAACCCCTGTTTTCAGGGGTTTACATCTTGGCTATGAACATTTGTCGAGAGATGAAAATTGGCATTCACTGCCCTGTTTTTCTAATAACAAAACTTGGAGAAAATCAGACTGGGTTTTTTACACTGCAAGAGGGAAAAGAGTTGGAAGCTTGTTGTGGGAGGTGAGGTGCATTTTGGTGTTATATAACATATAAAGTGTTTATATACAGAGATGGAGTGTATGTATATTCCTAAAATGTAAAATTTGCTCTGCATTTTTTAATTAAATTTTGCTGGGCACTGAGAGATTGTTTGTTTTAAATGCATTTGTGTAAGAGTACTAAAAACAAAATGAGAACACTGCAACTAATATATTTCTTATTTAGCTGCATGAGTTTTAATAGGGATACAGCAATGTACATCAAAAATATGTTGCCTCTAAAATGGTAACAGTTTGCCCTTTGTAAAGAGGTTGTGATGCTTTCCTTTGGTTTTTTTTCTGAGTACAAATAGTCCTTTTTTAAGAAGTAGAAAACAAAATGCAGTTACTTGTAACTACTCTTTCTTGAGGTGTCCTAGATTATATTTCCACTTTGAGTGTTCACATATGAAAACTCCACTAGCCAAAGAATTCATCCTTTAGCAGGAGCCAGAGGTGCATGTTCCAGCCCTGATCCTCTGCGTGCTAACCTCTGGCTTGCAAAGGGGTGGTGCATATTGCTCTCCCTGAGTTTCTCTTATTCTAAAAATCATTTGAAATCCCTCTCTATTTCTCTCTGATGTGGTGTTTTTGAATGTGTGTGATTGTGTTTTTGATTGTGCTTTGATATGTATGTTAATACTTGGTGACTGCAAGAAATACTCCCCAGTGAAGTGCAATCTTCTCGAAGGAGAGCTTTACATCTCTGACTGAGAGAGCAGATGCACAGAATAACATCACTGGATATGCAGCACTGCTGTCAGAGGACGGTACCTGCAGCCCATGCCACAAATTGAAAATGCAATATGAAAACTTTGGCAGGAGTGGCTGTTTCCAGTGCTCAGTGAAAGTTGTGAAACAAAACAGTTTCAACATTCCCAAAGCCAAAAGGATCATTATTTCCTTATATTACAGATGCAGAAGGAAAGAACTGGTGAGAATTACACACCCACCACCCTTGCAAGAACTAGTCATATGTCTAACAGTATATCTCAAGCAGGAAGCTTCTGGAAGAAGACTGAAACCTCCTGTTTCAGTTTAAAACAGAGTATGCGAATTTGAAATCCTTCCAGGCTTGGGTGACCAAGATATCTTCTCATTCTTTCCACTTGTAATCCACAACTTCAATGTGGCCAAGTTCATCCACCAGGAGAGCCAATGCATCAGGTCCAAAACTGTGGTCTGACATACCTTAAGTTTGTCTATAGATCCTTCTACAGAAATGGATGATGTGTCAAAGTTACTGGTACTGCATTGCGGTGGTGGTCAAGTATGTGCTTATATAGGTGTACTGGCACTGACTTTGGGAACAAAAAGACCTGGAATTAATTTTTCCCATTTCTGAGCCCAGATAATTGATGTGTAGCTTCATGGGAAATCACAGGCTTCAAGCTATGAGACCACTGAAGGAAGTTACCATCTGAGCAATGAAGACTTTATTACACATCAGCAGGGAAAGAAGGAACAGAAGTCTCCTGTAGACATTGCCTGCTCCCTACAATCAGCAGGAGCCTTGGAACTCTCACAAACTGATCTAACTTATGGATTAACATTGCAGGTCTGCAAAGGTCTCAAGAGCCCCGGAAATATCAGGTCTGCATAGTCTGGAAACAACTAAGGGGAAGGTAATTACCACAATTAATTTAATACTAAATGTAAATTAAAATAAAATATTCCTTTATTTCATTTCTGATTAAAAGAAAATTATTTCTACAAATGGTGTTATACTCATAAATCTATTCTGCTATTCATTGTCTTTAATACCTAATGCACTACTTTCAGCAATGGTCTTATGGGTCTGATAGGACTGTGACTGCAAACAATAACCATCACTATTTTCCCTTGAGTGGATGAGGATACACCCCTTAATCACATCTTCTGAAATTCTATTCCATGGAATAAAAGGCTCTATGGGATCTTACACCTCTCTCATCTTTAACAATTTTCAGAGAGTACAGAAAGGTCAATATGATATTGAGTACCAGCTCATTATGAGTTATTATTGAGCATGATAATTGTTTGAGCTCTTCCATAACATGACTATGTACTGCAGTGCATATATTAATGAATAAGCCATTATTTAAATGCCAATTTGTCTCTGACTCTTATAAGTAATAAGCCTCTGAGTACATAAATTCAGATAAGGACCTTTAATGTAACGTATAGCACATTATTTCATCTGGTGAAATGAGAGAACATGTACCAGCTAACAAAATAGAAAATCATCAGGTTTTCTTTTCCTGAGGCTGTGGAGATATATTTTTCCTGTTTATTTTTCCTGTCAGCAAAAGAAAGGCAAGTTGGAAAACAACACTGAGCCTGTCTGGTACAATTCAGAGCAATTAGCACTACTGAGATAATGAAAACTCTTATTTATTTGTACTGACGCTCTGCTTCTTCAAGGCAAAGCTTCACTGAACACCAAGGCCTTTTTCTATTACGTGGTCAAATAGGTCCATCAATCTCCTGCTCTAAAGAGTGTCCAGTATAGTTTCAGAGAAGATAAAAAATGGGAATGATGGCAAGGGAAAGGAAAGTTAGTTGGTACAATTGATTGGAAATTGATGCCCAGTCCAGTCATTTCAAATCATGTGCAAGGGCCAAAGAATCAGGTCTGTGACAGAAACTGTCAAGATGTGCAGACCAATATGTTTGAAACTGTAAACTTGCACAGCACTACAAAAAGGGAGGAAATAATGTAAAAGGGCAAATATGGACATGGAGGTATGGCAAAGATATGAAGCTCCACGAAAGTTTCAGAACCTGAATATGATCAGGTAAAAAGTGGAGAGTTTGTGGCGACAGTCAAAACTAGAGGAGACAATGGACAGAGACAGAATCTAAAAATACATTTTTCGAGTAGTGTCTTGTATAATACAGTAACAGATGATCAACTGAAGGAAAAAAATGTACCTAGATGGCTTTAGAGAAGTCAGGAAAGACTGACAAATACCAGACATCATATAGATGGATAAAAGGAACCAAGGAAGCATGACAAGGAGAAAGCACAACATTATAAAACATGATAGAGTAGTATGTGTTACATGGACCAACTGGGATGGAAGAAGGGGTTAAACTGTGCTAAATCTATTTTGCCAGTCAACAATGAAAGAAATGGATATGAGGATACATTCAAGTAAATCCCAAAGCTTTCTTTGCCAGGGAAGACTGCTGAAGAGTCAACATAACCACTGCAAAAACTGAGAGAGGAGATTAAAATTAAGATAGTAAAGGAAAATAGAATGGGGGAAGAAAGACAGAAAGAAAGAGAAAGAGAGAAAGAGAGAGAGAGAGAGAGAGAGAGAAAGAAAGAAAGAAAGAAAAGAAAGAAAAAAGAAAGACAACATGGAAGCCTTGATTTGATCAAGAAACTTGCCGAATGCAGACCTGAAAAGAGCATACAGTATATTCTGTGTTCCTCTTTCTTCTTCTCCCCTTCCACAGCTGCACTAGTACTGCTCATAGTCAGAGACCTTTTCTCTATATCTATACATCTGCTCTCACACAAGATTTGAAGGGTCAGAAAAGGTTTTGTTCAAGCAATTCTAGCACCACAGAAGGTAACATTAGTGGAGCTAAGAGGGTGGTTCTCCCTGGATAAAACCCTGCATAATCTATTGAATGGCCCAATTTCATCTGATCTGTGTTGATGCAGAGAAGAGAAAATGAAAAACAGTGAAAGTAACCAGAAATTACGATTGTAATGACCAAGGAAACTTTGGTCATGCCAGCCAGTGAAGCTGGCATGGAAACATATCAGTATCTGAGTGCTAAACTAGAATAAAGAACACTTAGCAATTCACACAATACTTTTATCATGGTGGCTTTGCACGTCAAGCAAGGGGAAGAGATGATGGAAAGAACCAAAACCATTAAAAGAGTTAAGCAAATCAACCACTGCTGTTAAGGATAAAAATAAGGATGAAAAGGAAACAGCGCTGTTCAGGGACAATAAGGACACTAATGGGAGCAGATCAGACAATTTTGCAAAGATATTAGAGGTGAAATGAATAATAGGTAATAGAAGTATAATGGTTGATATGATGGCTGTAGGTGATATCCATCCAGCCTCAGAAACTCCTAGGAGAAAACAACATTCTTCAGACATCAAACAAAAGATACAATGTAGCCATAAAAACTAGTTCAGAAAAGCAGCTTAGTAAACCAATGCAGCTTTTGCAGGATTATTTTAAAGCTCTTTCATTGTAAAGCACTACAAAAATCTTGATTAGCTTTTGGCATTTAATTGCATCAGTGTACTAAACTAGCCCTTGGATTTTAGATACATGGAAGTTGGAAAACCAGCAGTGCAGACTTATGCTTGGATAGATAAATCTAAATACCAAGAGTATCTCCCAAATGCAAAGAATCAAGAGATAATTTGCCTACCTCTATTATTTGTATCCCACCCCATAGGCAGGATTTGCTAATGACTTGTACAGCACAATGTTTTCCTATCAACACTGCAATTTTAAAAGAGAACATATTATTAACTGAGATTGCATTTACAGCTTCAGAACATTAAATTTATCTAAAGTAAACATTGCCTGGGATTGCAGCTAGGCACTTAGTAAACAAGTATGACTTCTTAGGCAAGACTTGTTGGGTGTAAGTGCCATGTTCTGAAGATTTTTCTGTAAAAAAAATTAAGCTGGCATTTAAGCCTGGCAAAAACATTGTGTTCCCTAATAAGTAAGCTGTCCTCAGGATGTGAGCGACACTTACAAGAACTCTAGGGTTTAGGTTTCTCTGCATGAAAGATGAATATCCTTCACAAAGACACTTGTTTATTTATTTGAATCTGGCCATCACTCTGAATGCATCTGGTCCTCAGAGAAAACAAGCTTTTTCCAGAAATCATCTTCATATGAGAAAATACTGGAAGGTGAAATGCAGTGATAATTTCAACCATACTTCCTCAGGCTCTTTTACTGGAATGAGTGTGACTGTAATTCTACTATCTCTGGGGGAAGGACCATCAATCAGGACACTCCACCAGCAGTGTTTGTTAGGCTCATTCTTGTGGGGAGCTGAGAAGTATGAAAGAATTTGAATGTGTTTACACTAACATTTAAATAATAGATGAACTAGGAAGATATGAATCATGGGAATCAGTTGTCCCAGTCAATGCAGCCTGAACTGAATCATAGGACAGTTGGTTTTTATTTATGTATTTTTGTAGTTGATGCCAAATGCACAGTATAACAGCTAGTTCTACAGAATATGACATACAGTAAGAATTATACTCCATGTCATGTCATTATTCTCAAAAAAGCCCCAGAAGGAATCAAGCTGAGCATCTTATTTCGGGAGATTACTTGCAAACAGAGTAAGGGACAGTTTCTTTGTCACTGAAGGCAGAGGAGATAGAAAATAGTACAGAAGGGAAAAAAATTTCCAAGAGGAATCAAGAGCCTACCGAGACAGAACTGATAACTGAGCAAAGCAGAGTCTGTCTACAGCTTGGTACCACCTTTTTTAAAAGCAGAGGGAAATTTATAATTTCAAACATGCAGCAGTATACCTCTATTTGGGACATGTAGCTGAAAGTTTATAAGATATGGTCATTCTAATATTGCATTAAAATTCAAATTTAAAGGAAGACATTTAAAGGCACCCCCTAACAGAGAAGAGATGGGTGCCTGTCACTGCTGGATACCTGCTTGAAATACAACAAATGGCAAAACACAGTAGAAGGCAAAAAATTTTACAAAAAGGGAAATCTGCATAATTTTTAAGAAGGCATAATTCAGATGAGCTATTTCCATTTTTGTTGATTTGTGTTATATCTTTAATTCTATTTAATTGCTTTTTATTGAGGTAATAATTGTAATAAAAAAAGGGGAAAATACAACCTACGGCTATTTTACAAAAGCAGATGGTGACTAGAGATGGGCTGCTCTCCAACTGTTCCAATTCTTGTCCAATTTGTGATCAAGAGAAGGGATAAACAGTTGTGTTACACCAGTCTGTCATAATATTTCAACTCAAAGATACCAGTTCATGGTGGTTTATCATATATAAATAATTGTTTATCACCACCTACTTGTTGAAGGAACTAGCAATTTGTTATGAAAAGGAAATTTTAGAAAGTTAATTACTTTCAATGGGGGTAGAGATAACAGTGACATCAGTGTGACTACGTGGCAACATGAGTATTTAGGCACTAGAGACAAAAAATGTCTTCTCTCCCTCATCAAAGGGAAAAACTGCATAGGGTAAATAAACTAATTTCACATACACTTGTGATATAGTAAAGTGAAATTTACCATGGTTTCTCTTCAAGAGAGCTAAACAAAGATTTTTGATGAACAGCAATGCTTAATGACATTTTAGGAGCTGTGCTGGACCTCAGGATGTCTGACCTGATCAGCTGAGTTCCATGGATCTTTGGGTGCTGACCTTTGCATGCATTATTTTATAGTTTCTCTTACCATCTTTTCTATTTTGGTTTTGTAAATGCATACCTCACCTTCTCCCAGCTAGGCAAATTTCAGATTTTCAGTGGAATCATCGCTGGTATTTGCTGCAGTAGGTGGGATGCAATTTATTTGTGCTGAAGAAACACATTTACTATCAAAGGAGTTCCCAGAACCTAGGCCGAGGAAGATGGTAGGAGTTACACAGCAAGATGTGAGTCAAACACTGTGTGTTCTTTACTCACAACACCATGAAACATATGGCACAATACACCTGGGGAGCCACTCTCCCTTAGGTGATTCATCCTGCTGAATAGCACAGCGAGTGCAGTCTGGCATTAAATGTTAGCATATGCAGTCTGGCATACCAAGGCAGCTCAATGGAATCTGAATTATTGACAATGTGAATGGTCTGTTTGGAAACATCAATTCATATCAACATCACATAGCAAATGAACTAGCCAAAAATAATATGGACATCTTAAAGTCAGATTTTATTCCTTAGCTGACAAAAAGAAAAAAAAATCCCACAGGAACTTTAACATCTGCTTCTCATCTGTCCAGATGATGTGATTTATTACCTTAGCATCCAGGTGTGCATCATTTCTTGCTACATTTTAGCATCCAATACTCATATGTCATTCATTTCTAGGAATATCAGAAAGAAAAAGTCTTCCAGAGAAGAAACTGACTCAGGATAATGAAAAAAATAATAGTAATGCTGATGGCACAGCTAATATTGAAAATAAATAAATTTCAGCATTGAATACTGCAAAGATTAAATAGATGGATAACAAAGATTAACTGCAAAAGCCATTTTGGACTGCAGTATAGCAGGACTGTCTGACAGTCCCATGAATCCCTGTACTTTCTTGTGCCTTTTGCAGTTAGAGTCCAGGCAGCTCAAAGGTGTGGGGCTGATCAAAGGTGATCCCATATTTGTGGAGTGTCACTTTCAGTATTGCACCTGGGATTGTGAGAGAGACCTTAAAAGGACATAAAACCTAGAAAGAACACTTGTAGTAGGAGTATGGCTTTGGCTTCAAAATGACTTACAGTTCAGATTTCTAACATGAAACATTTGCCTTCAGTAGAATATCCTGGCTCATGCCATCATAAAGGCTGGTAAAATTCCCTTAAAACTAAAGTGAGGGAGACGAAAAAGGTGGAGAGTAAAGAAGCCATTATAAAATGCCAGTATGTGTAACTCTGCAGTTTGAGTCTGATCCATGCTGGATTCTTCCATTTCATCCTCTGAAGAGAAAATGACAGCAGGAAACTTCTAGTGTCAACCTTCATCTTCTTTTCTGCATTTAGCAATGCTTTTTGACTGAATTTCTTTCCCTCTGCATTTCTTCCCACAACTTTTCTCATTTAATCTCATCTTTCTTCAGCAGCTTGGACTAATCCTATTGCTGCCTGTGAAATTTCTGAGTGTGTTGCTGCATTTGTCAAGAATCACCCAAGTTCAGAATTAGAAAGATACTGGTTGCTTAGTGTACAAATATTATAAATATGATGCAGCATAAAGTAAGAATTTGTCTAGACTGAGATTAAGATATGAGATTGGAATTTGCAGTGAAAGAAGAAAGCTGAAGGATTCTCTGAGGTTTTGTGACTTTAGAAATCCCCTGATGGGGGACAAGTAGACTATTTTGCAGGGTCTTTTTTTTTCCAAAGGCAACACTAACATATATTATTGTAAAAGGCTGAATATAAGGGAAGAGTGCCCCTACTCTTTCTCCAGACCCCATGAAAAGAATTTACAGTTGTAGTCTCTAAGAATTAGCAAGCTACTTTTTCCCTTTTTGCAGGCTAAGAAAAAAGTATCTACCTATGCATTGAACAATGCACAAAATTTTGTCATATAGTATATAGAGAGGGTCATTCTCTTACATGTGTACCATCTTTTAATAATTTGATTGTATAACCCTGGGTAGCAAGTAGGTAGAGCTATAGAATGCAGAATTGTTTCTTTAAAAAAACGTCTTATCCATCTGCTATTAAGCTTTCTGGAAAAAAAAAAAAAAAAGGTGTTTTGGCCCCCAAAAGACCAAAAGAGGCTAAGCAAGTAAGATTTAAAGGATTAGCTGAGGAAAAAAAATCGGCAAATTTATTTAGATTTTAGAAAAATATAGACCATGTAGTTAAATATTGCCAGGAATCTGCATTTTCATATGAATCCAGTAGTAGACCACAATAAAATATTCTACAAAGGTAATGATTCAGATATACAAAAGTAATCCTCTTATGTAAGTTCAGTTGTAGAGTCCCCTATCCAGTGTGCAGGAACTAAGGAGAACAACTGCAATTATTTAAAACCCTAAGGAAATTAGAAGATTAACATCATGAGATATGGGAAAAAAACAAACTTTGGGTGGGATGACTACAATGAAAAGTAGCAGGTATTAAGGAGACAATACACATCTCTCTTACAGCAAAGTTCAAATTGTCCTTAGCAAAAAAGTTAACTGTTCAACTTTTCACAAAAATTTACTTTTTATTAGATTCAGTGCCCTGGAAATTTTGGCTTAATCTGTGAGTTTTTCAGGATATAGAGTACAATGTCAAGGAGCAGCTTATAAAAGTATACCGGTTCATTTTTTACCCCTTATGCTAATTTTAACCTTGTCTAGCACCTTATGAATATATGATGCAAGAGACCAAGCAATCTGCAGTAAAAGTTTTCATATGAAACAGTTTTAATTTTAGGAGATACTGTATGAGTCTTTATGTATATTAATTTCAATGCAATAATAACACTAATAATACCCATGTTAAGGTTTCATTGTTTAATGTAATGTGTAAACAGTAAAGAATTAACCTTCAAAAAGTCAGGGAAAATTACATTCACTTTATGAATGAGCAAACTGACTTTCAAAGAGTTCTCAAACTCAAAGATATTGCGTGTATTAGCCTGAATAAGACCCATACTGAAGGAGATATAAGTTCCTTTCTTTTGGCTATTTTGAGACACATATTTATGTACAGTTCATGGTATTAATAATGATGATTAATGAAGACAAAAAAGCAGCAGGTACAAAATGGAAAAGTCATATTAAATAGACAGACTCATAATTTGTATGTTTGGGTGGTTTAGATTACTTTCCTGACTACTCCTTTCACTGAGCTGTTAGCATAAAACCTAGCATCAGGTGGGCTCTGTGGGAGATGATTGTGTTTATGGACTAAAGGGGGAACAGGTGAGAGGGAGTTAACTCTGGAAACTCTAGATACCACTTTACAATGACAGGAGAAATTGTCTGGGTGTTCAGAGACCTCTCATCACAAGCTCATCAGAGACATAACTTCCAATATAGCTTCCTTGACTGTCATCGAGCTCATTCGTTATCTGTATCACTAGCAGACTATAAAAGATTTAGACATTAGAATCTGAATATCATCAAAGACATAATCAAGGCTGAGATTTGTGAAGACTAAAGGTTTTGAGAGCAATACAGATAATGGAATGCGCCTCTCAACATTCAACAGGAAACAGCTATAGAGATGTTTTTTGTAGTGGTTTCTTTTTGTTTTGTTTAGACTTTTTGGGGGTTTTGGGTTTGTTTGTTTGTTTGTTTTTTGTTGTTTTGTGGTGATTTGGGTTGTTTGTTTGTTTGTTTTGTGGGTATACAGAACTATCTATTGATATTGTCCTTATTCTTAGGGGGGAAATGGCTAAATTAAGTTGTTGTTGTTGTTCTTATCATCATTATTATTATATTTCTTGTCAAAAGTGTAATCCAAATAAAGTGGAATAAGCCTCAGAGTCAGAATTCTCTAACTGCTTGCCTCATGACTAGCTTGGACAAGAGCCACATCTCTTCCTCCTCTCCTCAATACACCATAATTCTATGGTTGTTGTGTCTGGGGATAGCATCAGTAAAATCAAGCAGTGAGGTTCTCCTCACAGATAGACAGAGGAAGTGAGTTTCTACTGGAAAGCCCAAGGAAAGCCCTGAAAGATTACACAGGCAGGCAGAAAGCCAGGTGTTGGGCAGGTGTGATTAACCTTCTAGCATAAAAAATAAACATGTCTCTAGTAGAAGCTTTACAAATATTCAGCATTCCACAATCTCTTCACACTCTGGTTACAAGAAATTGTCAACAGAGTTTTTTTAAGGCTAGAACTGTTTTTACAAGGGATTCAGTACTCAACTCCTTGTCTATTCACATTTGTATATAAAGGCTTAAATTGGCTGACAGAGGGAAGTATGACAAACAATTTTGACTCATGCAGGAAAAAAAGGTCTGCAGATGAGATATTTTCATTTTCTAAATGTTACAAATTTAGACATACTTCTCAGAGAGCATAGCAGAAAGAAATTAGATATTAATTCTCTTATGTTAATAAAACTGTAAAACTGCCCATCTGCAATGGACACTGCATCAGGGGTCTGTGAATCATGAAGGACCAACCAAAAAGGTGTAGCTGTGGTGCAGATGAAGGTATTTCAACAACTGAGTGTACCCATACAGCAAACCAAAAAAAAAAAAAAAAAAAGGAAAAAAAAAAAAGGAAAAACCAAACCACCAAACAAAAACCCCACAAACTTTTAGGCTAGTAAAACTGGAATAATTTTTCCAACCACATCTGTTTTCCAGGTCCTAATTCAGTATCCATGGTCACACTGTTGAAACCCATTTTATCACAGGCCCTTTTGTATTTCCCACAGAACACAAAATAATGTAGCCTGGTATTTCTCTTCCAGCCCATTGAATTTCTTAGACTGTATGCAAGAACAATGGTGCTGCTCTGAATTCATATCACTGCAAGGGAATGTTTAAAATGTAAACAATGAACTGAGTTTTCCCCTAAAGAAAGAAAACATTTCTATTCAAAGTTTCTGATTACCATTCCCTTTATTTGATTAAATTTTGCTTGTTTTGGGTTGTGGATTTTGTTGGTTCTTTTACAGAAGATTTGAATTCTATGCCAAGACTAGGCTGATATTGACCTTTCAAATTTTCTGCTACTAGGAAAAAAAGCGATTTGGTGTTCAATTATCATAAATTACAGTGATAGTTATCATTGATTGCCAAACCATTTAGAAATGTTCAATAATTAATCTTCACATTAGCCTTGTGACAGAGGAATAAAAATGCAATGCAGCTTTCCAGCATCCAAGAAAAATTAAAGATCAGGAAATACATAAATAACCTATAGGCTTTCTACTAACACTCTCTTGTTCTGTATGGGAAAATTTCACATTGATATTAATTTTGACATGTTTACATACTGCTCTATTTCCTTTTTCAAAAACAAACTAATGAGCCACAGTGATGAGCAGTTCACTGTCATAGCAAGGCAAGATGCACTTTCAGAATTCAGCTCCTAAGCTTTTGCTGGGTTTTTGGATGTTGCAAGGATATCAGTCTGATAACCAGCACTGGTTTCTTCTGTGAGAAACGAGTATTAAGTCATAGTGATTCCCAGCCCAGATACTTTGGTTAGGTCTTAGAATGACAAAGACAATTTAATTGTCTTTCTTTGAGCATCCAGTTTCCATTTGGGACAATGAAGTCAGCAACACAGACAAGATGAGAACTTCCTGATTCCAGAGTATTTTCTCCCCTTTCAGATTTACTAAATAATTAAGACAGTTTTTCCCATTATTTACCACTCCTTCATAAGGGCTTCTCTAATCTCTCTTTAATTATGACACAAAGTTCCTTGCACCTTTGTAAGAAAAATATGAAATTTTACTTTTAATTAATAAAATTCAACACTAGAGTATCTCATAGAAAGTAAATGCAGAGGACAGAGTGAGAGCAAGTGAACAAGTCCTTCATCTCTATGGAATATATGTCAATTGAACCATAAGTGAAAGCTGTTGCACTATTTTGAAAGCAGAAATTGTGCTTTTTTCAACTTTTTTTTTTTTTTTTTTCAAATGTTCTGTGCTTTCCTTACCTGTCTTTGGAAGATGATAGGATGCACAGGCTTCTCTCATCTAAAAGAGTTGTCTTAAATCATTCCTTTACAAGCTTTAAAGTGCTAATAAACTTGCCACATTTTTTGTATTCATCTGAATAATAACTAGCTGTAGGGGTTGGTGAAACAAGCACCATATTTTTTATATTTTTTCCAGAGTTAACTGGTTCTGAAGCTCATGGGAATGATGAATTCCAACAGGGCTCTCTCAAAGCCTTCTTCTGTCCCATACTACCTACAGCACTGTGGTCACTGCAGTGCTGATTTGGTAAAGTTACTAATTCATCTCAGGCTATACCCTTTTCCAGTGACTAGCACTTCATTAGGGTAAAAAGTTTCATTATGAAAGGAAATATTCATAGAGAATTCAGCTTATGAATGGAAAAATACCAAGTTTTCTAGCAGCTTTCATGTTACATGTATATTTCTCAGAAGTAGTAAAGACAAAAGCATAACTACATTTTTCTGATCCACCAAATGATCCATCATGACAACACTGAAGTACTAAGAGGTGAGAGAGCCAAATCCTGACAGAATGGGGTCCAGTGTACATTACTAACTTTCGCTGAATTTAAAAAAATTATTCTGATTGTAAATATTTGACTTTAAAGCTGTGCAAATGCCTTCCTCTAAACACATCTTTTTGCTTTGATCTCAAGCAACTACATAAAAGTCCACATCTTTAGACTGCAGTTTTAAGCCATTGATGCTATTTAAAAAAATAGAGAAAAAGTTTTTCTCATTTTTCAGGGCTATAAGTCAGATCCCAGTTAACCAATTTTGTTTGTGATTTTCTCCAATGAGCAAACTAAACATTAGGCTGCAAACAATCATGGAAATTGCAGCCCCACAGGAATTTGTTTAACAAAGGTCTCAGTATCCTTAAAAAGAAAATTAAATAGAAGGTGGAATTAACTTTAGTGAAGTTGGAATTAACTTTAACAGCTTGGCTACAGCAAGAATAGGACACATTTTTAACTGCATGGAAAATTCAACACTACTACCAGGAAAAGTTGCAGATTCTCCATTTCCATTTTATCAAATCAAAACATGTTAAAATACAAAATATGTTCTGTATGGAACAAGCAGTAGTCAAAAAAAAGTTTAGAGAGCTCATTGTAAGAGAAACTGATGTGGTTCAACAGTTTGCATTATTCAGGTCAATCCAGTTGATGTAATGGTCCCTTCTGACCTTAAGAGAGTCTATGTACCTATGAAAAATTCTAGTTGAAAATAATAAGGCTCTTTAAGAGATATTACAATTATAATGAGCTCTTAACAATTCATTCACTTGAAAGCTGGAAGAAGGAAAAAAATAAGAGGCAAAAAGTTATGCTACAGTGTCAAGAATGTTTGTAGTTAAGAACATTTAAGTAACAGATCCGTACATTAGATCTGGACTGCAAGTAAATTTTCTCTACTACACTTTACAGTATGTGATGATCCCTGAATCCTTAAGGGAACTTTAATTTCTTGTGACTCTCCATCTCTTAGACAAGGGCTGCCATATAGTGTAGTTTCTGAGCAGTGAAGGAAACATAAGCCCTTGCTGATTTGACAAAGCTGAGGGTATATTTGCTTTACACTGGGCATTGCCCATTGACACATTTAGAGGTTGATCCCTATCTCAGGAATGGCCACATTTTAGCAAGAGTGTGAAGGACACAAGTTGCCAACTATCAGTGATGATGTGTTGCTTAAAGGGTTTAAAATGTTTATTGTAAGCAGTAACCTGTAAAAACTGCCAGTATCTGGGTTCACTGCAAGTATCAAGTTGCATCTTATCTACATTTGGTAATATCCTCCATTATGAGAAGAAATTCTTCATTATGCAGAGAAACGTAGCCTATTAATACATGTTGATTTTAGATGAGATAAATCATACCTTCAGAGTGGGATGTCTGTCTAAACAAGGAGGCTAGATAACATGCCTAAGTACAAATATATCTAAGTGTGTAAATCCCACGAAGGGAGAACACAATTTGTTTGGAGATTCAATGAATAGAATAAATTTTTAAAATATCATTCTCTTTTTTTTTTTTTAAACATCTGCCACTGTGAGAAATGAATGCTTTGCTATGTTTTCAAAATGGAAAATAATCTTGATTTATGACAGTTATGGTATAGCAGTGGTTTTGTTTTCAGTTTAAATTCCTCTCTTTGGTGATATTCACAGGTAATGTGACAAGTGTCAGATTTATAAAGAAGAAGAGAGTTTGCAATGAAAGAGAGAAATAACGAGCTATATTTACTGAAACTGTTCATATATGTGTGTGTCTCTGTGTAAAAAACACACACACTGACGCACCCTGAAATTTTCTGCACATTGCTATGAATGTGCTTAGTTCAAAGACAATGCAAACACACTTTACTCTTGTAGAATTGAGGCTTTAGTCATGCTTTTAAAGAAAATCATAAATGTAAAATATAATGTCTTAAAATATAAAATCTAAAGTAAAAACAGAATTAAAATATGATGTTCTGATTGCATTCTCAAAAATATCACTTATTTATTTTCAATGCATGAAAAAGTAAAAGAAAAAAATGATATCTTGATTTATTACCACATCACAATAAATTAATTACTTGTAATAAAATATTAACACAGTCACTCATATTTATTAAAAAGATGAATAGTTTTCATTCAAACATTTTTGTCCAGTTCTTGTAGGGAAATATTTGACAATGACCAACTTAGCATGCGTGTCACAATAGAAGTGAGTGGTTTTACCTATCAAGATAATCATTACGTGTATGCTTGTAAGCATTACAGGGGAAATTACTATCTGTTAATGACTATCTTTTCTTCAGAACTTTCATAATTTGTCTGAGTGTTCTTTGTATTATTTCAGTGTCTAGAGGTTCCTGAAGAAAACAAGACACCAATATTTAGGTAGCATATGACCACACAGTTGATGGAGGAACAGAATTAATTACTCACCTGTTTGATGTCATTCACACAGAAGCTTCTGCAAGGCCCTGCAGTGTGTGTGGGAAAAGGCTTGGCCAGATCGACGTGGCTACCACAGTGAAAAGGCTACAGAAGTCTTCTACTTGCATACATGAGAGGTACAAATACAAGACTGATACATATATATATATATATATATATATATATATACAAGAGGTAGTTCAGCTTGTCTACCTACCTGCCTGGAAATCTATCCACGACAGGCACTGCCCACAGGCTTGCATCAATAAAAAGCTGACTTTGGAGGTGGGTGTTGCCTTGGGCTTGTTCAAAAGGCAAATTCAGCCTTTCAACCTGCTACCCCACGTACTGTAAGACCTTACATATTACAGTATGAAGCGTTTAATGCAGTTTTCAGGGTAAAATTGCATGTACTGTAGCTTAAAAAACATTAAAAAAAAAAACCAAACCAAAAAAAACAAAAAAAGGGGGGAAAAAAAAACCAAGAGGGAACAGTTTGGATGAAATAATATCATTCTTTTCTCTAAACTGATGAAAAACCAATGTCTAGAGAGAAAACATAACTTACCTAAGGTCACACAGGAAGCCTGTGACAGAGTTGAAAATTGAAATCAAATTTCCTGACTTTCAATCCATTCCCTCAGCCATAAGAGGATCTTTCCTCTCTTATTGATTTAATTTATCGATTTATCTTTTTTTATTCTGAGCATCTGCTTGACTACAAAACAAAATGGTTCACATGATTACTGTAAATAACTTTTACATTTTGATGCCCTTTTCCTTACTTATATGTATCCTGAAGATATTTCAAATCGGGAAACTATTATATATAATCACTGAATAGGTACATTGATTAATTTATAAAGATGTCATAACTAATTTTCTTACTTAATTTCCACATAACAGGTCAATTTTCAAGAGAACATATCATTATTTTACACAAAAATTAACCTTGGGCACTTTAAATCTATGCATATATACTTCATTAAATATAATTTACATGCTATGTCAATCGCTGCTAATTCCTCAGAGAACATAATAATACAATGAACAAGCAGCATTTTGATGTCTTTTAGAGAATAATTTTAAGAATAAAGAGGGAAATGGCACACAATCCCAAATGCTGCTTTTCCTTCTACTGCTCAAGATGAAGCTACCATCCTCCCTTCCACTAGACCTATAGTGGCACCTCAAGGCAGAATAAAAACATGTCAGGATTATTCAAATTATTCACAGACTCACCACTTGCCTCACACAGGGAAGTTAGTGTTAAGCCAGAATAATGCAAAATCAGGTCAGCAAAGGCCTGAGTCTGCAATGCCTGCTTTAGGTTGTCTAAAAATGGTGGGCACTGACTCAAAACAGGTGAAAACTGCTTTTATGAATCAGACCAAGTACTTTAGTCCTACAAAATGTCTATATATATTAAGTGTTATATCTCAGTTAAAAGATGAAGCTATGAAGTTAATCAACAAATTCTACAGACCATACCAGAATCCCAAAGACTCCTACGATGAAATAGGAAGACTCCTTAACAGGAGCAAAACAAGAGACTGGCTTGTATAGGGAGCCAGTTCCATTTCTTCTGTCTGAAGAACAGTAGATACATGTTTTGCTCAAACAATTCCAGACAAGAAGCAGAAAATGTGTCTGAATTATTTAGATATTCATTATAATCTAGGGAAACTAAAAAAATCAAATTTATCAATGTATGTTTAAAGAAAAGCACCCAGGAATTTCTAAAGTAGTAAGTGTCACGATTTTATCCAATATTAAACTGTTATCAGTTTATCTGAAAGTGGTTTTTTTGTTTGCTGTCTTTCTTAGCTTAATATGTTTGTTTTATTGGGTATCATGTGAGCAAAATAACCTGTGGCAGAGTTGACTAATCCAGATACACATCAATGTGTGTTTGCTCAAAGTCTGCTCTTCCATCTAGTCCATTCATTGTTCAGTAAATGTGATAGTGACCATGTTAATTTAACTTAAATATTTTAAATATTCTCTTTTGGATCATTTAGCAAGGAACTTGTTTCCCTAAGTATTTGTAGAGCATGTGTTTAGTTTCATCCTCAAGAGTTTTTTTAAGCATACAAAAGTAACATACACACAGGTAATTCATATTCTACAGGTTCTAGAAGGAGAGAAGCTCCTTTCAGCACACCCAGATTTTCTGAACAGAGCTTCATAGCAGTTTAGCTAATTATTTATAAGAAGTTAAGACATGATGAACCTACCTGCCTTTGCTATTTTTGCATTCAACAAAGGAATCACAGTACCTGAGACTACTGAAAGTGTGAAACGGAGCCTTTGACCCTATGAGGTTTTAACACCAAGACTGTTCAGAAATAGATATCCAGGAGAAGAGAAGGCTCTAGGGAAGCTTTCAATACTTTAAGGCAGCTTATGAGAAAGATGGAAAAAAACATTTTAGTAGGGCCTGTAAAGATAGGACAAATGGCAACTGTTTTAAATTAACATGGGGTAGACTGACATTAGATGTAAGGTAGAAATTTTCTTTCAGTGAGGGAGTTGAAACACTGTCACAGGCTGCCCAGAGAAGCGGTAGATGCCTCCTCATCCCTGCAAACAGTCAAGGTAAGGCTGGACAGGGCTCTGAGCAACCTGATCTATTTGAAGATGTCTCTTCTTACTGCAGGGGGGTTGGAACTAGATGATTGAAAGATAACTTCCAAACCAAACCATTCTATAATCGATTCTATGATTCTGTGATTCTGTGATATGTGTCTAATTGCTGTATATCTTAATAATCTAACTGAATGAATAAAATATTTCCTTGCTGCTTTGAACATTAATAGTACTTCTTTTAACCTTTATGACCTACAGGGATTCTGTTGTAACACCCAGAGGAAAAAGGAAGGTGGCACTCATCTTGAGCAGTTTGTCTGGAACCTAACATATCTTTTACCACAATCAGAACTCACAGTAAGAACAAAGGGATTAGAGAAAACCTAAAATATCTTCAGCCTTATAAAGGATAAGGAATATTCATATGGATGTACTTGATCTACTGCACAGGACAGACAACTACACACATTACTACCGGATACAAGTCATCAGGTGAAAAGACCAGCCTGGTTAAACAGAGAACTTAGGCTGAATCTTAGGGGCAAAAAAGAGAGTTTATCACCTCTGGAAGGAGGGTTAAGTGACTTGGGAGGACTATAAAGATGTGGCAAGGTCATGTAGGGAGAAGATTAGCATGGCTAAAGCCCAATTAGAACTTGATTTGGCCACTACAGTTAAAACCAAAAAAGTCTCTATAAATGCATTGGCAGCAAAAGGAGAGTCAAGGGGTGCCTTCATCATTTGTTGAATGCAGAGTAGAGTAGGGGATGAGGAAAAGGCAGAGGTACTTAATGTTTTCTTTGCCTCAGTCTTCAATATCAAGAGCAGTTGTCCTCAGGATGCCCAGCTCCCTGAGTTGGAAGTTGGTCATGGGGAGATGAGTGAAGCCCCACAATCCAGGAAGAGATGGTTAATGGCCTGCCTTGCTATGAGTCCTGATGGGATCCACCCCAGAGTTATGAGTGAGCTGGTGAAAGAACTTGTCAAACCACTCTCAATCATCTACCAACAGTCCTGGCTTACTGGAGAAATTGCAGATGACTGGAAATTGGCAAATGTGACACCCATCTACAAGAAGGTTTGGAAGGGTGATCTGGGGAAATACAGGCCTTACCATGGCTTCAGGCGAAGTTGTGGAAGAGATAATCCTGAATGCCATTACACAGCACATGGGGAACAACCAGAGCATCAATCCCAGCCAAAGTGAAAGGCAGGTCCCGCTTGACCAAGCAGATCTTCATTTATGACAGAGTGACACATTTCTGTAGGTGGGTGTGGTCTATCTAGACTTCAGTAAAGCCTTTGACACCATCTTCCACAGTATCCTCCTAGAAAACTCTCTGCTTGTGTTTTGGATGGGTGTACTCTGATGGGAAAAAACTGGCCAAATGACCAGGTCCAGAGAGTTGTGGTTAATGGAGACAAATTCAGTTGGTGGCAGGTCAGTAGTGGTGTTCCCCAGGGCTCAGTTTTCAGGACATTTTTACATCTTTATTGATGAGCTAGACGTGGGGATGGGGTGAACCTCAGTAAATTCGCAGATGACACTGAGTTGGATGGGAATGTTAATGTGCTTAAGGGGAGGAAGGATCTACAGAGAGACCTGCAAAGACTCAATCAGTGGGCAGAGGACAACTGCAAAGCTGGATTAGGGCTTCTGGATCTGGCATTGTGTGATCTGGTTTAGGAGTTACAGTGGCAGGACTGGGCCGATGGTTGGACTGGATGATCTAAAAGGTCCCTTCCAATCCTGACAATACTATGATTCTAGGATGAAAGTATCATCTCAACAGTCTGAAAAAAAAGGAAGAAAAGATTATTGAATCTAATCTATATCATTTATTTCAATCACAAAAAGCCTCCCAAAATTATTTTAAACTTGAAGAGAATATTTTTAGATAAAAGGATATTTTTTTTTCCTCTGGAAGTATGAGGATGGTAAAACATGTACTACCCTGAAATTTTCTTGATATGCTAATCTCACTACTTTTTTAAGTGCAGTACTGCTATTTTACTACGATGGGTGAGAGGCCATGTATCCTAATGATTGCTTCTAACACATTTCTCCTGTTTATAAACATCAGGTAAGTTAGTAAATTAATTAAAATCACATGACTTTTTCAGATGAACGTTCAAAAAGACAGAATTAGTAACAGGGTTGTTTCAAACAAATTTGTGAAAATCCTCAGGTCCTATTTGTCATGAGTGCTGTTTGTCAAAGAATGAAAAATAATGAAGAAAAGCAGAGAAATCATCACTTCATAAAAATACTTAATAATCAGTTGAAAGAGTCAAAGTTGGTGTTATTAATTATAAAGTGAAAATGTACAGTTTGTATTTTCAGTGAAAAAATACAGTTTGATTTAGCACTTACATTATGGAAGAAAATGGCAGGGAACACCTGATCCCTGTACATAAAAATGAAAATAGTTCAGAAAAACTAATCTTGATTGGCCAACTGCTTTTCTGTTCTTTGCAGTCATTATCTACAGTAATGGGCTGAGACAACTATACAGGAAATTAAGATGTACATTTGGATCATTGGTAAATGAGCCGTTAGATAATAGACAGCCAATTTGTTCTACTTACATATTATACATAAATGCTTCACTTCTAGAAAGGAGATGAATGAGGTGTGAATTGCCTGGTATTTGTGAACTGCATTGGTGAACTTTGCTAAAGCATAGCTTTAGTAGAATTTTTGTTCATTGATCCAGAAGAGTGAAGTAAAAGCATATATCAAAATATATCACACATAATGACTGTAGATATTTTTATTTTCTCTGTTGAAGGCCTAGCAGATGTATATAAGAGATAGAGGATATCACATATTACCTTTGAACACCAAAAGGGGTGGGCGAGGATGGCCGAGAGAGTTCAAAGAATCACTTTAAATTTAAAATACATTTCAAAATGGTTGATGATTTTAGTGACTGAGAGATTCTTTACTTTTGCACAGTCATGTACCACATCAGGGAGAAATTATTCTGGGAAATCATATTCCCAAGTTTCACTTTTGCATACACTAAACTAAGTTTATGTTAAGTGAGATGTTTGCACTAGTAAGGAAAAAACAGAAGACTGCTGTCTGAGAGAAGAGCATCTCTTTCCCATTATGACCTCTTTTGAAGTAGCTGCTTGACTAATGAATTTGTACACATCCCATCTCCAACCTTCACCATCCCACTTTCCACATGTGCTTGCATTACTGAGAAGTAATTATAATGGAAAGTACAAACCTCAGTGAAAAGGAGATGGAATGTGACAGCCGAAAGAAAAAACAAATATGCCAGACACCTCATCATCTTACTAGGTCTTCTGACCGTTTAGCAGCCACTAGACCAAATGAATAGAAGAATAAGGTTAACAGGTAGAAACAGGTACAGCAGGAATTAATTTACTCACTGATCTTGAAGGCTGGACAATTTGAACAGAGTATTGTATAGATAGCTTTCTTAATGATTCATCAATATACATAGAAAAAAAATGTATTCCTTTAGAGAAAAGACTAATTTATTTGTCAGTGTCCCATTGTCAGGGGCAAAGAATGGATCGACTCTGTTAGCCATTCTTTAACAAAGAGCAAAAATAATGTACATAAATTTGTCTCTTTCTAAGAAAAGAAATTACAGAGGTATTTGCAGCACTTATCTTCAAGCACTTATACTACAAATTATTCTACCTAAAGTCTCCCTATAATCAGTTGGATGAAACACTCCTGCAGGCAGGAAGTTTAAAGTGTCTTAGTTACGTTTCTGCTCTAAACATCTCCTAGATAATGTTCATGCTATTCAGTAGAAATCTTACCCCAAGAGCCTAATACCAGTAGCTAAGTTGTTGGACTAAATCAAATGTTCTTAATATTCCTAATTATTCTCATGAGTTTAGGATTTCTTCAAGACAATAAACTAATAAATTACCAAAATATGGTCAGTAAGATGCTATTTATATAATTTTTATGACTATCTGGAAGACTGGGCTCTTCAAAGACCCTTTTAATATAAACACAGTGAAAAATAATGCAACAGCAGGACAAACAGGCCTTAGATATATGAAAGAAACAGAACACTCATTGAAGAATTGAAGGATGGAATCTGATTTTAAAATAGCACCTTTTCTCTAGAAAAGGTAGTCCAGAAACTGGACATATTCACCATTCAAAAGACTACAAAAGCAGTGTACTGCAGACTGTTGGAAAACAGGCTTTCTGATCATTGCCTCTGGATATCAAGCCTTTTTATTTGAGGAGTTGGCAATAAAAGGGGAAGAAAAGGGAAAGGGAAAGGGAAAGGGAAAGGGAAAGGGAAAGGGAAAGGGAAAGGGAAAGGGAAAGGGAAAGGGAAGGTGAAGGGGAAGGGGCAAAAAAAGAATATAAGACATCATTATACCACAATACAACTATTAGTAATTTGAAAATGTAACACAAAAAGTGAACTAACTTGCCCCAAACAACTCACAAAGCCTGGGCCACAGTCACTGCCAGAAAAACTAACTTTAATGTAATTAATCTACAAGTTCATCCTTCTTGTTAGAGGTCCAGGTTTAGACTATGTTCTTTTGCATTTTAGTGAGGAATTCACATCTTGTAACACTGTGCAACTAAATAACACAAACTCAGCCAAATTTGAGCACTTCTTCTTCTCCTTTTTACATCACAATTCTTTCAGTCTTTATAAATAAGACCAGACTCCATCATGCTCACACTGAAACCCTAAATAGTCACTTGGAGAAGTTGTTTACATCTCAGAACAGACCACTGAAAATAGCAAGCCTTAATGGAAATGCTGACCAGCCTTTCACGCATAGCTCTCAATAATGAAACTTTCCTCTCTGGCTTACTCTCTCATTGCCATCTAACCATTTTTCTTCCATTCATTAGTGGAACATCATATAACTTAACAGAAATTAACATATGTAAAGAATGTCATCCCAGAGGGATTTCTGGAACAAAGGAATATTTTTTCCGTAGTTGGCAGTTTTGGTAAGAGCTCATTTTCTAATCTGCAGTAGTTGTTAACTTCACAAAGAAATGAATTCCCTTTCTTCAGGTTTTTAACCAAATGCCCCATTTTTTGGCTTTGTGTCTTGGGCTTGTGGATGTCTTAAATAAAAATAAAAGCACAAAATCCCACCCTCCAAGTTTCTGATTGCTTTTTATAATAACTCAGTCCCTCAGGGGCTCAGCTTGTTATTGAAATTGTTTTCTTTAATGGGTATTTTGTGCTTTTCCCCTGGATTATTTTACTTACTTGGAGTGGTGAATGCATGCCAGTTCAAAAATCAAACACTGGGGCAAATGCTACAAACACATTGCCCAACATGTGGTCAGCATTTAGACAAGTATATAAAGCAGAGAATTAGTCTGAGCACTAGGGAGAACATTCTTAATTCAGTGTTACAGCAGATAAATTATCTATCTCATGATTTAGATTATGCTGACAGTTTCATTACATATTTCCAGTGCCCAAACATACTAATAAATGTTGTAGGTTTGTCCCAGTTCAGTATAGAAACTGAATTCTGCCTTCAGATGAATGCTGAACAGGCACAATGAAGGGCAGATGTGTTCTATAGGATCTTGGCATTGTCAAGACACAACATTTGAACTTTGAATTTATTTCAAAAGCCTGAAAGCTTATTTAGCTGACACTTGGGAGGGAGGGAGAGGGAGAGGATCTGATTCTCCTCTCACACATGTTTTAAGCCATTGTTGGATTTCTGATTTCATTAGAGTTACATCTGATTTACATGGCTGTCAGTGATGGGATACAGTCTATATAAAACTGAATTAGAAATCTAAGGAACATTCTGCCAGATTCCTGATGCTACACCCAGCAGGAGACTATTGAAGTTATGTGCTGGGAAAATAATTTGCTAAAGAAAGACAGATCCCAGTCTAATGGGATGGTAGTTACTGAGTTGCTAAAGGATCAGATTTTGGCCTGTGTTTGCTGAATTTCTTCAAGGCTAGAGCCTAAGTTGTCACAAAGTACTTTATTGAGTGTTATACTGAATTCAAAATATTTTGGAACCTCACAATTCCTCAATGGTCTCTTATCCTACAAAGTGCTGATACTAACTTCGTCTGTGTCAATCAGTCTTTTATAAATACATACAGCAATTTCATTTTTCCATCATCATACCCTGAGCAAAGCATCAGAATATGTTAAACAGTACTGTATTTTATTGAAATGAATCCATCAGAGTTGAAGTTTCCAGGTTATTTTTTCTCTTTAGGATATTTACTTAATCTAGTTTCAGGCACTTGGCCATCTAGCAGCCCTAATTTCCCAGTACAGGCAATGGACAGCAGATTCCACTTGAGATGATTCAAAAACATAAGATTCCTGGTTTAAATAGCCTTCTGAGAGATCTTCTCTCTACGTTAACTGGACAGTTCATTTGCCCACATAACTAGGCTGCTGAACTAGGATTGTCTGACCATGTGTTGCCACACCTAATCTGATGTTACAAATTCTTGTTACGGAATTTCAAATTTCTTGCACAAATCCTTTCATCAAGTTGTTGTAGTTGTTGGAGTTACAAGAGTATGTACTTAATTTCCTTCAACTACTTTTTGGAAGAAAGCACCTCTTTCATTACATTCCCTTAGCAATAATCTGGTTTTCTATATTTATAGTAAAGTCAGTGGAATCCCTGGATGAATAAAATCAACTATATATTTTCAGTTTCTAGTACATCCCACTTCAACCAGCATTAGAACATTAGGAATCACTGTGATATCCCACATATTGGGACATGTGACACTATTGGGAGAGGACTTACAGGTTCTGTGGGAAGGGAGCAACCACAGTTAGGTATTCTCACATCATGCAATAATTTTAAGACAGGCTCAGTTTCTAGATCTTTCTGGGGCCTCTAATATCTGTACAAGTTTCTGTAGGCTTGAAGTTAGTAGCTAAGGTTCTAGTTAGACTACTGAATTTTCATGTTACCCATAAGAAAACTCAAAGCACAACTGTGCAAAATTGTTGATGCCTGAAAGCAACACGAGTAGCAAGAACAGTGACTCAAGTCCCGCTTCTGTTTCATGTCAGAAAGATAATCTCTCATTGTAATCTTGAAAAAAAAATGCCAATACAAGTTTGAATTCGATTTCAGCAATTATTTTAAAAAAACTTGCCCAGAAGGTAATTAATTATGAAAAAAATTTTACTGTTACACTTCTACTGACAGTATAAATGAAACAAAAGCAGTCAACATGCTCAACCTGTCTTCTCCCCCATAGAGAGGGGAGAGGCTCTTGGGTAAGAACCTTACTCTATGCACACTGAATATTTCTTTCAAGCTGGCTCTTATTGGTATTTAGAGATTGTCTGAATATCACTTCAAATTCGTTTTTGCATTCAGTATGTTATCAACAGCAGTCTCTGAACCTTAACCTGTCACAGTTCTCTATTACTTGCATGTTTGTTAACAAAGTCCTTATTCCATAAACTGGAACTCGGAGTGAGTCCTCCAAGGGTGTTGGCAGAGCCTCGCAGCACACTTGGAAAAACAGATAATGTAGCAGCTGAGAGTGGGGACACCATGGACATTATCCCTTGAATAGCTGGGCAAACCACCCTCTGGCACAGCGGGCTGGTCAGTGGCTCCCTGCCCAGGGCACTGACAGGCTGCTCGGGCAAGAGGGACTCATCTTTCCAGGGGCACGGATAGAAGGATCAAACAGAAGGGGTTCAAGGACATCCCTCTTTTGTGTGACACCTGCCATGTATGGGGGGGTTGCTGTCAGCTGTGACTTAGGCTTGCCTGAAAAAGAAAAGAGGATTGTTCTCATCAGTCTCGTACTGGGAAGGAAATTACTGGGAAGCACCTCTGACCCACTTTCCCCCTTCCGCCTCGGCAATACAATTTCAGAAAAGCAAGAATTCTCTTACTCCATTGTGCAAAAATCAAAGGCCACTTTGAAAAAATGTAACCCCATTGCTGTACAACTAATCTGGAACAATAAACAAGAAAAATTTCAAAAGAAACACATCTCCTGCAAACCATGGCAAATTTTTATTGCCTATCTGTCATGGAAATGAGCACTCCTATCAGTCTGGAAGTGATTAAAAATAACTATGAATATTTTAACTTGTCACTTTTTCATGCAAATTATTTTGAAACTTAAACATGATGAATATATAATTTTAAATTAAAATCATGTTTCTCTGATTTTTAATTCCATGTACATTTTCAAAAATGAATTTAAAAGACATTAAATACAATATTGACTATAGTAAAAGTTTCTAAGTCATCTTCTCCCTTGCTTCTGCAAAACTCTCATTATATGTTCATCTGAATTTATATATGTAAAATATATTAATACTGCAGTTCATATGGATTAAGTTATCTGTAATTTGCATCAATAAAAATCAGTACTACAAGTATCTTACAACATAAAATACTGATTCAACTCCCTTTAAAATCAATGGGTAATACTATAAATCTGACAAGTAATACAGAAAATATTATATATATAATAAATAATAAATGTAGGCCATCTACTGTTTATCATCTAAAATTGACCTCAAGAGAACAGAAAATAGATATGGACTTTGATTCCATCCAATTTAAATTCTAATTTAGATTCCAGATTAATATCAAACCTGGGAAATTATCTTGTCCACATGGATTTTTACTATTTTATAATTCATAAATGTAATAATATAACTTTTGTTGCACAGGTCATCCAAGTCAGAAGAAAAATATTCCCTATTTTCATATTCTTGCACATATTTCTACAATATTTATGCTTCAATATTAGATTTTCAAAGACAATAGGGGAAATGGTGGAATATATAGTTTTATATGTAGGACAAACTATTCTGTTAAAATAATTGATTTTGTACTTATAAAACTATATGAATCTTCAGCATAAAGCAGACTTATAAAGGTGCTGCAAACTTGAATCAATAACAATTGTTTTAGGTCTGTTTGCTAAATAAGAAAATATGGAAAGATCTTTCTTATTTCAAAGGCATGAAAGTAAGACAACTAAACATAAGTTGGATAAATGCTAGTAAATTGGAAGAGAGAAAACCACTCCAGATTGCAAAAAACATTTTCCTTTGTTTTCTTTTTAATTAATTATGGTAAGAAGATAAATATTTGTCAATTAGTATGTTAAAATTAAAGACAACTTCAACTGAGAAAATACTGCAAGATGCATTTCACTTTACCAATGGTGAGATGAAAGAGCAGAGTCATTTCTTTTAGGTCACTATAAATACTATGAGAAAAGTAATCTTTGCAGTCTTTGAGTTGGAATCTTTTGTTTTGGTCCTTTTTTTCCCCTCAAAAGTTTGGTTAGTGACTGGTTCTGAAATGGATTCTGGTGGGATTAAACTTTTTCATTTCTTCTACTCTCCATGTTCAATTTTCTACATGAAAGGTCCACATCCAAACCTTGCAGTCAGCAGAGTGTGGAGGAAGCTCAGACTTTGTCCTGCCACTTATCTACACTAAAATGCAAAAAGGATCTATAAAACAGGACTGAAAAGTAGCTTATAATGCTCTCTGCACCACTGATCAATGTTACAGCAAGCAGGAGATGTGAGATACAGCTTCACTGTCCATACAGACCTATGCTGAACAGCCTGTGTTTGTCTAGTAGCTGGGTAAATTACTCTGCATTCCCACTGCTACTGCAAACCTGGAATGATAAGTGATTATCACTTAATAGTTACAGGAAATTTGAAAAATGGAGAATGAGTTTGGAAAAGGCACACCAAGAAGCAGACTGGTGGGAAAGCTACTTGCTTTTATGTCATCTATAATATTAATAATTAAAATTTTAAAATTAATAGTCTTAATAATATGTTGTCTTTAAAGTTAGTAAACAAAGCACAATGTAGCAGATGTAAAATAAAATCTGATACATGCATCTTATGTGGAGAAAGTCATATTTTTAGACTGAAAATTAATTTTATTTTCTTTGTTAAATATAGACATATGCATATCCTGAGAAACCCAAAACAGTGGCTTTCATACAGACCTGTATTTTGTGATATTGGGAGTTGCAGGGAGGCTCTATCAAGAACCAGTCTCCAGCATGGTAGGCATTCTGAGGATAAGTAAGTAAGACAGTCTCTCCCTGCAAATAGCCCACAGTTTAGAAGCCATATGAAACTGATGGAAGACAGTGGCAGGTAGGTTTTCTGCAATGTTATTAGCCAGGTGTGGAATATTGTTTTTTCAACCCATTGTTTAGCCAGTGCTAGATGAAGAAAATTTGCAGACAGTGCAGAAAACTTAAGAAGGGATTTTGTGCCTGAGGAAGGAAGAGATAAGCAGGCAATTGTGACTGCCACTTCTGATAGAGTAAAGGTTGAACCTTGATAGATCAGCAAATGTGATAGTGTGAGACTAAATGCTTAGGGCTTGAAAGAGAGAAAAGGGCTGGAGATAATGTGGTGGGGAAGGGACAGCCAGGGAGAGGCAGTAAAGCCAGACAAGGCATGGTTTGATCAATGAACCAAGAAGCTGAATCTCATAGCAGCATATCGAATGGAAATTTGTCTCAATGTCCTATTTTACTGAAAATACATTTGCTGTGATAGATCCTACATTATATGTATGTCACTCTTGTTAGGGCAGGCTGTCTCTATGGCAAGACTGTCTGATACTTCTGGGTTTTATAAGGATTACTTGCTAACTTTTAAAGTTTAAGCTTCTGCATCTTTTTCCTTTGGGTTTAGTTTGGGGTTTTTTTCATGCTTTCTTCCAAGTTCCATACCACTCCACAGATTGAAAATGTCCAAACCCTATATCTCTTCTGTAATCACTTCATTTCCACCAAGTAGGACACAATCTCCAGGTATTTTCCACATGCTCTAATGTTAATACTGGGATGAGGAAGTTGTTCTGCCATTTTTAGAAACTGCCTCTGTGAGGGAAATGTTCCATGCAGAGAGAAATTGCAATTACTGTCTCCTATTTCCTCTGTTATTTAGGATACCAACTATGATAGATTATATGTGCTGAATTTCTCCCCCAAATGTGCAGTAATATCAGTTTGTAGACTTTTATTTTGTTTGACAAAAATTTGCTTAATCCTTGTGGGAGAAAAGCTTCAGTATTACACAATTTATGCATTTTTAGTTATTTCTCTGTTTAGGATACACTTTCTTAAAACTGCTAAATGATGTATAAAACCATGATGGATCTACAATTAAAATACAGCTTTACTAAGTTCATTTTCAGATGTCTTATAAAGTTTAGATTAATGGTGACTAAGGTTATTAATTGAGTACTATGAAAAATGAGCAGTCAGATCTGGTCACAATACACTGACTCTCCAATACCTCTAAACTTCTTTTCTAAAAAAAAACCAACCAAAACCAACCTAACTAACCAAACAAAAAAATCACTAAACAAACATACAAACAAACAAAAAAAAGAGACCCCAAATGCCATATATTTTTTTCTGCAACTGTAATGAGGGGGGGGGAAAGAAAGAAAATTAAAACAGCTTGGAAAATAATGATGTGAGCAAATCTGTTACATGGATATCTGCCTGAGCCCAAAATGGGCTTTACCTACTTGTCTCTGTGGCTTTTGCTAGCTTGCTGCTGGCAGAGAATGCCAAGCCATCCCCCAGTTTCCAGGGCATTTGGGGTAATTGACCTCTGTACAAGGACAATAAACCCTTGCAGTTGGGAGCTGGAAACCTGATCTGCCCAAACATTGTGGCCTTCAGTGCAAGAAATACCAAGTGCTCATGGCTTGACCAGCAGGTCCCATCAGCTTTAAAGTCTGGGCCCTCCTTGGGGCTCTGCACTGTGTGGGTTTTCTCTCCATGCAAGGCAGGCTGAGCAGAAGATCCCTATGAACTCTTTGCCTTTGCAGCTGCTTTTATTATCAAGTATTCCAAGCTGTCCTGTGTCCCCAGCTTTGCTCACATCAAGTTGCATCCAGGATTTATCCCTTGGCATGCCACCTGAGCTGCTAGGGGCTGCTAGGAAATTTGGTATCTGACTTTGGGTTATTGAGAGGAAAGCAGTAAACAACTTAAGTGTCATACTCACCAGAAATTTGCCACCTACTCCATTTGGCTTATTTCATATTTTTAAAATGAGCACATGAAAAAAAGTATATGTTAATTCCAGTTAAATATTTTTGCATTTAAAAATAATTCTGATTTCTGTTTTCAATTCCTGGACACAGCCTTAAAAAACATAGCTTATTTTTTCTTCAGAGTTTTGGTATTTTGAACAATCTATGGGAATTCCACTGAAAATTCATCAAAGGCCTTGTGGACTTTTTGTTCATTGTGTAGGAGTGGAGGCAGGGGAAGAAATCTATATTTTCAACATCCATTTTAAAAGAAATTGCTTGCATGTAGGTGTGAAATACTTCTTTAATGCTGCAAAATCCACTTCATTCCAGGGTCTATATTGGATTTAGAAAATCCAATATCAGTTTAAAGACAAAAAATAGAGGAAAAATATAACTAAATAAATGCCCCAACTTTTAATACAGATGAATGCAAAATAGTTTCAAAAGTCATCATCATCCACAAATTAGAATACAATTGAATATGATTCAAATGATACTGTTTCCTTTATCTGTACAGGGCAGAAGGTGCAAAATGCCTGGGAGAAGGACGTGAAGCATTAACAGTCTTGGCTACAGCTGCAAACTGAAAGTACAGGAGGGTGTGGGGAAAACAGCTGGAAGCTCAAGAAGAAACAGGGTCATCATGAATCACACTTCCTTCCTAGACTGCTTCTGGAGCAGCAGGGCTCTTTATTATGAGTTTAGAGTAAGCTCCTACTCACCCACTGCTTTTTTTTCTAATACAATATCTCACAGTTTCAAGAACACTCTGTGGGAAAGCAGCCAAATCTGAAGGAAGAAATGAAGGAAGCATGAGAATTACCTTCAAATATGCAAAGGAGGGATCAGTCTCCACAGAGGTGGAGTCTGGCACATGAAAAAAAAAAAGAAAGGAAAAAAGATTAAACTCCAGCAAAAACAACTTCTGTTAGATACTCAGCAGAACTTTTTAACAGTGAGGACAGTGAATCTCAATGATGGATTATTTGAAAAGGAATATTCTGGCAAGTTCTAAGAGCTATTTAGACAAGCATCTGACAGTAACGACATGAGTAGTGCTTATGCAGCTTTGGCACAAGATGGACTACACAAGCCTTGCTGATTCTTTCCAGCTCTTTGAATCTCTATGCAAAACAGAAGTCTCAGCTAATCTGCATTTACGGGTCTGTTTCTGCCAAAAATAAAGGATAGAAAAAGGTGAATATGAAATGATGACTCTTAATATATCTATCTGCATAGTTCCTACTGATGGGTTTTCTCAGTATGTAAAGCAGAGAAAACCTTTATGTTGTCTCATCCAGTTCACATAGACAAAAGTTATTACAATTCAGTTTCTCTGCAGTGCAGGATCAAGAGCTGAGTCAACCCTGCTGGGATTCAACCCACGTTCCAGGAGTCTAAGTATTTCATATCTGATATTTAAACTTCTAACCAAATAAAATTTCTGCTTGGAGATGTACCAGTGTGCGGTCAGATTTTATTGTGTTTCTGTTTGAAATTCACCCACAAGTCTGAGAAATTCCTGCATTTTAACCAGCACAGAGCATCTCTTATGTTGATCTATTTACCTCTTCTTTTCAAGAGCATGCAAATGACCAAGATTCCAGTATTTTTCAAAATTATTTTATACTCAACGCAATTCCATTGAGATCCACAAATGCCTTAGATTTATGCCTGTTCAGTAGCTGATGCTCAATTATTAATTCACTAATGTCTGCAAAGTGCTTTGAAGATGAAAAACACTACATTGTAGAACTGCTAACTGATACTTGGATGCTACTATTATTGCTGCTGAAGCTGCTAGAAAATATGCTTGGAACACATCCCCAAAGGCACATGATGAGGAAAGGTCACCTATGGCAGCAGTTTATGCAGAAAGGAGTAAATCAGACTGAAATTCTATAACTACAGTGTTTTTTTTAATGCAGACTCCAAAAATCAGTAGAGTTTTGAGATCAGGTTTTTTTTTTCTTTGAACAAAGTATGTTTAACTATTAATTGATCAACAGGGGAAAAATCAATATGAGGAATAACTTAAAACAATAAGGTGAAAAGGATTTCCCACTAGCTTCTGGGAAGACAGGGGACAGTGGCTTTTGTCCTTTACTCCAACTACTTTCTACGTGGATGGGGAGCTGAGTCTGAATGCGAAGGTGCATTTAGATGGAAAAGCCCTTCAGGCAGTTACAGAGTATGGAGAGATCTGCAGTGGCATTCAGCCTCTGTGACTGCAGAGCAATCCTGTTTGGGTTTTGCAGTAGCACTGCTGTGCTTCTGATGCAGGAATATACCTTTTTAACCCATCGTAGCCTCTGGGTGGGGTGAAGCCAGAACCCTAAATAAACACCCAAGAAGATCTCAGCAGAGAGGGCTTTGCCTCCAGGCTCTGCCATCCAGCTCTAAGCACAGTACTGCCTTTATGGGATCTTCTGGTTTCCCTCAGGCCCACCCTCCAGCTGGGTTACATCTGAGGGTTGTTCTTCCCTCTGCCTGAGATGTGGACAGAAAGGAGAATAGGCTTGTATTGATTTCTCACACATCACCTTCGTACCCACACAGGCACACAGCCCTGATCATCACATACTTCAGGCGTTTTGCTACACTTCACACTTGTGTTGCTGCATTACAAAACACTGCTCTCTACTCCCAGATTGCCAGTGCTGCTGACCCAAACTCCTGCCTTTGAGAAAAGCTTGAAAGGGCTGTTTGGCTCTGAGTGGAGACCAGTTGAAATCAATAGATAAAGCTTTGACCCCAAGTGTCAGACTTCTTTATTTGAACAGCAATTTAAAATAGCTAAGCCTCTATCCTGAGCAGCAGAATTGAGCAGATGAAAACCCCATTAGACCTGAAACACTTTAGAAATGTGAAAGACAACCAGAGAAGTCTGAACATAGTGTTTCAGTTTGTATTGGAGAGCAATGGAAACCAAAACAGACACACAACACACCAACCCAAATCCCCACCCCCCAAAAAAAACGTCAGGAGGAAGCTTTAGCTTTGATAGCCTGCTCTGAAGCACTTGAGGCTTTTAGTACTTTCAGTCAACTCAGTCAGACTAGGCTAACACTGAGGCTGTAATGCAGGCATTCAAGAACCTCATTTCACATAAAAATAAAACATATTAGTTAAGTAACACAATTTTAAACAGAGGATACTCGAAGAAGAAGAAAAAAAGAGAAGTGACTTCAGCCAAGCCCCAGTTTTAGAGGATGAAGGCCTTGATAAGAAGCACAACACTGACTTTGGAACAAAACACTCAGAGAGAGGCTGTTGAATCACGCATAATTAACTATGTAAAAAGCAATTCAGATTTGCATAGCAAGGGAAGAAAATCTGATCAAGTTAAAGCCCACAGACTGTTATTGAGACATGGTGGGTATAGGAAATTTAAAACACAAGAAATAAAGTAAGGACTTGTGGAAGACAGGAGATGTTCAATGCTGACAGCCTCTGAAATGCAGCTCATGAAATAATATGTGCTAATTCAGATGCAAGCAGAACCAGTAAAGATAATGTTTAACATCTGAAGAAAGATGCAGAATATGAAACATATTCGCCAAAATGTTCAACAGCCCACCAAATAAGTTCTGCATGGGCAAAACAATTTCTCCTTAAAAGCAAAATATAATATTGCCAAAAGGGAATAACAGACTATAGATGTGTGGGGGGAAAATTATCAAGTCTGGTGAACATCATTTCACAAGCTGCAAGAACCAGAAACATTAACTCTGTCTTCAGTAAACACAAACTGATGAAATCATGTATGAGCATGTGGGTGCCCAGCTAGCCCAGAGAGAAAGGTCTGCAGCCAGGAGCAGCAGCAGGCTGGTGGCAAGGGTGGCCTGTTGGCACAGCAGGCACTGAGGGTGAGACCACTCTCCAAGCCAAAGTCTCCATAGGAACCAGAAAGGAAGGACATCAGTAAAGGATTGGGACCAGTGAGGGGAAAATGTCTAATCTAAATGTCTAATTGCAGTTCTTGAGCACAGTGGGCCAAAAAGGCAACCAAGCCCCAGGGAGTGGCTATGGAGGCTGCAGAGCCTCTTGCTACACCTAGGGCAGTAATTCAACATCTGTATCTGTGTGTAGTACATGGACTTTTTTTGTTTGTTTGTTTTTCTTTTTTTTTTTTTTTTTAAGGAAAACAGCTGAGGAAAAATACCTCTTTCAAAGGCATGCAAAAGTATCAATAACCTAAAGCCTAACGTGCTGCAGTTTACATTAATCAATAAAATTTTCTTGTTCTGGAGACATAACAGTGCTAGTGGTGGGGAAAACTGCTAGAAGACTTATGAGAGCATCTCAGAGATGTTACACAACCCCAGTTTCACATATGCTCCACTGCAAGATAAAAAAGAATCTGTGTCCTGCTGTGTGGACTCCATCCCCTCTACTGCTATAGATAGGTATACAGGCACACAGAAATTACATCCCAACATGCACTCTGTGAATGACACTCTCTACATGACTTTATCACAAGTCTACATGACTTGGATTATGAGGGAAAATTTTATTACCAGAAGTTGAATCCTATTATTGCTCCTGGAGCATATATGAGGGAGTATAGGATATAGTTCCAGCTTCACAAAAATTTTGGTTTACCAGAGGAAAGAAGCAATGAATTGCTCATTGTGCAGTTATTTTATCTGATAGAAAGCTCCAGAATAATATTTTCACTCTGCCTTGGCCTTTTTTTCCCATGCCAAGACTTGCATGGTTCCTGGCCAGCTTCTGTCACACTGATGGTTCTTGTCTGAAACGATGAGTGCTCAAATATCCCTGATATCTTTGGTACCATCTCCTGGCTCATACAGGAAAAAAAAAAAAAAAAGGAAAAAAAGGAAAAAAAAGAAAAATAAGGAAAATAAATGCTTGATGCTTTATTGTCAAAGAGAAAAGTCAGGAGCTGATACAGGAAGGAGCTGATTTAGACTGAAGGTCAATCCAATCCAGAGCCCTGTCTCTGATGGTACCAATTGTTCCCCAGAGATAAAAGAGCAAGGACAGAAAAAACATACAGTTAATACACTGCAGAGATATAAAAATCATGCAGCCACACTTCTCAAATTATTTCTAAGAAATCTGGTAGGCTACCTTCAGTGATGCAACCTTACGTTGAACCTTGGAAAACACAGGTTGTTTCAGAGTTCTGTCATATTTAAAGAAAGTTAGTGGAAAGGCATCTGTTGCTCATATTACTGACAGCTGGATGTCTGATGTCAATGGTGCTTTTGAATATTTCATGATACTAGAATTTTGTTTACTATTTAGAGCAAGGATTTAAAATCAAGTGGTATAGAACTTTGAAAGGTGCTTAGACTTTGGCCCCACAGCAGTGAAACATGTGGTTTGTCCAGCAGCTGTTGCTGAAGCAGTTCCATTTTTGCATAGCATCTTTTAATAGCAATTAGAGCTAAGACTGAAACTGAGCTTCCCAAGTCCTACTACAGAGTCCAAAGAATGAGGGCAGCAAAGCTTTATTTGAAGGAAAATTTTTCTCTGAGTTTTATACGTCAGGTCAATCTTCTGCCTAGGCACCCCTAGGAATCTACTGATCTGCTGTACAACTTGTCTGCAGTTACCATATCCATTAGCCAAAAGCTCTCATAGTGTTTCATAATGGTGCATTAGGACACTGAACACTCCAGGGAGAAAATGAAGCTAATGTAATGGCAGATGACTTCCAAAATATTCTATTCTGTCCCTTTAAATTTCAGACTCTGAAAAGAAAGCAAAAGAAAAAAGAAAAAGAAGAACATGAAAGGAAGAGATTAGCCTGTGACTAAAAGTCCAGCTGTGTAAACAAGTTTAGTGACTTCTTTTATCTCTAATTGGTCTTATACATTGATCTTTCTGGTGCCAAAATCACACACTTTACATTGACTCTTCAGTAATATAGCGTTATTTCCGGATGGAATTGGTCTGAAATGTCAAACTGATATGTGTCACTTGCAATCTACTAACATTTGCAGTTTTTTCCAGTGAAAATCAACAACTGTCTTTAGTTATATTACTTTAAAATTCTGAACAGGAAAGAGATTTATACCAGTGAAAATGTGAATATAGGCACTAAAATTGTGTTAATAGTGCTATTCACTGCATGAGACTTAGAAGATATTCAGCTGGCATAAATTTTTAGGCCAAATTACATTAACTTCAGAGATGTCATGCCAGCTAATATGGTCAAATAATTGGCCTATAGACTTCAGAAGATATCTGTCTCACAAATGCAGAACAGGCTGTTGTCTTTCCTGATAGTTTAGGACCTTTGAGTAACAAGATATTCCCATAATTACATAGACTAGTCTGGAGTAGGCACAGGGGTAGACACTGAAAAACTCCAGTTAGAAAAAAGAAAACACGTGTACAGGCAAATGAAAAAGAATACTGATAAATGCAAGGTGATGCACACTGGCCATAAAAATAAATTAATGAGGCAACAAGCAAATGAACTGTCTATCCATCTGACCCAGGTCAAAGTCACCCATATGTGAGAAAGAGGCATCAAAGCAAAATTGCAGTCTGTGTGCAGCTCTGATCAGAAAAACAAATATTTTAGGTTACATGGCATATGTGGCACAGTGAAATATATAAAGCTTGTGTCAATATAATGATGCAGTATTGCCTGCAAAGTTAAAGGGGATTTGATAACATTATGCATAGGAATGAAAAATGTGTATGAGAAACAGCAGACTTCTGTTCTTCAGTCCTATTTCTTCCACAGGATTGTTACATAAAACTAGAAATGTGCAAGTTTAGAAAGAATCCCTGAAGTACTTTTTCCTGCTATAGATCACTAAACCATGATTACCTTGCTGTCTGTATGTGTGTGTGTTTGTGTATAAAACTTAGATATAACTGAGGTTAATAACAAGACTGATGACTAGTAAAACAGTCATAACTAATGTCAAATCTGGCATTAACTGATAATAAACATTATTTCATAACCAACCAACCAAACATAATTCATGGTTTAAGATAGCCTCTAATGTTTACCGATTTGTCATACGATAAATAGAGTTTTTGCATTTAGTAAGTCCTTTGAGGCAGGCAGTAACTGTGAGAAATAGAGTACTAGACTAGATTGATGTCAAATTAATTCAGTCTGCAAATTTCAATTTTGCTACCAATAATTGTTTTCTAAAAGTACATGACTAGACAAGACCCTGAATGACCTGCTGTAGTCATTCCTGTTTGGAGCAGGAAGTTTATTAGAGACCTCCAGAGATGCCTTCCAGCATTAATGATTCTTTGATTCTATGATTAAATGGAAGAATACAAACAATTTTGCAGGACTAAAGTTGGAAGAAACATTTCTGTGCTAAAAGTGTGGCTGAACATGTTAGAAAAAAAGGCACCACAAGAAGGATTTACAGGTTGGGGCTTTTTTTCATTAATTCATTCATAATGGCACGTAAACAAATTTCTGTGATGTATAATAATCTCTGAGAAACAATTTCTTTCAACCCCAAACTGGATTAAAATAAATGGTAACAGGCGTTCATTATATGGCCCTAAACTGAAAGAGGTCAGATTTGGATTAGATCTAATGAAGAAATTCTCCACTGTAAAGGTGGTGAGACACCGGGGCAGTTTTCCCAGTCACTGATCTGAAAAGTAGAGATGACTGAGGTCCATTGTCAAGAAGTCTTCTCTGTCATAGTTCCAGTATCCAGTGCAGATATGGTTTTTATTGACTTTTCACAGCAGAGTTGGTTCTTCTAAGAATGTGTTTTTGGTGGGCCAAGTCAAACACCATCTTTCCTTGTGAAAGAGGTTTTTAGGCCTGGTCTCATCAGTTGTCTTTGTTTTCTGTGTTGAAGTAGGATTATGTGGCTTGCAACCACTGAAAGTAAATGCCCAATCTTAATTAAGAAATGAAGAAAGTAGACTGAAAGAAAATATTCATGGTTAAGAAGCCAGGAATATGGACATGAACTTCACTGATTCATTGAGTTTCAAGGGTTAACAGTGAGGCAACTGAAGAATATCTTTCCCCAAAGGAAGAGCCATGCCATGGGAACCGAAGGAAAATGCCTGTGAGCAGATTTCACCTGGGGACAGACCTCTAGAGGGCAACACAATCATATGAAACGGCCAAGCAACACCGGCAGGGGCACTATGAATACTGCACCCTGAGAAAGACAGTTCATCCTCCCTTTATATCCTAAACCCTTATTTATGTAAAACCTAACTCTAAGGACAGGTTTTACAGAATGACGCGGCACCAGATATCCCCTGTACGGTTACTGTGACCATATTGTATCTTCCATTGGCATTCAATCATCACCATAAAATACATGACCTTCCACTCTAAAAATGCATCCCTTAAGCTCAAAACAAATCCAAATCTCTATCAGATCTCAAGTTTTTATTCTCCTGTAGAAGACAAGAATGCCATAGTTGGACCTCCAAGGTCTGTCTCTACAACAGCCCAAGACAACTGATCCTCAAGCCCTTTTTTCAAAGCATTCTTAAATTCCCTCTCTCTGTGTGACTCCGAATGATATTCTTTAAAGACATACATAGGTGTAAATTAAATCAAAATATTCCCAGAGTTGTTATCTAAGTATCCCGATGTCTTTTACCTACTGCATCTCTACTTGTCTTGGATGACTGTTGCTTCACGGAAATCTGCATATTTTGTGTGTTTCTGTGAATATATTTTCTGTGTTTCACTTGCAAAGATGCAAATCCTATTAACTGAAACAAGGATTAGTCCTCAAAGTTATTTGTTAAATAGGTAATATTATGGATATTTTGTTAGCAGTAATATAAGACCAGAAATGGCATATAATTATTTTTTCTTAGAGCACTCTGGAAAGCATTCAATCATTAGCTCCTGCAACCATTCACCGTGGACTCCAGACTAAACCTTTCATTTTCAAATGTCAATTTCTGGTGTTAAATTAAATGAAAATGTGGATCAGTGTGATACATCACCATCTAAAGTAACTCACAAGGAAATCATTGGAGTCATGCCATTAGTGCTGCCTGCATTCTCTAAAACATTTGGGTGAACTGAAGTGGGCTGTGTGCTTTGTTTCAGAGGCTGCCAACCAAGATCTGCCTTCAGGTGAGGCTGTGAACACCCTACCTGTGACCCAGGCTAGGTCTACCCATGGGACTGGGGATGGGCAAGAGGATTTGCTGTGGCCTGGGCCTGCTCCTAATGCACAGCCCAGGCTGGAATCCCTACTGGAGTCCCAGCTCAGACTGCTGCTGTCTGGAGGGGCACTCGGTTAACTGATGACTGTACAGCCATGCTGGGTGTCCATGGCAAGATGGTGGTGAAGGGCGATGGAAGGGGTGGCCATTCTACTGGAGAGAGCCAGATCCAGTCAATTCCAGCCAGGAGACCTGCAGGACACAGCTGAGCCCAGCAGCCAAGGTGGTGTCATCTCTGGCATAACAGATTCTAGAAAGGGCAAAATGCTTCATGGCCATGAGAGGAGTAATGAAAAATGAGTGAGAATCAGCTCTGCAGAGACCAGAGCAGTGAGGAAGGAGGGGCAGGAGGTGCTCCAGGTGCTGTAGCAGAGATTCCTCTGCAGCCTGTGGTGCAGAACATGGAGAAGCAGCTGTGCCCCTGAGCCCATGGAGGTCCATGGTGGAGCAGAGATCCACCAGCAGACCATGGAGGAACCCACGCTGGAGCAGGGTCATATTTTAAGAAGGAACTGCAGTTCAAGGAGACACCATATTGGAGCATGAAAAAAGTGTGAGAAGGAAGGAGCTGCAGAGAAAGGACTGTTATGGACTGACTGAAAACCCCTCACTTCCCAACCCTTTGCACTGCTCAGGACGGGAGATAGTTGGGAGAACAGTAATGAATTAAGGAGTAAAGTTGAGCTCAGGCAGAAGTGGGGTGGAGGTTGGGAGGAAGTTGTTGCCTTAATGTGTCTTCTTTCTCTCCATCCTAATCTGGTTTAATTGACAATATATAAAATTAATTTTCCTCAAATCAAGTCTCGTTTGCCCATCATGATAAATGACAAGTGATCTCTAAGTGTTTATCAGAACCCGAGAGCTTTTTGATCTTATTTTCTCCTTCATACTCCTAAGAGAGGGGAGTGAGACAATAGCTGGGTGAAGATCTGGCAAACAGCCAAGGTCTACTCACCACAAAAACATTGATAATAACCATGATTTTTCTAAAGAAGATCAATATAGTTTTACTGCATAATATCTTCGCTGTGCAAGAAGAGCCATGAACTACAGGCTTCAGAGAAAAAAATTTGAAAGAATGCACTTGAAGGACAAACCTATGGTGTCTCCAGTCAAGTTTGGCTAGGTCTGTCTTACAAAAGGGTTTTATTTGGACCCAAAATTCTTGTAGATTTTGACAGCATGGAATATACAAATGATTATTTTCAATCTCTCCCCCTCTTTCTTCATATTTCATTATGTTCATAAAGCAGTCTTTTGGAGCTGATAGACACTATCCTCTTCAACTTATCGTGGAGTTGTCTTAAGGAGAGGCAACTGGATACAGAAAGGATTTGTAACTGGTGCAATATTAAATCTTCTGAATATCACCTATTATATCAGTAGAGAATAAACACAAATCTTTCACAATCCTTTCTGCTGAATTGAGAAAGGATCAATGTATGATACATACTTGGTATCTAACATGGACTTCGCAAGGAGTCCTGAGCTCCCCATATAACAGGATTGTGACTGCAACCTAAGAACATCTCATGCCCATTTTGCAAGTGAAGATCAATTACAGGTTTGCTTTAAAACCACTTCAAAGACTTCTAACCTACATCAGTATCATCTAGCTAAGGTGGCTAACCTAAGAAAGCAGACATCTCCTATTTGCATATATGACCCAACAGACACTATCTCCCAGGAATGTATCTGGAAAATTCTCCACTGAACTTCACAATCTCAACACAATCACCCTCATGCACTGATACCTTCGGTCGCCAGCGTCTCCAAGATAATCTGTAACCTTAGGTTGGAGAAATTCGTTCATGTTCTGCCAAACACCAAGCACTGTCAGTCACCAGAGGTTTCCTCTAATCTTAACAGAGAGGGGAGCCACTTCCAGAACGTGTTTAGCAATTTCTAAATTGCAAGCTCTACTGAAACACTTCCAGGGACCTGCCGAGTAAATGGGAAGTAAAACAGGTGTGCAATTCAACCCAGCAGAGGGCAATAGACCCCAGTGTACAGGAACAGCACTGCTGCCCTCGGGAAAGCAGCTCTTTCCAACCTGAACCTTAGGGTCTGCAGAGGCTAAGTAGACAGGGATGGAAGAAGTCAGAATTCCGAAAAAAACATTGATGAAACTTCCTGACCCTAAGTGAAAAGCTGTTCTGTCTGATCATCTTTGTTCTTCTCCTTTAGAACAAAGTTGGTTTCAAACAAAATTATCCTATGGCATAACATATCACTGAATTTGGTTACAAATGCTGCTATTGAGCTGCTCACCTATAAATTGATCAGTGACAGGAATTAAAAGAAACATCTTTTGGTTGAGAGAAAGACTTACCAGGGTAAAAGTATGGGGTTATGTTGGGATGCATTGGCTTAGAAAACAGTATTTTTTTTTCACTTTTATGTGTCATTGTAAGAGAGGTAGGAATGTGTGTTTTATTTTTAACAGATGAGCCCTAAATAGCGTAAAAGTAAGTTCAATGGACCAAAAACTGGCATTCAGGGAATATAAATTAAAGACATTTTCAAACTAGTTTTAACTTAATGGGATAAAAACAGAGGAGAAAAAAAAAATTAAATTGCAATTATTATTTCGAAGCCATGGTAGAAAACACAGAAAGTCAGCAGACAATCCTAGGTCTTGCTTGAAAGACAGGGTCTTTCAGAGTAACTTTGAAAAAGTCTTGATACTGGTTACATCTTCTCTAATGCTGAAGACTGGACTGTAGCTGTCAGCAAAGTGACAGTTGGGCTAAGCTGTGACAGATCTCTCCCCAGTCCATCTCCAAACTCCTGTGTTTACACTCGGTGCTTTAAAAAGTTAGAGCCAGGAAGACTCAGGGTAAAAACTATGAATGAAAAGTCAGCTGTCAGCAGAAAAGGAACATGAGACTAAATAACACAAACAGAAGTGAAAGATTTTAAGCAGAAAAAAAAATCACAGGTGAAGGTGTCAGGGATAATGCCGTTAGCAGGGACAAATGGAAATTATTGATTAAGAAAGTAGTGAAAGCAGGCAAGGGAAAAATGTCCCTGAGCTTTTATTCAGCAGTTTCAAATATTTCAAAGATTCCTACCACCACTTCTATCAAATGCAGAAAATACATTAGGCATAATGAAAGCACTGATCAAATCCTTGTCAGCCTACATAATGTGTTAGATCTTTCAGGAGAATTGCCTGTCTATTGTGATACAAGCCTAATATCTGAATATCAGTGATTTATTGTTATTGTTTTGGCTAGATTACAAGACTTGGAAAATGTGATTAGAAGTTGCTGTAGAGGCAGATAGTATTTTATATACATGTGCAGGCCAAAGGACCTGCCTAGTCTAGTATTCTGAATCCAGACTTGGTAAACAGTATTTTATATTTCAGAAGATGAGAAACTTACCCCTGATCCATTTTCTGGGAAGTCCACCACATTCCAGTCACACCAATACAATTCTTTCTCCCTCTGAGTCCATTAAATTCTTCAGCAGAAAGAGCTGAAATGAAATCAACTGAAGTTTTGCCTTTGACTTCAACAGGGCCAAGATTTTTCCCTGTTCCTTTGACGATATTCACAAAAGGACTGATTGCAATTTAAAAAGCTGAGTCCTAGACCCCATTTGTGCCACTCACCTCCTCAAGTAAACCTCCCTTCTGGAGTTCCCAGTGCATTCCTCTTCTGTGTGCCTGGCATCAGGGCTGAAGCATTTCAGAAAATTGATTGTCTTTATATTTTTTAATTTGTCAGAACTGAACATGCTGGAGGTACTAAACAAATATTAGTCAGAGAATAACCACAATAATAAGCCAATTTTGTAGCGAAGCACACTGAGATGCTATTTGGAATTACTCGACAGAGAAATTCTAAGAAATTTTGAAATTGATGATAAATAGATGAAATAGATTTCTGAGAAACAAATCAATGCCAGCTAGTTTGAAAACAGACAGAAAATTACCAGTAATTGAAGTGATGCAGTCAGCTACTTATTAACCATTTATGGTTAGTGTTATAGGGAAATATAATGAACTATGATGCCAAATGCATTATTTTTCCTTTTGTCTAAATTTTTTTTAAAGACACAGGAGTTTCACATGTTGTCCCAACACTTAATATCCCCAGAAAAACATAAGATCAATATTTGCAACTTAAACCAGAATTACGCAATTTCCAGCTAAACCAAGGTGATGTCATTTATCTTTTTTCCAAAACAACTAAGCAAACAATCAAATGTCATAAATGAGAAGGTGACTGCAGACAGTCTTTGTTAGTTTCATCCACTAATGAAGTGAATAGCAACAATGTTTGACATTTCTATTGAGTCTTTCATCCCAAATCACCTTAATCAATTTCATATCCATTTAGACACATCTTTTAGCACTTACACAGGACTGAAATCAAACCACGGAAACAATTGGGCAACACACATCAAAAAGAAATCTGTTTTATTTTGAAGTTCAAAAGGGGAAGGATATTTTTCACAACTGAGAATATGTGGGAAGATATTCAAGAGTCTGAACAGATGCACTATCTATGATTACACTTATAAAAGTCATGGCAAAACATTGTTTCTCAAATGGATGACGTATTTGGGACCTTAGGATTCACTCCTATTCAGGTGAAGATGATGGAGGCCCTACAAAAGTCGATCCATGTTATGAAGCTTGTTTGATCCCATCTTTAGTACAGGTGAAGTTTTTCCCATTTAGGCTTCTTTTTTTTAGCAGATTATGTGTGCCTTCTTCATCCCCCTTCCCCCATAATCAAAATAAACATTGTCTGAGTGCTGACAAGCCATTGATATAGCAGCTTGCTTTAAACCCTGAGCCTTTAAAAATATATTCATGTGCTTAATATGTCCAATTCCACTGAAAATATAATAAAATTCAGTATTTTCATGGTATGAAAAGTGCCATACTAGATATAAGATAATTATGGGAAATTTAATTAGAAGCTAACGATTATCATCAATAAAATACCTGAATAGTCCAAATTTATCTACAGTATATTGGGATATTATGGACAAGGTTAAGCGATTTCTATTTCTTTGTCTCAGGTTGGCATTTACATTGGCTGAAACGGAATCCAAATGTTTTCTGACTAAATAAATAAGAAAGGGTGTTTTCTCAGACTAGCTTGTACCTTTTATGGAAGTTTAACTCCTTGACTTTTGAATCTTTGGGAAACCTAACTTCTACTAATCTAGAAAAGCAATCTCTTTAATCAACTAGATGTATTCCTAGTCTAGAATTATTCCATTTTTAGTCTTATTAAGTCATGTAACACTTTAAATTCTTAGGACATATTTCTTTTTTCCTGGAAACATCAGATTCAAATCTTTGCCTGAACCAGCATACAAGGACTGCAGAATATGTACAGTCAGAAGCCTGGCACAGCCTATGTTTACAGAAACATTTTTCTTCACACCATTCTCTTGGCAAAAATAAGATGTATCAAAGAAGGTGAACCTATATCATGTTCCAGCAAATGAAGATCTGCATTCACTCAAATTTGCAGAGCTTCCAGCTTTACTCTTTTGTATATGAGACAGACATGAAGGATTCAGTGGAGTATATATCATGCGTGGTTTTTTCTTCTTAACTGTTAATCTGACTCAGAAAATTGTATTTGCCATCTGGAAAATACTTGGTATGACATAGTCAAATCAAAGTTAGCTGATGGAAATGAAAGATGAAACCAGAGCACATGGCTGAGGCTGATCTGCCCAAGATGGCAGGACTGAAATGCAGACAGCAAAGAAGGCCAGGCAGCGTAATTTAAAACACTGACCAAAAAACTAAGCTATGGCATATAAATTTAATCATGTTATTGTTTACATTATTTCAGATTAAACTGAAATGTGCTTAAATATTTTGGAGAACTGAAAAACTTAGTGACAAGGGATGTATTATTAATGATTGCATAGGTAATTTTGAGTGCTTTCATAAGTATCTAATTCTGTAGCTAGAAAAGCTATGATGGAAAAAAAAACCAAAACAAGATTATTTAGATGGGAAGATCAGTCTATTCAGTCTTATGTAATCTTTGAATATTAGAGACACCAAACTTGGAGAATATTATTAACATACTGCAGGGAGTGGGGAGAAATAATAAAAAGGAAAAAATCTTTTTCAGTGGAAGAGTACAACAAGACACAGGATAAGGAAGTTGAGAATACTCAGATTTAGCGAAGAAAATGGTCCTTTAGCAGATGTTGAAGTGAATATGCCCTAATGAATTCATGTACATAAACAAATGCATATATACACAGACACTCATATAGCCCTTACTTCTGAATTCAGTGTTTAGCTCAAAAAGCTTCACTGGATTAAATATAGAACAATGGAACATCATATAAAAAATAAATTCTTTCTGCTGATTTAAGTAATTTCATATATCTTTACATCTTCATGTCACAGTATACATTTCAGTTACATTTCACTACTGGCAGCTGTGACATTTTGAGAAAAGAAGGTGCTTTTATAACTATATCCTAATATAATAAAAAGTATAAGCAGTATGCTCAGAATGAATGTTCAGATCCTGCCTTTTTGAAAGAAGACGTACATTAGAAGGGCAGGGAAATTACTAGTTCCATCTCTAAACTAGCAAGAGAGAAGACATACATATAAAAGAGAAAACAGCCAGCAAATTGCAAATTCCAGAGGGAACTGCAAACCAAACAAAAGTAAAGGGAGGATTGTCAATTTCTGTCTAATTTTTGGTAAAGGCTTACGGCACAGCAAATTTTCCTTTGGTCATTATGGGCAGACCTGTTTCCCCTGTGCTCTGCTCTGCCCAGGCTTTATGAATTAAAGAAGGTTGGGAATAATCAATACATAAAACAAGAAATGTCTAAGGAAACCCATAATCTACATGAAATTATCTTGATTTACTAAATTACATTCAGTTTTTTGGGTTACTAAAATAAGAGTAGACTGTCACTCTAGCAGGTATCCAGTTAGTGAAAGTGGGAAGGTTTGGGAAAAATTTTTAAAAATCAAGGTGTTGTATTCCATTCCTCTTATCTCAGTACTGCAATGGGAAAGAAGGATATTCTTTAGCTCAATATATATCTAAGTTGGTTTTCAATTCTGTTGAAACCTGTTTTAGAAACCTCACCCAGAATGTTTTATGGAAAGCTAAATTTCAAGGGGTTCTGAAGAGTTCCTAGTGAACAAGCTCTGTAATCCCTTCAGAAATTTTTGCTTTATAGATAAACACTGTATTGCTGTAATCCAAACTGAGAAGCAGAAATCAGTATGCTGTCTTTGTGGTTTCTCTCACTACAAGAAGGCGGACAGGTAAATTCTTCTTGCAAACACCTTAAGATTCATTGGTATGAACGCACAGACATAATAATCTGAGATGCATGTTGCGTGTTTGTTGTATCTCTGCGGTATCTTCTTTATTCATTCTCCAGATCATATTAATTATGGAAGTTATTTAAAATATTCTAGGCCAAGATATTCCATGTGTTTCAGTCACACGACTTCCGATACATTAAAAAGAGGTCTGATTTTCAGGAAAAGTAAGATGTAAGAGTAAGTTGTTCAGCTGCTGAAAAAGCAGCTGTCATTTTAGAATCCCAAAATATATTAATTTTTAAAGACAATGTCCTTAAAGTATATGTGGAGAAGTGCTACTGATCTGTTATACCTGGCTGCAGCTCCTCCTCTCCTTTATGCTTTGCTTTCAGCGGGACCTCAGGAAGTCATACAATTTTAAAATTTACTACAGAGTAGTGGGGATTTTGGCATTCAGGATCCTATAGCTCTTAATTGTTCCTGCTTCCTCCCTGTTCCCCGAATTCCTTCTGTCCTTGACAAACCAGAGCCTGGTGTTGGTGGAGTTGTGCAATGCAGGTGAGTCTATGGAGTGAGGGTGGGTAATAGGGGCAGTAGAAGGTGCTCAGCAAGAGGATGAAGGAAATTCAGCATCCTCAGACATGTCTGAGTGGGTGCTGCCCTGCTATGCCCCAAGCACACCCAGACACCCTCCCACCCTCAGTTGTGCCCCTGCTCCTCTCACAGGTCACTTCAGCAGGGAGAGCTGCTAAGTTGGCTGTTGTGCCAAACCTTACCATTTCACAGTCCCATAAAGTTCTGCAGAAATGTGCTGTCATAAACTGAGGCAGATAAGATGTCAAAATATGTCTAACCCTACTATTCCAGCTGTAGCAAAGGTTAGTTCTGCAAGGGGAGTGGGGGGAGGAATGTGGATGCTTTGCTTGTCTTAGATTAATCCTCTACCCAGTGGCAATAATTTGGGGAGTCTGGAGTTGGAATTTTCATAGGCAAATCACTTTGGGAAGGTAGATAAAGCTGGGCACTTTGCTATTATCAAACTCTTTGTGTTCTTATTTCAAATGTCTAATTGCTAAATGATAATGAGCTTTGAGTATGTTGAACAAAACAAAAGCACCTGCCCTCCCCCTGCAGCTCGTTCCTCTGTGCAACCTTCTGGTGTTACCTGGGGCATCAGTGGTCGAGAAGTTCCAGTCTCAGCTGCCTAATGAGCAATCATAAAACTTTGTCTTAATAAATTTGTAATAATTATTGTAAAATTATCAAGGAGAAGAGGAATACTGTGAACGGAAGAGAGACTACAAATTTGATCCAAATCAGATGTTTTGGTGGCTCCACAGGCAAAGATAGGGAGTCTTTCATTGTCAAATAAAAATTAGCATTTTTAGTCCATGCAGAGGTAAATTATGCAGCAATCAGTGGCAAGCTGTAAGGGGCAGAATGGAATCAAAGGAGAGACTGAGATGGAGAAAGAAGCAGAAAAGGAAAAACAACAAACTAAAAAAATGTCTACCTAATGAGCACAGGAAAGAGAGGAACCCTTAAATTTTCACCATCCAGTTCCCTTTATCTCCTTGTCTTGTCTCCTGCAGTGACTTACTGTGGTGAGGAGTGTGCAGTGCTCAGCTCTGTGGAGTGCAAGGGCAGAGTAGCAATGGGTTTAATACTGGCATGAGCAAAGCCAGTACTTGCACTAAAGAGTTGCTGGACACAGGAAAATGTCACTACTTGCCCACTCTTTCAGTGTAAGGAAATGCAGACTGTTTGTAGCTGTGCCACTGAAGGAGAGTGGAGCCATGGCCACTGAGGGACAAGGGGACACCCCTGGCAGCTCCTGGCACAGGGAAAGGAGGGTCTTGCATCAGGGTGTTGCAACTGCAGTTTTATTTCTCATCCTGTATATAGACCTTGAGCAAAAAAATTCAGTGTTGTGCATAGATGAGAATCTGCTTTAAACAATGACTAATCCAGCCCCCCAGGATTATACAGTCCTGAACACTTTAGACAGGTAACAGCTGCCAAGAAAAACCCCACACTGCCTTTTTCCACATCACTGTCTGCTCATTTTACTGCCACTTACGACTGACACAGGTGTTTTTGTCACTGTGCTGGAAACTGGATCAGGGAACTCATGGGGGTTAAAAGTCAACTTTCTGGGGCAATTGGGAGATACAAATATTTGTGCCAGTAGAAGGAAGAGAGCAGGGATAGAAGAGAGAGCAAGGCAGATAGGAGAGGGCCTGGACCTTTTGGCAAGATGCAAAACCTGCACTCCAACCTGCAGTGTTCCTGAAATTGTGGTCTCAGGCAGCTGATTCAGAATGAGAAAAGGCCTTGTCTTACCCAAAGCAAGTTCCCAGAAATCAGCCAATATTTTGTGTGATAGCAGCCAGATCCAACACTTCCCATAGTGCCTGGAATTTTGCTGTCCTTCTGCACTAAATGAACTTCTTAGGAAGAGCCTTTATTTAGTATGTTTGATGACTATTAGATTTTGTTGAGGTTTTTTTTTTATTATAATCACACATTTCACTCTTGTTCCATTAATACTTTTTCCAGTCCTCATGGTCCAATCTGAAATTCCTATCTTTTTTTTCTTTTACATATTTAGGCTTTCTGGTGTTCTGCTGCCAAACATCTTTATCATTTTAGACTGTATGCAGAGTATAGCCTCCCGTTTTATGTGTGCCAGTAACTCAGGCAGCTCTCCTGTGCTACCCCATGCCTCCTCACCAGCAGCAAAATCTTTCTTCAGGAAATGCAGAAGCTGGCTTAAGTGCAAGTTTGGGCTGCAAAGGTAAATGAGTCTTTATAACGTTTTGTTCTGCTTAATCTGAAACAAGTTACATAGAAAAGTTGATAATGTATTTTCCATGGAAAGTTTTTTAATATACTAGTTTGCCTAGGACACAGAGAAGAGGATTTGCATAATGTCATGACAAAAAACAACGAAATCTATGGCTTTAATTTGAAGGTGATATCAGACAATGACTGAGTAAATCTTCGAAGACAAGAATTATATAATTTGTTAAAAAGCTGCACTTAGATTTTTTTTACTAAATAATTGAGGTAGTTCAGGGTTTGTTTGTAGAGTGGCTTGCATGAGAGACCTAGCAAGAATACTCATTTAAATGTGGAATACAGACACAAATTGGGCTTTTCTACTGTCAAACCAAAAACTTCCTAGAATGAGAGCTGAAATAAAACTTATTAAGTTCTAAGTAAAGCTCATTAAATTGTGTTGAAACAAGCCCTTTTTAAGAAGCAAAGTTTCCAAAACAGCGCTGAAGCATTTTGTATTAAACAAAATAAACTTTGTCCTTTTCTGGGCAAGAAGAACTGGGTTGTCTCAAGTGTTGGTAATTATAACAGCTTGGAATGGATGGCCATGTTCTGTGCTATGAAACTGGAAGCATGGGAATTTTCATTGTTGTCATTTCTTTATTTGTATGACCAGAAACTGAAGATATGCCCACAAAATTTATAATGCAGGTCAACAGAAAGTAGGACTGTGATGTATTTAATCAAGTGCAGATATCTGCTATGTACATACTGTATAGCTCTGTCTAGAGCTGAGCTAAACAAAAGGATCACCACCCACCCAGTAGCAGGGAACACTACCCCTTCCTAAAGTCAATGTCTGGATATAAGATGGATATAAAACTGCTTCTGTCTTTAAAGCTTACCCAGACAAATACGGCACATTGCAGGTATCAAAATATCAGGTGAAGCTGCTCCAGCCACCCTCATCAGACAAGGGGCATGAGTCAATGGAAACAATGACAATACCAGTAAATCAAAAGTGGTCAAGGCCATTTTCTGGTCTTAGGACACTGGAATAACTCTGCTTGGAAATCTGCTGCTCCCCCCAGAATGAGCCTACACACTGAAGCAGTGAGGCAGGTGGCTCAGGGTGTATCCCATGGCTCTGGATGCTTGCTGCTTCCCCCTGGAAAAACGTCTTTAAGGGAATGGGCACAACTCATCCCTGCCTCTTCCCCTGAGACTTGGGAATCATATCCTCTGTGATAATTCCCCAGGTGTGCATGGGACCTGGTTGGAGGTGTGTGCTGGCCCCAGCCAAAGCATGCTACTGACTGCTGTAGCCACTAAAATTTTCAGAGGCATTACCCAACCCCTATGCATATTCCTATGTTGATTTATAGAGAATATAGGAGTTTGCCAGAGTTGTGTTAACAAGTGTGATAGCAATGTCAGTGCATCAGCAGTCTAGCATGTTATGCTTAATTGTAGAGGTTAATGTATAATTACTAGGGATATATTACAGTGAGTTATTATAGAAATATAAATAGATGGAAGAACCTTTGTGCTCCAGTTAAGAGCCACGTGTTTAATGGGGTATTTTGCACTTGCATCCAGCTCTGGCCCCAGAGGCCTGTGTGTTAGAGAGCTCCTGATATGCTCCACCATTTCCATCTACAGATGTGCTTCAGGTTTTCTTGGCCTTTGTCTCCAATTGCTCCCTGCTGTATATGCTACACTCATAAGGGAGAAAAATAAATTAACTGGATGTGTGAGCATTTATAATTACAAAATCATCTAGGCTAAAAGGGATTTCTGCATATCATCCAGTCTGGACCCCGCCAGTGGGTGGCTATGAACATCTAATAAGCTCCTGCTCTGAACATTCAACTATCTTAAGAAAATGAGGATCATATTTTGCATTTACAGTTGAGTGTCCAAAGTATTGCAATGTGAATGCCACCCTTAGGGAACATTAACTTTGAAAAATCACCTTACTTTTCTGAAAGGCTTTTACATCTCATACTTCCATAGCCTGAAGTCTATTTCTTTTTTCATCAGATTCCAAAAGGGAGGAAAATACTCCACTTTGATTAAAAGGGAAAGAAAATATTCTCATTTTACTTTCCAAGATTTTTTTTAAATAACTGCAAAGTATATATGTAGTTCCATTCCTTGAAATAATAATTTAGAAAGCCTTCCTAATCCATTTCTACACTCCTTTATTGTCTTATTTTCTTAAAAGAATGCTACAATGAGAAAAGAGCTAGCTTTATGTTGGGGCTGTTCTTTTACAGTACAAATAATTAAAGAAATTATTTCATTCATATATTCAGATATAAGGCCACAGCAGCTGCATTGCCTTTGCCAGAAAAAAAAAAAAGAAAGAAAAAAAGAAAAAAAAAGGCAAAAAAGAAATAGCATCAGCCTAAAGCCGCTCTCTGGCAGATTTAAGGCATCATCTTCACACAGTGTCATAACAGAAGTTTTTTTTCTTTTTTTAAAATGTATTTCTTCTCTATTCTTTTAAATGGTCGTATTTCTTCTCTGGCCAACTCCACTGACACTGCATCAGCACCTACGGCACTGTCTGGAGGTAGGTGACACAACTGTCACTGTATCAATCTCACCATTAAGCTGTCAATTCCACAGTAGCATTTGGAATTGAATCAGACACTTCCACTGACATTGTAACCACAACGTGTGAAAGACACTTTTATTCCTTTGGATGTGTAGGAGACACTTTCATTTACAGAAAGGACCCACTGACACTCTTGTTCTGCACACAAGGATTAGGCAGACTGTTCATGGAAATCAAAGGAAGCTGGTGTCAGTACAAACTCTGCCTCCATCAGGTTTCAGGTGTCCCAACTGTCCAGCCTAATTGCCTGTCACAGGTAAAATTCCAGTGAACACTTCCACTGACATTCTGTTCCTTTATTTTATATCCCCAACATCAACAATCTTATAAAGACAGGTTTGGTTTTGATTTATAATAAATTAGGTTGTAAGATAACTAGGCCATTTCTAGTAATAGAATACTCTTGAAAGCATCCCACTTCTCCTCCACAGAGAATGAAACACCCTTATTCATTCTGTCCATTTTTCTTCTGCATCAGCACCTATTCCAATACTTTTTTCTTTTAATTTAAACTTCATACATTTATAAATCTCATTGGATAATGGTCAGAACCTGCCACTAGCAGACGTATTATCTTTTATATTCTCAGGCTGGCTGTACTTGGGACAATAGAGTTTTGACCTACGTCAAGATATGGCAGTAGTTAAAACTAAAAAGGAAATAATCAAGGACACTCTTGCTAGAACAAGAAGTCCCTAGATTCTTGGTACAAATTTAAACCTTATAAGAGCATATTAAGAACTGATAACAATGTTGGTGTGCACTTATATGAGCTGCTTACATGTGGAGATGCTGTTGTAAGAGGAAGGCACTAACAATGTAAGTACATTATACAAAGAGTGGAATTACAAAGGAACATTTGAGGTCATCAGCTCCAACAATTATGAGCTCACTTAAGTATCTGGAGATGGAAGTTCAGTATTAAATACTGTTTTGAACTCTGATTAAAGACAGTGCATTGGTCAGGGATAGTTTTATAGTTAGAAATTTGGATTAAATCTTATTCTCAAAAGACCTTCTTAAAACAGGAGAGAATATGTAATTTTAAAATTTTGACTCTCTGTAAATATATGAACTTTCTCTCTCTGTGTATATGTATATAGAGATTTTATGTATATATTCTTACATAGGTAAAGATTGTGTGTATATATATATATATATATAGTCTTAAACAATGAGTACTGACCAGCTTTTGCATGTAGCATCTTTTTCAAAATGCATAGCTGATGTCTCCAGAACTGGTCCTCCTTGCATTTGAAAGCCTTTTTTTTTTCCTTTCTTTACTGCAGTTATTATTTTTATTAACCCCAGGAAATTAAAAAGAGACTGAAAATGCATAGGGTTTTACATCTGAATTCACTGGAAGAATGAGTCACAGAAGTTGTTTCTGGCATGGTGCTTTTTAAATTAAGCTCTAGAACATTTGTACTTTAACATCATAAACAGATTTTACCATTTTGTATTACTTTAAAACAATATTCTGTATGAGAGTGAACAAACCCTCAACCATGGAGATGATACAAAACCTATGGAGAAAGGAAATTACAGCATAATGGAAATGATGGCTGGAAGCCATACTACCCAGAGCTGTTAGCTCATCTGAACAGAAATGCCAGGCTGAGCTGATTTGGTCAGTGCTTTGGTCGGGATCTCTGAGGAAACCTCCAATGTTACTGAAGGAAGTGGTGGCAGCAGCATTGTAGGTGGCATTCTCTGTTCTTGAGTCACCATTGGGTCAATACCCTGTGAGGTGGGAGCCAGCAGGATTTCCTGGAAGAGCTTTGGGCATGATGTGAAACCACAGTTCTGAATATGAGGAATTATTTCAAGACCACCATGAACTTAATATGAGGGGTAGAACTGGTGACCCTGGGTACATGATCACATTTCAGTATCAGCTTTTTTATGTAATTTCTCAAAATTATTCCAGTATTTCCTCCCCTTTGGGGCAGCAGAATAAAACTGGTAATGTAATGCCAGGATGATGGAGTACTGAAAAAGGTTCAAACCCCACTGAAAGAGACTTTTACTCTAATCCTGTCACTAACTTGAATGAGATTTGAATCACATCTGGAGCCCCTAGTATAGAAGGGCTGTGACAGGGCTAATGTGTTTTCGAAGGAGCTCTTCCCTTTTCATGCCTTTCCCATTTGAGCAATGCTGCCATTGCCTTTCAGCCATAATCACCAGCCATTACTCAGAGATGCTATCAAGCCCCATCGTGCTCCCAGAGCAGCTCAACTCCAGATTGTTCTCCTCCCCAACCCCACTATGGTGTAGTGACACTATGACATTGCATTCTCCCCAGAAACAATGACACAAATCTGATTTATAACTGGTGGTAAAACTTTATTATTCAAGTTTAGATGTAACAGACATCTTTGCTGCCTGAAGATTGTTTGCATAAGAAATACACCAAGAACATGTTTGTGAGTAGAAATGAACATGCACTATGAAAACCAAAAAACAAAACAAAACAAAAAACCCGAAACAAAACAGAAAAAAACCACATCCATATGTTGTAAGGACAAAACATTAAAAGCCAGCATTCTAGAGTCAAATCAGGGCTACAAGTTTAATGATGGTTTTTAGCAACATGAAGTCATTCTTTATGAAGTACTTTTTTTTTCTTTTTTTTTTTCCTTTTCCTGCTGGTGAATTTTCTATAAGCTAAATTTACAATGGCATTTTGAGATGTTTCCTTTTCTCCTGTTCTCCTACACAGAGCTCAGAGGCCAAAATGACAGGAATGGATAACTATGGTAGCTGTTACAATGTTTTTGCTTTACTAGTGCAATTTTGCTTTCCTAGTAAAGAAATTTTGCTAAGTGTAACAAAGAGACAAATGAAACCAGTATTTATCTGGCTGGCAGGCATTTAATTATTGTCTTCTATCCTCTTAAAGTAAATTGGGGTGTGTGTGATTACTATACAGGTAGCATCTCACCAATGGCCAGCTTTCCACAGGTGGCTGAATGAAATAAAAATTGTGAGGAAGAGGGCATGGAAGAATCTTATTCTGACGTGAGACAATTAAGTAAATCATTTTACTTGGCCCATCTTAACTTTAGAGAAAAGTTTAGAAGGGATTTCTCACTTATCTATCACATTTGGGATACGCTGACAAATTGCTCGCTGCTCTCTGCCAAGCATAACTGTCTCCACAGAAGCAGAAGGAAATATATCTACCCTTCTGGCTGCACAGAAGTGACCTTCTAATCTCCTTGGCTTTTCCTGACCAGTATTAGGAATTAGCATGTTAAGTCAGCCAAGAAAAATCAATACAGGAGCAAAAATGAGAATATATTTAGACATACTGGGCAAAAAGTAAATGGTAGACAACATCCTTAGCACATAAAGCAAGTAGTTATGACTACAAAACAACAGTGTCCAGTCCAAGGGTGGACTTGAAAGTCTGTCCCTGAACTGAGTACTAATCCACAGTTGCCAAATCAGTTTTTCCCATTGCACAATCATGATGTTTCAGGACTGCGTACCACTTAACATCAGTCACTTGTCCTGCTTCCCCTCTAACTGCAAAAATAATCTATTGCTCACAGTGTGTCTCAACCTTTTGAAATGTCTCAATTTTCTCTCTCTTTAAAACTGTCACAATAGACAACACTGCCTTTGTTAGCCAAAACCAAGATATGAGCATCCAGTGTCTTTCCCCCTTTCTGGGTAGTCCACGAAAAATTAAGGGAGGAGTTTCACCAGCACAGTAGCAATTAGGTGCAAAACTTATTTTGGAAAGTACTCTGAGTTTAGCACCTGTACACAAACAGTGCTCTGGAACATCTACACCTCTTGCAGCATTGAGGGGGCAGCAGCCACGAGGTGACAGCTTAGAGACAATCTAGTTTTCAGATGATGTCACAGGATGGCTCCATCTCTACAGAGAGTTACTGGAAACACTGTGCTTGTTCCGCAATCTGATTAGTGGCAGGCACCACAAATCCTCTAGTTTTGAAACATCTACGTATTTTGTGGTCCAATTTGAGATATGTCTTAAGATCTTAAACTACCATGCCTTTAGTAAGAGAAGTTCACCACCTTGAAGCCACTGACAAATTGAGGACAAAGACTGATTGTTTGAAAGTTCAATTTTTAGGGAAGTTGATTGAAACACAGTGGATGCAGTAATTACTTGCGTGTGCTAACATTGGTTTCCATCTGAAAGTTATTTAATAAGATTATCCTTTTTCAGTGTCAGGATTTTTTTTCTTTTTACTAGTATCCATTGTGAGGAGGTCTGGAAGATGGATGGAGTCACCTCTCTCTTAAGAAACAAAACTGTGCTCCCCCTATCCCAATCAAAGAGAACAGGCTACAGTAAAATCCCATTTCTTATAAAAGAGAAATCTTAGAACATCTCAATATGTCATGGCAAGAACAAATAACTTCTTTCCAAATTTTATTTGCACCATCTAGGTGTGCAACAGTAACATTCAGAACTCTGTCTTGTTCTTTGCACTCATAAGATTTCATTTCTCCTCATCCCCAAACCCTGATATGTGTATTTCCTGTTATTTGCCTCTGCTTCTTAGTTTAGCAAGTGTTCAGGGTAGTGCTCAAGTCTTGCAATGCACATGTCCCTCCTAAAATATTTTGCCATGAAGATGCAGCTTCTATCAATGAAGAAGCCAGAAGAACTGGTAGGTCTTAAATGAAGTAAGTCAAACCAGTAACTACTGAAAACCGGCAGGCAGCTACCTTTGAAGCCGATAAAAGCCACTGCTTAGTGAGTATAACATCTTCCTTGGAAAAGCTGAAAAGGACACATGCGGAACCCTGACGTAACGAAACGAGGGCAATCTATTTCAGTCCCCACAGAAAAAAAAAAGAAACAGAAAATACCCAACAAAAATAAATCCACAAAAACCAAGTCAGAACTTATTATTGGAGAACAATAGTAAAAACATAACCAGACTTTGTCACTGGTATCAAGCTGGAGATTCATCTAAAAAATAGAAGAAGAATGTGGCCCAACATCCTTTGCTAACCTAAAACACTACTGAAGGGTTACAGAACTCAACCACGCGCAGATTGAGCGGGACGTTCCATTTGCTGCTCACCAGCAAAGAAGCAATGGGTGGAGCAGGAAGGAATGCAGCCTAATGCTGAACAATAGCCTGTCTGTGCCTAACAAATCAGAGAAACTGTGCAATAATGTTTCACCTCTGTGAAAATATAACACCTAAATACTGCCAAGGTCAGCAAGACCTTTGGTGATCAACTGTGTAAGTGCCTCTCATGCTTGGTGATGTTTGTTGCCAGCTGCTTTAGGCACATTATTTCTCAAAAGACTATCAAAGTGCTGAATGTTTAGGCCAGTTCCCTCCTGGTTTTCCTTTTGCCAACCCCCATAAGACATTTCCTATCACCTCTCCTTTTATTTTCCACCTCCCTGTTTATCTGGTTAAGTATCTTAGTAAGTGCACCAAATACTAGAAGGGAGAGTGGTGAGATTTAGGTAAGTTAAATACAAGAACTCTTTTTTTTTATGATGCTTTAGTTCAATTACATGAAAATCTGAGAAAGGAGGCATGTAAGTGAGATCAGAATAGGACCCTTTACATATAATCTCAAGTGAGGACTTAGTCCAGAGATATCTTTATAGAACATTTTAAAAAATAAAATGCATGAATGGAGAAATAAAAGACAACATAATATCAGAAAGACATTTTAAACTTCATTCGCTGCAACATTCATGAACCAGTTGAGCTACACCTGCCATCCAACCATAAGGAACTAAGACCCTGCACTGCGAAAAAGAAACAAACCCAAACAAAACAAAAAAGCAACTGCGTAATATTGTAAAAATGGAGTGCAATGCTACTACAGAATGCAATAAAATATCAGTGCTGCATCGTCAAACAGCACTTATCAAAATAATTTCTGAAATGTTTCTTCTGAAACACAGACAAAGCAATAAAAAGAGGATATATGTTTATCATTTTAAGCATAACAATGTGAGTTAAGAGCTTAAGAATACAAAAGTACTTGGAATGAATAGTGCTACCCTTTTTTCCTAAGTAGGCATAAAAATATTTTCATTTCCTTCTTGTTTTTCATACCATTAATATCAACAAATTTCATTCATTTCATGTTATCGTTTACAACTTTAATGCACACACACAGAAAAAAAGATACCTACTGCAATAGAAATAGTTGCTTCATTACCTTGTTTGCTACATTTGCAAATGTAAACAGCGAGGCAGAGCCAGAACTGACTCTAATGCATGATGGAATATCTTTGTTGCATACGTACACTGTAGAAAATAATTATTCAATATGTCAGGCACCATTATTTGAAATGTAATACATTAATATTTACTAGAAAAATAAGGTTTTTTCTATTTGTTCTCCCAACTTCTTTAATGAAATAAGTTAATCTGACAGTGCATCCAGTAGCTTGTAATATCTTCTACATCCCTGTGGCAAAATAATAAACTACTGGTTGGGACACTATAATGAAAATGATTAAAGTCAGTTCTTGTACACCCTTGTAGCAAGCATGGAGGCTCGTCTAACAGCACCTTTAACCAATTATTTAATATTTAGTTATTTAGCCCTATTTCCCTGAGCAGTTATGCTGAGGAGCTTTCCCTTCATGGATAGTTTTTAAAAAGCTTTAAGTATTAAAAAGTACTATGAAGACATTTAATGCTACTTAGCAAAAGCTGGTATAAGTCTACTGAAGGGATTGACTGGTATGTATAGCAATGTTAAGCCTGTGGAGAAGTAACCTTAGACTTTAAGGTTTAGAAATGTAATATATTAAAAATATATTAAAATAAAATACAGCAGGTTACCTTGTTCTATGCAAATTAAACCTGGAGTGTGGCTTCTGTATTAGAGACTTCACTTGCACAAAATGGTTTTCCTAGACTAAAGTGTGCCAGAAAGAATGTAGTGATAAAATGGTAGCTAAAAATCAGCTGTGTCTGCGAAACACCTAGATGACATTGCTGCCAAAGCTCTGAGGACAAGGTGATCCTAAGGCATGTTGTAGAGCAGAAATTTGCCCAAATTAAAGAAAAGAAAATGACCTTTTAACATCTGTATATTTAACATGTCTAGTTCTTACATACAATGTGCATATGCTCACTACACCCCTGCAGCAGTATATACATATACACATCTTTGCACTCTTGCCAGTTATGTCTCTTACACAACAGCAAAGGTATTAATTGTCCAGTAAAATTTTCTCAAGGCTATTCGGCATGATTCACTGCATTCTGGCTAGCTTTGGTGGGCCGTGTCCCACTGAATTATCTTCCTCCCCTTCTGGCCACCATCCAACTGTTCTTTTTTCTTGGTAACCCACTCATTTAAAAGGAAAAAACAAAGAAAAAAAAGGGGAAAAAACAAAAGGAAAAAAATAAAGAAGTAAAAGAAAAAAAAAGAAAATAACAAGGGATTTAATATTGGATAAGGCATGCTCTCTATATGAAGTGCTTTATAGGTCTTCACAAGACATTACAAGCTATTGAATTCCCATCAAGGAAACCTATTTCTGTTTAATTGTGCTAAGTGCTAAGGTTTACTCTTTAGGTTTTCCATTCTTTTCAGCTTGTGCATTGTTCCTGTGTAGGCCCCTCTGGATGTGAGTTGTGAAGTCATACTTGTCCGTGCAAAGATGCTGGCATATGCTGCACTGGAAAGGTCCACTGTCACCATGGCAACTCATATGCAATGCATACATCACTTCATCCAGAAAGACAATGCCACAGTGCACACACTTGGTAGAAAGTTCATCTTGAGTACTTCTATCAACTTTCTCTGTTTTTACTACATTCAAGGGACCTTCATTTTTAACATTTGGTGGTGCCTTACTCTTTTCCTTGGAGGCACCATTTGCAGTTGGCCCAGGTCTGGAATGCTTTATCGCCAAATCTAGAGGAATGTCATTGTCTGATCCGACAGCTGAAAAATGAGGAGGCAGATTAAAGGTGGGATAAGGCACATAGTTTTGGCAAGGATTTGGTAGGCCAGGCACATGACTCAAGTAGTGTGGATTCCCAGGAACAGACAGCTTATATTTACTCCAGAATCTCAGCCAGTCAGCTTCACTCTGAAAGTCATTGTGTACAAACGGAAGTCCAAAAAGTGGGTACTGGTATTTTTCAATAGGGCTTCCAGGTGGAGAATAGTTTGGGTGTTTTGCAGGTCTCATGTATTTTTCTATTGGGCTGCCTCTCTCTGAGCTTCCTTTCCCTTCTGGTATCGATGAACTGTTTCCTGGGTCTCCAGTACTTTCCTGAGGACTTTTTATCTGAATGTGCAAAGGTTGCATCCTTTTGTGAATATCCAGAGTTTGGCTGACCAATATTGGCTGCTGAGCAGAATGGCTTTTAGTCAATGAACCTGGGGCCTCATATTTACTGAGGCTGGGAAGCTGAATTTCTCTCTGATGACCTTCAGGTAAATGATCCTCTGACCTCCTCTCTAAGGGGCTTCCATTGACTTGCTCCTCACTGCTACCCCTCTGCTGTTTGTTTAGCTGCTCAGCCTGAAGTGCCTCCGGGTTAAGGCGCTTTCTTGTTCGTCTCCTAATGATCTGTTCACCATTGTTCTGTTTAATGATGTTTAAAGGCCTGGGAGTCTGCATGGAACACACACAGAATGAACAAAAGGAAAAAAGAAAGACACATTAAACAAATCTGTGAGACCATGTTCATGCAAATTTATCTTCTCTTTTGTGAAGAGCTATATTACAACAGTGTTATGGGAATGACCAAATTTCAACCCAAATGCTGGTTCATGGCTCTTCATGCTGAAAGGAAACTATAAAATGGCTTGTATTATCAACCTGAGTCAACTGTCTTAGACATACAATGCCTGTTTACTTAAAAAGGCACGAAGTAGCCAAGCTGTTAAACCATATATTACCTCTTACTCATAAAAAATTCTGGGAGAGACGTTTTGAAAGTGGGTGCTGAGCGCTGGGGGTGAGGCGGGAGATGCCAGGCTCAGTGCTCCAGTGCTGTTCTATTCACCATGCCACCAGAGCTGCTCTCGGCAGGGGTTTGCACAGCTCCCACTGGGACAAGGACTGAGCAATACTTACCTTGACACTCACCCTGCTCTCACATGGACAGAAAAAGCAAGCACACCCAGGGCTTGCTGATCACCATTGCTGTCACCCAGCAAAAGAGCTGCAGGTTCACTGTGTGGTGAGTGGGATGAAGGTGGCTGGAAAGGGACTAAGCAAGATGGAGAAGAAAGCCCAAGAAAACTTCTATGCACCAAAAGGTCTACCTCTACTTTGGTATCAACTCTCCCCTCTTTCACCCCAACTGCATTGCTTTCTAAGTGTTACTGATGTGCTATTAAGCCATGAGGGAGAGCAGGCATCCCTTGAAGGCAGGGAAAAAGAGATCTGCAAAGAAATAAGCATCACAAAAAGGCAGAGGAAAGAACTAAGTGAGGAATTTTGTTTCCATTTGCTATTACCCACACCAGCTCATGTTAAGTGGCCTGTTTAGAGAAGAAATGAAAATACCTTTGTGTGGAAAACAAAAAAAATAGTAGAAAAAAGGACAGCAGTCAGGCTTCCTTTAAAGGCTCCCCAAGAGAAAAGCAATGGTATCTGAAACTGTTAGTATGTGTTGCTCTATTGGGCAGTTGTTAGAGAAAAAAAAAAACAAACTAAAAGTCATTCAGTTTAGTGTGTTGGCAGCTGACATTTTTCTTAGCCAAATACATGCATAATCCTGTTTTGGTTTGAAGCCAGAAAAGTGCCCCCTCCATATTCCGCTTATATGTTTATTTAGAAATTGTAACATTGTTTTAAAAAGCAGATTTTATTTTGGCTTACAGTCAATATCCAAAGTAATTTGTACCTTGAATGTAACTAAACTTTTATATATTCATAACTTCAAATTAATATGAAAATATCCAGAGCTGGAAGAGTACCCATTCTACTATTTGTAGAGATTTAGTCTTTCTCTTGATTTGCCATCTTCCTCTTCTTTCACTTATTTTCCAACAGTTGGCTTATTCTTAATGGTTAACTACATTTTAGACAGTGCAGCTATTTTTCACGATTTTACTTTCTATTAAAATGTTGAATCATAAGTATATGCACATTTTAATTTAGATTTTAATAAGAGAAATTTAAACTTGGCAGAAAAACAGCACCTCCTCTTCACACAGATCAAAGTTGAGACAAAATCATTTTAGAAAAAATTACAATATTTTCTATGTAAATTCTATTCAACTAAAGATTATGGTTTGCAGACTCAGTAGCCAATTAATATGCAAAGGCATATACTCTATTATAAGGTCTGTGCAATTTCCTTGCCTTTTTATGACAACTGTAAGACTGTCATATTAAGATTCTGTGTGAGATCTTACAATGTTGTTATTGCTCTTATTAAACATTTATTTATACACTACAGACCATTTTTATATGGTTTTCAGATAGCCCTCCAATATTTTGGAGATACTTTTACTCATCATGCTACGGGTATGAAGTCTGATTACAGAAGTAGTTGAAAGAAACATCTTCCTAGCTTTGATTAGGGACCCTCACACGCTAATTTGAGGATCTGGCTATTTGAAGTTATATGCTATGAGGTGTTAAAGGCTGTAGGTGCAACTTTAAAATTCTTCAGCTTGCCAATGGCTGCACTCACCTGATTAAACCAGACTTTAGGTGATTAAAATGCACTATTAAGTGGTGTAAAACTACTCATTTTCCTTATTCACAGTAGTAAGGTGCAGATAAAAATATTTTGTATCTTGTTGCAACCAAGGCAAATAGAAAAGTTTAAGCTCATTTATTGATTTTTAGTGGGGCATTAAATCTAGAATATAGTGGAAACATTACCAGAACTTTACTTTTAAAGTGTCCTGTGTCAGATCCTTCATTATATGTTACATATAATACATAGAGGATGATCACAATTTTTTTTGCCATCTCTGTATTGACTGGCAATCTCCCTACTCCAATAATATGAGTAACTCAAAAAAATAAAACACAAAATTCAACAAATGGTTCATTAAATTACTGTGGTTAGATTTCTTAAATGCCATGGGAAAGTGGATCCTCCTCTAGACTAATCCTAGAATATGTTGCAATTCTTCACTGAAGTAGTCCAAGGATGTTGTCAAGGAATCACCGCGGAGCAAAACATAGTGTTCCATGGCCAAGTTAGAATTATTAAAAATTAGGTTCAGCACCACAATAATAATGGTCAAATTCATGACTTAAGAGAGACAGCAAATGTGAATATTGCATATATGTTTGCAGTAAGATGTGTTTTCTTCACTAAAACTATTTTAATAGTAGAATCTTGGATTATTATTGTGCATTTCTTAACACAGTTGTTTGTATTAAAGGAGAGAAATGTGAAAAACATGGCAAGTGTAATGTAAATTATCCCTTAAATAGATGGAACATTTTTGAAAACACATGGAAAAATTATTCAAGGGTATCACAGAAATAGAAATTTAACTTATAGCAGAAACCAGTACCATGTTAACATTTGTTAGTCAAAAGTCATCTAACAGATACTACCTCCTAGGAGTATGCGACAGATAATAGATTTTCTTATTAAATAGAAGTGAAAAAAGGGACCTTAGATTTGAGCTAATGAGGATGGTAGTTCTAGATAGCAATAATCCAATTAAAAAGGAGCTAAGAAATGTGCAAACTACTACAGGTGAGTTTTACTTAGCAGTGCAGCATAATTTAATTGAACAGGGGTCTTACTGAAGGGAATTCTATTCACTTGAATTTTTATACTTTTGGACATTTCGCTAATAACTGCATCATCCTAGATGCCTTAATTCAAAACCATACATGACAAATACTTACTGCAATTTTTCATGAACAGACAGGCAGACAGATAAAAGAAACTTTTATCTTTCTAGTGTCAGTCTAAAGAGCATCCCTTTGCATGGGCCTGTCTCAAAAGGTGTCCCAAAGGAGAGATTTATTGGATTATTTTAGATTCCTACTTATAAAGGAATTGCTATCACACCACAGCAGGGTGAGGCTTAATTAAATTCTTTGCGTTTGTTTGGTCAAATGTCCACCGAATGGCAGATTATTGACATGCTTAAACAGTGGAGCTAAGAGATAGTGACAGCTTCTTGCTTTTGAGATGCATAAAATAAACTTTGTATTTCTAACAAATATTGCTGGAAGTGCAGTAGTTCATTCCTACTGGTTCAGGAGGATGATCCAAGCTGTGTTCGAATTCAAAACTGATTCTTGTAGTTTTTATCTATTAAAAAAGATACACTAATAATCATGGTAAGGTCCAACACCATAGCTGAGAAAAGCATACTTGAAAAAGGGAAAATGGAGTCTGCAAATGGATGTTCTATAAATAACCAGACACAAATGTCAAATTAAAAAGCCAAACTGTCCTTCTTAAAATCTTTGTGGATGCTCACCACTGATCAATTTCCTTAAATTAGATATTTTATCTACAACTTTGAGAGATGTCCAGGAAGATGATACCTGGAGTGAGACCCAGCCAAGATGCTGGCCAGAGATCATGCATTTATCCATCTTCTCAGATGTTATTGGCCTGACTGGGCTGTTCTGGGGCTTAAAAACAGTTAGTGAGCTCAGAATGACACATATGGCCAAGGGAGCCAACCTTTCAGACTGGTGATGGTCATGCTGCTTTTAAAAATGAGAATTTTTTTTGTTTGTTTTATTAAGTGGGCTGGTTCGGCAGTATTTTGAGTAAACAGAATTGTTGTATGGGCAGTAGACAAGACCATTTAGAAGCTTATGCCTCAAATTTAATTTCTGAAAAAGTCTTAAAAAATGCACACTCTCAGTCACCACATACATTTCTGAGTTAAGCTCTAAGCCTAAACTGCTACATTGCCCTGGCAAACTCCCAAAGACTACCTCGCTTTCCATTTCTGAAAAATAGTAACACTTTTTAATTTCATGGGAATGTTGTAAAAATTAATTAATTAGTCACCTGACTCTCCCATGTGCTTCTATTAAAGACAGCAAGGATAATATTTAACCAATGTGTCTTAACCTAAGATTCCAAGCATTTTGGCACTGATCCAAAGAAACACTTAGGCATGGCTTTCCTGGACCTGGACCAGAGCATTCAACATCTTTCAGGATCAAGTCAAGTGTCAATAAGATGAAAAGCAATATGGACAGATCATGATAATTACTTATTCCCTGACTGATCCTGAGGGATGGTGAATCTTCCCCTCAACAAGAGATGAGTGCCTTCAAGCGAATAGCTTCCGTGTTGAGTTATTTATCTTCCAGCAGACTATAAGAATTGTAGAAAAAAGAGCACAAACCCCAACCACCCCATATCTTCAGGAAATTTGCTGTCAAGAATAAAGGGGGTAAGAGATGTCAAAGTACACAAAAACCATTTCAAGAGATATTTTGATATAGATGTGATGTCTAATTTCAGCAATTTTGGGTTTTGTTATGAACATAAGGACTCTTGAATTTAGGGAGCTTTCATCACAAAGTATCATGTGCCTTTAAATGGAATTCCCAGAAAATAAATAATTTTCCCCTTATTTCCTACCAAAATAATTAACTGCATCACTGGTGATCTCAAACACATCTACTCACAGCATCCCAGCCTATCTCATAATGAATCACATCTGATCCCAAAATGACCATTCTGCAAAACCCTGTTAGGAAATTAACTGCAGGCCAGGGAGTGGTACTAATCACACAACCAGACAAGACCACAGCTGCCCAGCTTAGCTGTGTAGCTCTTTTTCTCCTGAACAAACCGGTAAGTTCTTCCTACCGAGTGAAGCTTCTGGTAGAGGCCACACGCGTTGCATACATATCCACCATTTGCATTCTTTCGCCAGAGAGAGGTCTTTGTGGTCAGGCAATTGGCACAGAAAACACCCGAGCCTCTACGTCTCTGAAACAGGGAAGAAAAAGGGAAAAAAAACAGGTCAGAGGTGAGTCACATGAGCTGTGGAGTTAGGACAAATCAACACAGGAGTTTTGTCTCTAGACTGGCAACAATGACAGTATAAAACCACACTGCCCATAATGAGGTCAGGTTCAATTGTGCTTAATAGGCACCACTGATTTTCATTATAATTAACCCTAGAGTGATGGATGAGGTGTGTGAAACACCAAAGCCTTTTCAGAATAACAGCTTTAACTTTTTGAACTTCAGGTTTTGTGTGTTTAATGATGGTTTCTAAACAGCAAATTGTGAAAAAACCCTTGGAAGCTGACAGAACATTCTGTAAACTCCTGGTTTCACAACCGATTATTTCTTTTTAGCTTGCTTGATTTAAAAGTGTGATTGGTAACAAGAATTCTGAAACACCACCAGTTCAATTAATTACAGTTTTTACCTGTGTCATACCAATTCCTTTAACAGAGATATTATATTGAATAAGTGATATTCAGCTCCAGTCTTTTCCACTTACTTCTGAAATCAGTATACCATACATTCCCACAGCCAGCTATGAACAAATAAAAGTACAGATAATAAGACCTGTTCTGAACTTCATTTGAAACCCCAGAAAACACTGTCTCATCGGCAGATAGATTTATTTATTTAATTTCAGTCAGGCAAAGAAGGGCACAGTAAAACTTCCCTATATATAAATTGACTTTTAACCAGACTGTGCTGTGCATTCATCAGCTTTCATACCGATCCAGGAATATTTAAAAGTAGGCATGTTTACGAGTATTGCTCCTTAAATTCTTTCTATGGAGTAATGATTTCATTAAACTTCTCATTTAAACAAAAGTCAGGCTGTGTTTGTGGGCCCAAATACTAATAAGCAGGAAATGGAATTCTTTTGCTGAAAAGAAAATCCGAATTTTAACTCTGTTCCCTTTTTGCAAAGGAAAAAAGGTCAGTAAGAAACCTTCAGCATCTAAGATAAGAATGAGTGATTACAGGGAAAACAAACTGGGTGAAAACTAATTTTATTATAAATTAAAAATTACTAACACTATAAGTAAAAATTTCAGGGTTTCATAAAATTTAAGTAATTTATTTAACTTTAGTTCATACTGTAGAAGACTGGTGTTCATGCCAAAAAAATACAATGGTTATAATTGTACTCTGATACATTTCAAATGGAAAGCTTTCTGCAGACATAATTTTGGCTTCAAGACTGGAACACTTTCTTGGCATTGAAAGGGCATTTGATTCATCGGGTGTTTCACAATGTATCACTAAAAAGACCTGGTGAGCAGCCAGTTCCCTATAGGGTAATTTTTCCATCCAGATGCAAGTGCTATCAGAGGCCCTCGTCAGCTAAACTAATTATGATCTTGCATTTGCTGATGCCTGCTCACTCTAACGTTCGACATCCTCCATTAATCATCAATACAAGGAAAATGAATGAAACGTAAAGAAACGAGGGCTGGTAAGCTGCACAGCCATAAAAATCTGAAATGAGTGCAATAATTTAACAAGACTGGGGAAATGTTTTTAGTGAGCACAAAGTCAGGCTAACAATTGCCCTTTTAAACTAAGAACACAATTTCATTTGTACAGCAGGTTGTGCTACTTTAAAGTGATACAATAAAATCAAGATTGTCGTCAAGATAATCTCTCTCTCTCAGGCCCTTACATCATCCCCTTCTTTGTCTCTTAAATCAGATGCAGCAGTATATGACATTTTTCTCAATTTAGCTAAGAGGAGAACTAAATGGTAGGTGATGTCCTTCAGCAAACATCTAACTAGTTGTGCATATAAGACTCAGCGCGCCCTGAAAAGCTGCACTCATTTACAAGCACATTGAAAGTACCACTTCTTTTTGTGGCTGCATATCCTTGACCAGCTTCACCTGGCTGCTGAAATATTTTCCATAAGAGTATAATAAAAGCCTCACTAGACTAATCCCAATCTGGTCCACTTGGAGGGTGAGAAGTTTCCAAGCGGAAATGAGTGTATATGGCCAGGATTCAGCTACAACTGCAGAACTGTTCCTTTCCATTCCTACTTCTTGTCTGCTGGCCTATGGTTTCTTGGTGTGGTGTATTAACCAAGTGGAGTCTTAAACTGAGTCAGTCTTTCCATGCTTTTATTTCTGTTTGTGTTCCTTGAGTTTGGGAAATACCCTGTACAAAGCCATGAAAGCATATTAAAATATAGAGAGAGCAATTGTGTGCTGCATTTCTACACACCTGAATGGGGACAGAAGGTAAAGTTACACGGAAATCTTCATTGAATGCAATGGAGCTAGTACATCTATAAAACATTGACAAAAGCAACTCATTTTTTCTCTCTTTTCTTAAAAAAGATCTGATTCAAACTGGACATTAGTTGCAGTGAAATAGTACAATGACTAGAGATGACAGCAATTTACAGAGTACATAGTAGTAGCTGTATGTATTGAAATCCTGTAACTCTGCTTATTCACTACTTCTGAATATTTATCTGTTTAAAATTTCAAGTAGTCCAGCTAAATATCCTTCCCTAATTTAATGCAAAGTATGTAAATTCATCTTTTGTGCTGTTCTAAGTGTCGCATCTGATCTTCCTTTACCTTCTCTTATTTCTGTATTATTTAAGGACCTTACAGGATAATCAACATTGATTATTTCAATACCAAAGTGTTTCAACATAGCTTACATATACTAATAAATGAAGAATTAAAACACCTCTGGAAAACCTTAAATGCTGCTACTTTGTTGAGCATTTTGGTTATGAAACAGCTATTTATACTGGGGACACAGCTATAGAATGGCTTTCCTGCCATGAAACAGGACTGTGGCAGAACTGAACTAAATATTATCGACTCTCAGATGCTACTAAGCACAGAATGGAACTGGTTGTCAAAATACACTACAGAAATTTTGACGTCTGCAAGAAAAAAGTGGAAGGCTTTTTTAAAAGCCTACAATGTCTGTAATCCTGTTATCTCAAACAAATACATTTTCTTAAAAAGAGAAACAACAGAAACCTAGGCCTTTACTTCCCATGTACCAAGTTTTCTAAGTTATTGGGCAGCAGGAATTAACTCATTTTTTTTGCTAAATGTTAAGTAGCAATTATACTTCTGCTGTAAGTGATGATACTTCTGCATGGGTCTGTTTGGCTTTGCATACTAAGCACTTGTACTAGTCAATAATATTGGCCAATATTGCAGCTTTTCTGGGTAGTGTCATGAAGAAACAGACACTTGAGCTCAAATCCAGCAAAGGCTGTGCATGGCCCACAGCCCCCAAAAAACCCAGCCATGTGCTCAAATGCTCTGCTAAGCACCACCCTAACCAGCATTTTCAAATGTTAGAGAACTTTTGCTCTCCTTCTAATGTGATCTTACCACAGTTAATTTCTAAAAGCAGCATAGTAAAGGTAAGTCAACATGACTAATCATTGGAGAGTCTGAGCCACAGATAAAAAGGTTTCAGTCTGTGATAAATGCCACAAGCACCAACTGGTGCCATCAATGAAAATTACCTGTACATCCTTGGAAGAATAAGTCAAAAGGGTCTAAACAACTAAAATATGTATATACTAAGTCAAGCTTTAATCATCTGGAGCCTTACAGCCACTACATTACAATCCCATATCCTGAAGGGGCCAGTGCAGAGAAGAGCCTGTCTCTATTTCCATTCCAGCGCCGAGGTCTAGGCGTTTAGTATCACAGTTGTCTCAAATCACATTAGGCTGAAACTTGGCGTATGTTTTTGTCAGCCCAGATGTAACTCTTTTTTTTCTTTCTTGGTACTGAAAACTTTATTTAAATCAGTTCAGCTGTTTATAATTTGGAGATTGGCCAAACTGGGGGGTGGGGACAGAGGGGATTTCAAAATTTTTAGATAACTTTCTAACAAATCTACAGTCAGAGTGGCTTTGCTCTGGGGAAAAAAAAGTATGCACACATTTTAGTATTTTAGTAGTAGCAAAAGAACAAGTGGATTATTATTTTTATGTAGCTAAGTTATGAAAGTTTGTAATTATTCACTGAATATGTCTTGCAGACCTCTCTACTAACTGTTTTCCCTCAGTAAGAACCATGCTGAAAGCATGTAATTGCATAACAACCCTTGAGATGCATAGTATTTACTCACATTTTTTATGGTTTCATATCTTGACCATTTCAAATTGAAAAAGTCTGAAACTTGGTATATACAGCGTCAAGCCCAAATGCCTAATTTTTTTTAACTCCTTAGATGATTTTCACTAGTTACCAATACTTCACTGAAATCAGGCAATTATTAGTAGTGCTTTCTGCTAAGCAATAAACCAGCAGAAAATACAATAACAAGTGATTCACTCAGGTGTCTTTCCAGGCTCAGCCCCTTCTTCATAAAATCTGCTTTCAAATTTAAAGACTTTACAGTTCACACGATTTCAAACCTTGTAGGCATGCAAAAGACTCATTACACTCCATATTATACAAAAAGTATTTTATAATGTACTGAACTTTCAGTTTTTATTTCAGTGGAACTTCATGTAGCAAAATATATCCTGTAAGAGCACAGCCAAAAACACTGCTCAAGAACTGTGACTTTTTAGCTAGCTAGACTAAGCAATGGTGCCTGACACTCTGCTAGTGCCAAATACATCCTGTTTTCAAAATTTCTGCCAGAAGATGCTTTTAGAAACTCAAATAGGCTCCACAAGCAGCAGCCAAGCATTTTTCTTACATCACGCTTTTGGTTTTGGACACAACAAAAGTTGTCTTATTTCTGATTACTTTCACTTCTCCAACACAAAACAACGATATGATGAGGACTGAGTGGATTTTTTTACCATCTGTGGCCTCCCTAATGTGCTAGAAACAGAGCACACTGTAATCATGGCTCCAGAACACGAGGTGCAGCAAAATCATAAATGTTGCCCCAGAATAAGCATGTGCCTGGACCTATTTCCAGTGATGAAGTCGGGGAATACACCCATGTATGCCTCACTGAAATAAAGGCTAATTGACGGCTCTGGATGCTCTCTGGCAACACGGGAGGTCCAAAAGGGGAGCTCCAGGAAACCTGCCCATGTGGTTCAGTGTGAGCCAGGTGACTTGCTGTGGAGAGCAACAACTGCAAGCAGCTGGTCTCATACCTTGGATCATCGGGCTGCTACCACACAGTACAGAAAAACAGTATAATGCACTCCTGGTTGCATCTGTCTTTGTTGTGTTTGCACTGCCATGAGTATGAAAGAGGTTCTTGTTCCACACCTGCTATGTCATTCCTGCTTTGTTCTCCTTATATAAGCAGGTATTTGATTATCTTGAGCTTTGGTGCAGCTCAGATTAATTAAAGTTTAAAGCCTGGGCAGCAAAACAGTATCTGGATGTTGGAGTAAGCACCACTTTCTTCTGTTTCAGATGGGAAAGGCATCTTTCAGAACTCTCCTTTTTTTGGTTGCAAAGGCACTCAGACCCTTCTGAATGTTTTTAATCAAAACTGTTTTATCTCTCTACTATGAAAACAGACACAACTACATTTCTGTAAAGTTTCACATTTTAAAAATTTAGTTGCTTTTGATGTAACTACATCTAAATTAAAAAGAAACTCATTGGGGTTTTCTTCCCTTTATAACGTGAACGGCTTTTAGGACTACACCAGACACAGCAAATTTTTGTCCCGAAAGTAAAAACCAAAACACAAAAAGCAGAGTATTAAAGTAGAAGTTGTTTTCAACCTTAAGTATGAGTTAACAGATGCCTGTAAGTCCCTTTAATGTGCCAAATCCAAACTCTTTATCTAAGACATTTTCAAGAACAATTGCATTAAACAGCTGTATTTGAAAGACACATAAGAAAGACATTAGGAAAGACAAGGCAGAAAGAAAGTAAAAATGCCAAGAGGAAAAGTCAAAATTACACACTAATTCATATAGAAAGTTTAGTGGAATTTTTAATGCTCTATCGTGACAGCATCTTTTTATGATATATGCTGTATCATAAACTTTTAATGAGAGGAATCGGGGGATTTTAGAGAGAGAAAAAACCCAGACAATAAATTAAACATTACTGCTAGTGCAGCCTTTCCGAATCCTACCCCTGATCCCTTAGGGAGAGTAAATATTTTAATGTGCATGTAAACTGCAATAATTTTTTATCAGCAACAAAAATGAAGATGAGTATATTTTGTCGCAGCATTTGAAGCTGTATTTTGTAAAGCTACCTTAGAGACAGAGGCATTCCCTACTCAAAAAAAAACCCCAATTCCACCCCAAAAACCAGGCAGCAAACTACAATCTTTTTGTGTCTTATCGAGCAATAATGATTACGTAAGATACTAATTTAGGATGATCTCTACCAAAGTAAAACAATGACTGATCAAAATAAATTACTAAATTAAGAAAAACAGAGTTATGAAAAGAAGCTAGTAAATCACTTCTTGGAATTCTTCACTGCTGTCACCTCCTCACCTTTATGTCCTCCCTCCAGTTACAGCTGACCCAACCTTTGCCACTGTGCAGGAAGGGACCTGGCTTTGGACTCCACCTTGAGCCAGGGCCTGAGCTCCACAGGCAGGAATTTACCATCACTTACATCTTCTGTTAATAGCCACATGCAAGCAAAGGATCCCTTAAATAATCATAATACACTTTACAATCCCTTACTAATTTTTCATTCACTTGAGTATTTATCAGTGAAAATTAGGTAGTTCAAATTGTATTTTCTTGTCAATACAAACAGGTATGGAAGGTAATTTAATAGTTTCCCTCTCAAGATCTGTAGTGGCTGAAATATAAAATAATTCAACTTTTTCTGCTGGTAAGATTTCCTTGTTACAGTTAATGGCAGTTAAGTTTCAAACGTGTGTTAAAAATGTATGTGAACTTCTGATGGGCCAAATACATACACAAAGACTAAATAGATACACATATTTATTTATGTGTATTATTATTTATATATTTATACAACTTATTTATTATATGAGGCATTGGTAATGAACACCGAGAAATGCTTTCTGGTTAAACTGTACGTTAGTCTGGTTTACAAAGAGCTAAATATTTATCTACTCATTCTACACAAAGTATGATTTTTTAGAAAGCAGTTACCTTCAACTCTCTTCTACTTGATATAATGTATTTTCATGGTCTTAGCCTTCAATTTTCACAAGGTGACTACCATTAAATATTTTCCAGTGCCTCACAGAGCAGCCAGCACACTATGGTGTGGGCTCATTTCTGCTGTATTTTGCCACTGACTACCAGCAGTACGACAAAGACTTCCATGGAGGCAACCGAAAAAATTATTTTTAAGGTTTTATTAAGACCTATAGCAAAATACAAGAAGCAACCTGGAAACCTGCATTTCCCGCATAAGAATGATGTCACTTTCCAGCAACTGAAAACTATTCAAGAGGGATAGAAATTCCGCCTCCAATAACTCACCGAGTCAATTACACAGGAAAGTACTGTAATGGGCTGTCCCCCGTCAAACAGCTCACGTACACCACTTCCTTCTCAATTACCAACTTGTCTGCATTGCCATCTGTAAAAACGAACGCATACCTTGTGCTGCCAGTTTCTGCTCTTGCACTTCCATTAGTGGAACTGGCTGCAGCTGCTCAAGAAGAAAGCCCTGATTGTCTTTGTTTTCCCTCCATGTAGGCACCATTTTTCTCCTTTCCTTCTGTACCTTGGCTCAAGGTAGCGCATTATTTTTGTTGAGGTGTGCTCACAAGTCTTTAAACTAAAGTCTGCTTAAATTTGTGTCCTGTTATCTTTTCACAGTTTATCTATCACAGCAAAAAGCTGCCAGTAGCATCTCTCTCAGCATCTTCACTGGAATTACGGAGTTAGTCTTGCAACAGGTTTTATGAATCCTTTTTAAGTACTGCTGTAAAAATTTCTAAGATGCTGGATAAACAACTTCACACTTTTATAAATCAGCTTGACCACTTAGGCATTTTTAAAACAGTGTTTAGTTTAGGCACTCAAAAATAAGATTAAAAAAGAAATCTAATTTAGGAATAATAATATTATCTGGAAAAAAATGGTTAGGTAGACATATTAGTGTGCATAAGCAGGACAGAGGGAGCCTGGTTTGGGAACTGCAATCCTGACCCCATAACCTTTCTCTGCTTGCACTTTGCTGCAGCAGATTCGTTCAGCAGCTCTGATGCTGAACGGCTGCTCACACGGACAGACCACTGCTCCTTCTCAAACACCGTGTGCTTCCAAACAAACTCAGCTTTCCTTAGAGAACAAAACTAAGTCATTATGAGTCTCTTGCATTTTAGTTTCAAATTACAAACACAACATAAAATGGTATAAAATATACAGAATTAAACTATTCTTCTGATCAGTAGCTGGCTAAAAGTAGTATCCTCAGAACTAAGCATTCTGAAAGAGACATCGAGAAAACTGGAAACGCCTCCGACTCTTACTTCTTGGCACAAAGCAAAACTACCCAAGCTCTGCTGTCTCAAATGGGGAATCTAAATCAATAGTCAGACTTTGCTATAAACTGACTGACTTTCTGAGAAACAGAGTCATTTATGACGGTGTCTAAACATGGAATTAGGTGCTTAAGTTTAGGCATCAATACTGGAGTATTTATGTTCAAGAAGGCACTCCATGTACCCCTTCTTTCATGAAGTAATCTCACGCATTAAATGAACAGACAAAACTGGAGCAAAGCTCCATCCATATTTCCTTAAACACCCGACTTTGACATGGCAGAAGCAAGCAGACTGCTTTTGCAGATCTCAGCTACGAGCCAGTATGGAACTCTACATGTGATAGTAATTGAGGGTCCCAATCCCGCAAGTGCTCTGCTGCAAGCGTGAGCACAAAGCTGCTGGAGTTCTCAGCTTCTGGCATCTGTTCCCACTTCCACAGAAATCAGATGGGCAAAATTAAGTTTTGAGGAAAAAAAAATCACAGACATTTAAAAAACATTCCCTGACCTTATTAAAACCCACGTGATCTCTATTTATACAGAAAATAGCTCAGAAAGCCAGCATCTGAGAGGAGGAACTCTCATTTGTAGATTTTGGCTGAGGGCTGCCAAAATCAGCAGGGGAAAGGCTCCACAGGGGTAAAAATTTCAAAAGCCATTAAGAGTCTTAGAAACCTCAGTCCCACGGACTTCTGATCACATACATCCTTCCAAATTTGCACCCCAAATCTGGAAACTACACTGTAAGAATAAGTTTGAATTAAAAATTACAAAATTAGGATCTAAAGTTTTCATAGAAGTCTTCAGGACTCAGAGAGGAAATGTCAATTAGGTGTCTACTCCTTGGTGAAAATCAGTGAGGTAAAATTTATCTGTTACTTGTACTAAAAAAATATTCCCCTTAGCACCATTAATTTTATTTAAAGAAAAAATGTAATGAGAAAATGTTTCATATGGGCAGCTACAGCTCACATACTTGTTCAGGACCTGAAATAACTATAATTTGAGTCTCATGTAGTCCCCGTGAGAAAGCTGTTTCTAGTGTAGGATAGAAAGCAGACTATGTCCACCTATTATTTTCAGTATACTTAGGACAGCAGTCTTATTGCAGATCTTGTTACGTGCTGTTGCTAGAATGACTTCCATTCAGAAAAATCAACATTTGCCAACCCATACCACACAATTACCATAGTTATTTCCTATTGTGAGCTTAGGGAGAAACTGTGGTATCCCAGACACCACGGTGTGGTAAATATTGAAAATTAGTGGCCTTTTTATAATGGACATTTTCATCCAATCCAATCTATTCCAAACACTTCCAGATAAAAAGACAATATGCCAGAGTCTGTGTCTAAGTGGTTGGTTCTAACATAATCATCTTATTCCATCCTGTGATCATAGTTTCAGCAAGAACACTTGATGACTTCCTTTCTGATAGCTTTAGGAAGAAAGGACTAAAGCTGTGATCAACTCCAAGACCTACCTAAGGAGGTAGCTCCTGACAGAGGAAAGATGAGGAAAAAAACTCCGAATACCACCTCTCTATTTGTATTTTTTAAAAGCTGATCCATCTCAAAGTGCCAGGAGTCTCCTGGGCTGTATTGGGCCAAGCACTGCCAGCAGGTCAAGGGAGGTGATCCTTCATTCTGCTCAGCCCCGGTGAAGCCACACCTGGAGTGCTGTGTCCAGTTCGGGGCTCCCCAGCACAAGAAACACCTGGATGTATCAGGGACAGTCCAGTGAAGTGCCACAAAGATGATTAGAGGATGCAGTCATCTGTCATACAAGGAGAGCCTGACAGAGCTGGGACTGTGCAACCTAAAGGAGAAGGCTCAGGGGATCTTATCAATATGTACCTGATGGGGGAAGGAAAGAAGACGGAGCCATGCTCTTCTCAGTGGTGCTCTGTGAGAGGACAAGAGGCAAAGGCATAAACTGAAATACAGGAAATTTCATGTGAACATAATAGAAAACTTTGTTACTGTGAGGGTTGTTGAACACAAGAGCAGGTTGCCCTGAGAGGCTGTGGAGAGTCTGTCCTTGAAGAAACTCCAAACTGACAGGACACACAGCGGAGCAGCATGCACTGGCTGATCTTGCTCTGGGCAGTGGGGTTGGATTAGATGACCTCCAGAGCTGCTTCCCAGCCTCAACTATTCTGTGAACCTTTCTTCAGTGAAGGGCTGTAGATTGCTTGTCACTTTCCTATTTTATTAATTTCTATCAATTTTAGCCTTAATTGCTATTAATTTGCATTGAAACAGAAAGGATTTTAAATTTCAAGGTTGTAAAAGTATTAATTAGAATAGACCAGACCAAATGTTACAGATTGTACTCTGTAAAACTGCACAGCTATTAAAAATGGAGAAACCTACTTTCAAATTGCACTGTAAATAATTTCGGAACGTTTACAATGCACTGAGTAAAAACTGAGTAACACCATTTTTGAAAAAAAATTTCACTGCTCGCTCTTTCCAATCAAGATCTTAATGCCTACTTGTAAATGAGACTCAACATACGGTGTTGTATAGCTTTCCTTAAAAAATACCATTAAGATGAGAAGAAGAGAACAACTGTTCTACATTTTGGAGACATTTCTCCTTAAATAGTGTTTATGTACTGCAAGCATCCCTTCCATAAACAAACCAGGTCTTTGGAACAAGTGAACACAATCTCTGACGAATCTTTACCAGCTTCTATTTCTGGTACATGATGCATTGTGAATTTTAGGCCAACATGGGCATATGGCATCCTAGTCTGATAGGAAACATTTCATGGAATTCAAGACAGAGGCACAGCACAATGACTGGAGACCTTAAAATCTGTGATACAGCACTGGGTTAAAAAAAAAAAAGAAAAAACCAGAAAAACAAATATTTCCTGATACAATACTAGAGGCATGTAAAAGCACAAGAAAAAGGAAAGTCATAGTAACTGGTGTGCACAAAGGAATACTCTGAATCCCCTGTTAATCAAGCTTAACCTCATTAACCAAACTGCCTTAACCACTTTTTCTTTAAGAGAATCACCCCTTTAAGAGAATCACATTAGGAAATAATTTTTAAAAAACACCCAGAAACAAACAGACAAACAACAAGTAACAAACAATATTTATCTTTGTAACATTCATGAAGGATTTGAGGCTCTTCTGCCTTTGCAGCCCTGGAAGCTGGTATGCCCTCTGTTCTTTCTCTACTCATTCACATCTGCCCAGAGAGAATACTGTTATTATTGCACAGCAGTGCTTCCAGTGGCCCTAGTCTAATTTTTCTCTTACTGTTAAGCAAGCGGCTCTTAAATGGCTTAAGACACCAGCTTCAAAATCTGCATTGTCGGAATCAGACTGCATTTCACCAAAGGAATTGTTTCTAATGCAAGTGGCAGGGAGAGCTTACTGATGGGGGCAGTCATCCTCTGAAATGGCACAAGCCTGACAAGTAAGAGAGAAACACATAACTTAGCGGGGTTTTCCATCAGGAGTTCTGTGTGCTGAGGACAAAATGTACCCACCCTGTCACATACTCAGGCTTTAGTTCAGAGCGCTGTGAAGGACTGAAAAACAGTTTTCAAGAAATCAGGCACTGGCTGAAGGAGAGGCATGGTGAAAACTGTCCTGCCAGCCCATAGCTACCTTATTTTTCACATCCTTTGGAGTCTTCTTAAATGAAGCTGACTGTGCAGAAAAGCCTTGTAAAACAAGCCCTCTGCTTCCTTTCTGAAGTGGCATCAGCAAAACAGCTCTGCAGCCTCGCTCCCAAGCGGCTGTGGCTGATCCATATGTAACTGTGAGGCAAAAACCACAGGGCTGCCTGTACGTGTTCATGCGCTCGTGCATATCCTGGACACGGACTCCAAGAATTGATTGGTCCCATTCTACTAGTCAATTTATCAGACTTTAGATAAAAAATGTCAGGAAACAGTTTCCTTTTTACCTTCCACCTGCCAGTATCAGAATTCATCTCATTTTCAAACCAGCCTGCAGAAGGCCCACGTAAACAAATTCGAAATAAAAAGAAACCTTTAAATTTAGACATGCTGTATGAAATCACAGCTGCTACTTGGGAACAGTCTATATTCAAAGCCATTTCTGTCTTACTGACAGAACAAAAACTCTGACACTCTTAAGAATTCACTTTTCAATTTAATACAGGTTTTCTTTAACAGTGAATGTCAAATTGTTTTTACTCCTTTTCTTTATCACCTACTGGAATCTTTAGAAGTGAGAAGGAAAAATACGTACACCAGAAAGGAGTGCATTTATAATGACATGCCTGTTTTCTAGGAGAAAAAAAAATAACCTTCCATTTCATCAGCATCTTTGCCAAAAGCCCTTTCAGGAACTGAAAAGAGAAGGGCCTTTATTTCCTACATATATTTTATAGGAAACATTTTTTGGTTCTGTGTCATGGACTAGGATTTCACACCTTAGTGGCTGGTCGTATGGAAATGGACATGACTGTGGAAACTTCATGGCTGTGAAACCCTGATAGTAAAATCAGCAGGAAGATGAGGAAGGTGTGGGGAACACTGAATGATTCATGCAGTAACAACCTCTGGACCCTTTGAGGAGATTTTGAGATGGCTGCCAATGCTACCTGACTATGACCAGCATCCTGCACCCTCTAAAGCAGGCTGTAAATCTGGGCACGATACAGAGAGAGTATTGCTCTTTCAAATAATGCCCACACATGTAAGTGGATGTGACATGTATGGATTTTTATATGGAAAGATCTTCCCAAAATCAGGGTTCAATTACCAATGAGTTATACCTCCCAGAAATAATTCCTAGCATATAAATACCGGGCCCTGTTTCCTTTTTTAATGGCAGTCTGAGTTAATGAGGGAACAGCTTCCAGAAGTTACTATAAGCAGCGCAAAGCTAAGCAACTTAGCCACAACATTCAACAAATCAGTACTTTGCAACTGACTCTTCCATTGCCAAATCGACAAATCCTCTCCTACTTCATACTGAGTTAACCTATTGCATAAAGTACAAGGAAAGCAGAAGACAGTAGAAAATCTACATAGTTAGCACTGACTAGATTCCACTCTGTTTTTGACACTGAAAAAGAAGAGATTAAAAACTGACTGTACTGAGTTTGGTTTTTGCTATGGTGAGGGAGCCCTGGCACGTGTGTGGCACAACCAGAGCAGACATGGTAGACTTATCTTGAAGATGACCTGCATAATTTTGCATTTCAGGGATGACAGACCTGGAGCACAGACTGCCTGCACAGCCAGGGCAGTGATATCTCCTACCTTTCAGTGATTAATGGCCTCGTAATGGAATACAAGTTTCCTACAGAATGTTGTAATCTCCTTATAAATTTGGCCTTGTCTGCTATTTACTGGCAGGTTGTAGGAGCAGCACTGCTCAAAGCACTGAGTGCAGTCCCAGGTAGAGAGGGGAAGGGGCAGGCAGCAGCTGGACAGCATGTGGTATTACTGGGCAGGACTGTCACCATCAGCTGCCCGCACCAGAGGGTCCTGTGAGGGCTCTGAAAGGGTGCTGCTCCCATGGCAGCAACAAAAGAAACACTGGGAAATCCTATTTTGGGCAACATACTGGAATGAGGTATTTTCAAGATGTGTCAGCCTTAAAAATGCCTAATCTCAGGCCTCATTTTGAAGTGTTCCTGCGGGACTTATTTGCACATACACATACTTGCCCCCCAATAAGCCAAGCAACTCAAACCTTTATGGTTCATTTTTGAATCCAGTGCAGTCTGTGGATCATGAGTCACAGTCCCTTCTTACGCAAAAGACTAAACAGCTACAAAGAGCAGAGTGAGAATGAAATTCCTCTGGTTTTAACAACAGTGACTCACAGAAGGCAAGATGGGGATCCCCTTGTTTATCACAGCATCATGTAAGATTACACAGCTATTTAAGCAGCAAAGTAGTATCAAAAAAAAAAAAAGAAAGAATCTCAACATGTGACTTGAGAAGACATCATTATGTTCATTAGTGAAGCAATAAGAAAAACTAGCACTCACCTAGTAAAGACTGGTAGCCACTACCTCTTCCAAGATTATCCATTAAACACTGCTGTCCTGGATAGAGTAAATAACTGCCAGGAAATCTATTGCTCATACTTCAATATTCTGGTATTTTTAAAACACACAACCCTTTTCATGCATGAATATCCCTTAATGCGTCGTCTGGAGATTCTGTGCTTTGCACAGATTTGCAAGAAGGGGTGTTGGATGATACTTGCATTATGCTTCTAAGTTCAAACAGATTTTAGTAGTAATTCTGATCAACTAGTGCATTCCAGACTTCATTGCACATCTTTCTTTTTCCATTTCTTCCATAACCAACTAGTTAATAAGAGAACAGGAAGAAAATGTGTGTGCAATGGATAGCACAGCATTCCACTAAGACACAGAAGTGGACAAATAGTATAATAGTTAGGAATATCAAGAAAAGATGTTAACATTAACTAGGTTTACTTTTCACACTATTTAAATACGAAAAATTAAAGTAAGAAGTTTCTTTATTTTAGTCGCAGCCAATTTTGGGCCACACTGAACGTTAAATAAACTATTATTTTATCAAATACAGGCATATTAGTCTCACTCCTGCTGACAACTTCAATTAGAATATTTTTGCTTCATACAAAAAAAAAAAAGAAAAAAGAAAAAGCTCATGATCTTTAAACTACTATGGCTTCTGCACAACATCTGGTTACAATTTTTTATATATTCAACCATCAAACTTCTATCTCCACAAAACAGTTTACTCAAGATTTGTTTTAATTATCTTGCATTTCCAGCTTCATATGGCTTTGAAAAGGGGCTGAAAAGATCGTTCATGATGCAGACAGACGCAAACTGAAAAGGACTATACATTGAAAGATTATTTTGAAACAGTTTTTAAAAATTAAAAAATCCTTTCTATTATTGCCAGGAAAAAAGTGCTATTTTAACTGTTTCATTACACAATACCTCCTGGCTTGTTCATTAACAATTTTAATGGGTTTTAGCTGTATTCTAGGATTAAGGCAACCCTTATTAGCACTTTCATTGGAGCCATGCAAGTTGCAAATATGTATTTTCTCTTTTTCTAGCCAATGCAAGAGCGGGAACACTATATTTCTATAAGTGCTACTTTAAATCAGAATACATAGCAAAAAAATCATCTGAATGCGATGAAGTAAAAATAAGAATGAATTTGATAGCAGCACAAAAAAGTCTTCCTCATTAAAAAAAAAAAAAAAGAGTAGTACTGTATTTTAAGCATGGGAGAAATCAAATTTATTTTCATGAGCCTGTTCACCTGTGTAAAGTTAAGCACATCCACAAGCTTTTCCACGACCAGACCTAAGACAAAACTTAAGAAAATACTTGGGGTTCTGCTTTTATTAAATGTTAGAGCCTCAGGCAGCAAAAAGGACATAACTGTATTTTTCTTAAACAAGTATAGGGGTGCAACATCAAATCAATGAATCATCACCACGGATAGAAACTATTTGTCTTCCTGTGGTGGAATCACTGTGAACTGTGGAGGATATGAAACTTCTTATTCATTTATTTGCATTACATATATGGATTCATGGAAACGCATTATGGAAAGCTGTTATTTATTTTATGAGGTAATTGCTTTCAAATCCAGTAAATTAAAAATCTTTTTCCTGTTGTTCAATCAGTCAGCACCCATCATTTCATGATAGGATATTCAAGGAAACTTCAGGGTTTTTCTTCTGGAGGTTTCTTCTGGTGCCAAGCACAGATCAGTTTAGAAATGGAAGGTCATCTTTTACTTTTTCCTCTTCTTAAAGATGCTCCATAGAAGCCACCAGAAGATGTAGCTTCAAAAACACAACTTATAACCATGATCAACTTTTAAACACTTGTGTTTTACTGACTCCAATTCTCAGACAGAAATGCTATTTCATTTGGTACTGGAGTAGTACATACAGCCTTTCTAAAATTTATTTTTAATAAGCAAACTTCATTTGAGTATTAAAGAGGGCTAGAAAAGACAATTTTATCCTGGTTCTTTGAGAAATTCTGGAATTAAACCCATGATACAGTCATGTCGCTAAATGGGTGACCACCAGAGACCAAAGCATATACAATACACACATGCAAAAAACCCACCAACCCTTTTCAACCCATGGCCAACTACACCAAAATGAGTCTAATCTCTGGAGCCTACTTCAATTAGTCAGGAGGACCTTTGAGCAGACCACCACACTGAACTCCAGGTACTGCCTCCACTGGGAGTGTAAGACCTGCTGAAACAGTTCCCCTCTTAACGGTAATATTTGACACTTTGCTTGTTACCAGAAACCGGAAAATAAGGAAGAATGCAAAACTCTAAGAACATGAACATCACTGTTAAAAAAACCACCATTTTTCACAAAGCCTTGGTCGGCACAGAGGATGATGACAGAGATGAAGAAGCTGCATTTTATCTGAACCAGCTTCAGAATCGCAGGTTCAAAATCCTGCAGCTCCCTGAAAGACGTGACTGATATTCTGGGTTACAGTTGCCACCTCAGCCTGTCAGCAAAGCTGGGTTCATGTGGATTAAAGTGAGGAAACATGAATTGTCACTGACCTCACTGACACAGCCTGTGAACAAAGGGTTTCAGTATTCCCTGCCACCTTTTATTTCAGGTACGAAGAGCAAGAACACGACTCACAGTAAGAGGAAGGCAGTGGTAAAACCTACTGCATGTGCGCCTCCTGCACACAATCCCCACCAACAATCCCAGGGTACGTTTGGAGTGTGGTGGGAATTCAGACACGCGATTTTGATTAATGTTAATGCAAGTCGTGTGGCCAAATCCCTGTACGCTACTTTGAGAGCTTATTCTAAAATCGAAATATAATTAAGGTTGCAACACAAACCAAATAAGGCAGGGAAATGACACTTCATTAGTAACCTATTGGGTGCAAGCACCACAGGTAACCTGTTGCAACAGTGTAGTACTATAATAAAATGTTTAAAGTGTTTATATACCACCACTGTCAGCTGTTTATGAAAATATGGTAAAGACATCCAGACACAATTTAAAAAAAAAAGGTCAGCTTCTGCAACTATATAAATTAATTCTATCAATTGTTTAGTTGTGGTACTGGATCACAAAATTTTGCACACTCTTCCCAGTGACACTTGGACACCAGCATATTTGTTCTCTTTGCAAATTTATACTAAGGAGCAACCATGCATAATACAACAGAATGTCAATAGAGGAGATGAGGAGCTGAAGGGAGTAGGAATACATATGAGGAGTTTCTGTTTTGTCAAGCTCATAGGTAACAGATAAATGATCTGAAAATTGTTCTCAGTTCTCCCCCTTGCACAAATCTGCATTCCAGATCTTTATAATTTTGAATACCAAATTTTAACTCTAGGGTGAGAAAGGGTACATGGTCCTTTGTCCCTAGTACTGCTTTTGCAGATGACTTAAATGGCATTTCTGTCATCCTCTTATTCCTACTCTGCAGAAAACTGTCAAGCTAGTTTTGGTTTGTGTCTTTTGGTTGTTCAGTGCCTTTGGTTTGTGTACTGTTATTATTATTATCATCATCATCATCATCATCCTCATCATCATTCACATTAACACTGTTATTCCTCTGGACTGTGAGCTAAGGTTTAGGGTTTTTATCTTTCTCCATCACATAAAAGACAATGGAAAGAGGAGTTCTCTGAACACTCTCATGGAGGCAACAATAGCCTTTTTGCTAAAATTCAGTAGAATCTATCAAAGAAGCTAATGGCTACAGATTATAATCTGCAAAAACCCCCTTTTACAGTCTGCAGTGGAGAAAGAATGGGGTGGTTTTGTGAGTGTGCATGAACAACTCAGGGGAAAGAGAGGAAGTGAGAACTGATAGCAGCAGTATGCTGCTGTGTCTTACAGAACACAGAGATCTCACAGTGCTTTCCTTATTATTGCTAAAAGCAAATGAAATTAAAGACACAAAATACAATTCAGTCCTTCATGTAAGACTTAGGACTGTTATTAGAAACCGCAAGTATTTTGTGCTGGAATTCTGGACATGTGTAATGTTGTTGCTAGCACTAAATTCAAAGCTTTTAACATATGTACTACAAAACAAAATCTGAGAAAAAGAACTGCGGCTTAATGGAAAAATATTAGGGCAGTAAGTGTTAATCTCTATTACACATCTATTCATTATACTCCTTGCCGTACTTCTAGCAAGTTCAGAAGAGAGGACTACTACGATAAATTTGGCTTGAAGTCTGTAATATTACTTTATAAGCACATTTGGTAGACTCACATAAAATGTACAACTAAAATGATCTAAATTATGATGAAGATTCTTTTTCCTTTAAAAACTCATTGAGTATGTTGTATATAGATAGGCTTTTCTTTAACATTATGGTCTCTTTAAAAATGGATTAGAGGTACACTGTCTTTTGACATAGTGCAAGAAGCAAGAGTGTGCAGACAGCTCAGAGGATGTAATTTTTTCCCTCTAACATAAAAAGATGTGTGAAGTTACTATGGCTCTTCAAAAAAGGCCTAGTAATTGAGCCTGGTTATGGTCTCATTAATGTGCAAGTTTCATTTATCACCTTCTTTCTTTGAGGATTATATGCATTGATTCATCAAGACTTCTGACACATGGTTTTCATTTGCTCTATTCAGTGCTTCTTTTTAAATCAGTTTGTCATAGAGTGTAAGAAACAGTCTGAAAGTAAATCACACTAGCCTCCTGAAAACAGAAACGAGAAAATTTCAGCTTTTAAAAAAATTTACAATTAAATGCACTTTCACTCTATTTTCATGCTCTTTACATGCTTTTCTTTCAAGTACGATCAACAACATGCTTGTTGCAGTTAGTCATAACATAAAAAGAGCAAACAAAACAATGTAGACTGAACAGGAGATATGTAGTTGTCTAGTGAGTTCATTATTACAAAAAGTAATTGATTTTAATTCATGTAAATGCAAGTGACAAGAATAACACAGGCAAGGTCTTTTCCTGCTGATCTACAATATCCGTAAGTGGTGCAGTTTAATAATGAGACGTCCTCATATAAATTTCCTTCTGCCTTCTTTCTTTACTTTGCTTTTCTAAAATATGTATCACTTCAAGTATTTCCATTCTGCATGTCACTGAGAAATGCCAAAAATAGAGAAAGAGAGATCTGATAAAGATAAAGCATGACAAAAGTTTCACGGATAATTGCCTTCACATATCCAGTTCAGCTCTCATCTCTCCTAATTAGCCTCATTAACATACCTTAAGACAGACCAGCAGTCACTCAAACTCCCTGTTTTTTCTGTCAAAACTATTGCTGACAGGCAAATGGACAACACATGCACTGAGTCTATTCTAGACTATTCTTTTACAAGACTAGCCTCCAGCAGAAAACACAACAATAGGTCTTCTATAAATGTATAATGAAAGTATACATACAGTGTGTGAATACTCAGTAAATTATTGTTCTATTCATTTGCTCCATCATCTCTTAAAATGAGGACAATAAAAAAGGAAAAATCATCCTCCGGAATATCAAAACCATCAAACCATTGCAGTAGTTCACTATTACTGATAGAGACTTTCAGAAAAGCCTTACCACAGTGACTGAAAAAAAAAAATCCTTTGGGTTCTGTAAAGTTTGACTACGTCGGTGCAGTGCTGCTTTCAGCATACCCACGCTATCTCAGGAAGCTTTTCTGTTTTTATAAACCTTGTTAAAATGAAAAAGCTTCATCCCATTGCTCATATTCATTTAAAATTAGCTCATATAAAGTATCCACAAATAGTTCACAGGGGCATTAGAAATATTGTAATATTAAACTCCACTGACTATCAAAACATAAAACTGTATAATGGGAAGGCATTGAAACCCCTCACAATGTCCATTTCTTTTTCACTGTTGTTTTAGTCACACATTACATTATGTATGGAGTTCAGATCCATGGTACTTTGTTTTGATTTTCTCTATTTCTCTATAAATATCTTCCTGTCTAACATCTAACAATTTTTATATGTTTTTCTACTACAACCTCCTGGTAAAAGGTGCCATTTTTTAGTGATTTGTCGTATTTTCATGTTCACAGTACCATTAATAAAATAAAAATACTGTTTCATAATTTTTGTAACAGAAATTTAACACTTGCAATATCGCTTATTTAAGAACTGGGCATTACACATTTACTGGCCTCTTTCC